>JAZKJV010008971.1:0-320746 GCA_037367405.1 Ottelia alismoides | reverse complement strand
TTTGAGATATCATAATTTTTTTATGGCAAAGATATCATAATTTCATAAATAAGGAAAAATAGTATTTCAATGTATTGAAGTTGTTTGCTTGTGTTTTCTGTTATTCGCAAATCGCATTTCATACTTCCTGTTAACGTTAGTTCAGATTGTTGCTTCTAGGAAAAAGTTGACCTCATCATAAATGATGGTGTGTCCAGTTCACTGTCTAATTGAAAATAAGGGTTTACTACTACAGTACTTAGGAAAAGGATGTAGACCATTGTTTACTATTTATTTCATTCTAAAATTTTGCCTTATAGTTGGATTCGCCAATTTAAAATAGTAGCATGCATAATAGTATTAACAGTAAATACACAATTAGTATCATTTAGAATTTTAAAAATTCCTCACCATTTCTTTTTTTTTTGTAAAGGAAATCCAATAATAAGAGATTTGTTGAACACTGCATGTGGAAACCCCTTTTTTTTTTACCGATATACATGCATATAATCCATGCTCTTTTCACCCCATATATATATATGCATATTTATGTATTTAGCCTTTAAGCAAGAATGGTGTTATGAATGTTCATGCAAAATTGCAAGAAGAATTTATTTTAGACTGAGCATGCATGACAACAATAAGAATTAGGGCAACAAGATTGTACAAGTGATCAATTTAATGTACATGCATGGCAGCAATAAGGAGGGGAGGGAATGGTACCTTAGATTTGGAATTTGGAGAAGAATATGCATGCAGGAGCTCCAGCAATAGTGGCAGATTTTGTCTCCTGCTATATGGAAATTTCCAGCAGAAAAGATGGGAGAAAAGAGAAATGGGAGAAGAGTCCTACGGGGGAAAAAGTTGATAAGAATTGGTGGGAACTTGGTGTTTATATAGGAAGGAAGAGGAGTTTAATTCCAGCCAAGTGGAAAGGAATTAGGGGACATGTGGAGGCATAAAAGGAAGAGCCATGTGGCTTTCCGGAAAAAGCATACAGACAACAGTCTGCTGCTTTATAAAAAAATTTATTTATTTATTTATTTCTTCTTTTATTTGACATACAAAAATAGACCGAATTCCCTCCTCGAGTGTCGGATTTCTACATGAAATATCTCTATTCGATCGTCTCTAAATGACGATCAATATGAGTATAATATTGATATACTTTCGGTTGGGTTTTGAATACCCGAAATTTTCGGATACGTTTTTGGTTTAAGATTAAATTTTTCGATTTAAAAATATCAAATGACCTCCGATTGACGAACGGTCGATTCCGTTGGTCTTGTATCGTCGAATCGGATCTAATGACGGTCTCGGTTCGTTTCGCGGTTTCCGAATTTGCGTCGCGGCTTTTTCACGGCGCGCATTACGGAGCGACCGATTTTTTTTTTGTCGATTTTCACCCGAACAACTTTGATTCTTGATCAATTGATCGTTTTAGGTTATCTAATATTGTTAGATAACTTAATTGGGTTAATCAGACCCAAATCGGGTCGAGTTCGGGTTTGGCGGATTCCGGATGTTACAGAAGGGCATCACAGTAACGAGGAGAAGCAACGGTATCGTGTTCTCCAAGTACAAGATGACAGTTATCGGATTTATTCTTGTAACCGATCCTTGATTTTGTTGGGTAACAAAACTGAGAAGACATTGTGCCCTCTCATTTTTCTGACCTAGTGGATTTTTTTGCGGGTCCTCGTGTCCCGTGGATTTCTCCCCTGTCTCACATCGAGGAGGGTTTTCCCACGTAAAATTTCTCATGTCTTTGTGCTTGCTTGATTATTGTGCTACGATTATTTTTTGGTTCTCATATGGGGAATGTCTTGCTGCTAGTCATCTTTTGCAGGACAGGTTAAGGGAACCTCTAGATTCCCCACAAGTGGTATCAGAGACCGCGTTGTTGAGGTAGGGAAGGATGAAGAATACACAATGAGCAAGTTGACGAGCACGAATTGGCAAATATGGAAGGCCAAGATGGAGGACATCTTGTATTGCAAGGACTTTCATGATCTGGTGGAAGGAGAAACAACCAAGCCCGAGGGCATGTCCGCAGGTGACTGGACGAAGCTGAACAGAAAAGCAGTCGACACCATCCGGAAGTGATTGTATTTATTAGTATTCCACTATGTCGCAGAAGAAATAGATGTGAAGAAACTATGGGAGAAACTGGCATAGCTCTATGAGCAGAAGACGGCCACCAACAAGGCGTTCTTGATTCAGAAGTTGGTGAATCTAAAGTACAAGGATGCGATGAAAGTTGCTGAGCACTTGAATGAGTTTCAGAGTCTCAACAATCAACTGAGTACCATGAATATGGCTCTAGATGATGAATTGTATGCTCTTCTTCTCTGAGGTTCCCCAGCAAGAGAGTTGGAAAACTCCGGTTATTACTGTGAGCAACTCCACTACGGACGACAAGCTGACCATACCTATGGTCAAGAGCAGTCTTTTGAATGAAGAAATCAGACGACGATCATCCGGAGAGTCCTCTTCATCACATGTACACGCAGTTGAGAGAAGAAGCATGCCCAACAACCAGGGAAAATCACAAGAAAGACAGAAATCCAGCGAGAAGTCCAAGGACATAGGAAAGTCTCATCATTGCAACAAGCCTCACTGGAAGAGAGATTGTAGAGTCTAGAAAAAAGAGCAAGCGGAAGCCAAAAATGATCAAAAAAAGATGGAGATGAGAACGTTGCTGTAGCAGTGGCTGATGATGACGAGGACTAGTTGGCTCTCAATATTTAGGAGCAGTGTCTACATGTAGGGGATGACTCCGAGTGGGTCTTCGATACAACAGCCTCCTACCACGTGACTCCACACAGGGAGTTCTTCACTTCCTATATATAGATGGAGATTTTTGAAGAGTCAAGATGGGTAACAACGATTACTCCAAGACCATTGGCATGGGCATCATCTCAGTTCAGACTGATATTGGATGTGCAATGACTCTGCAGGATGTCAGGCACGTTCTTGACTTGCAGCTTAGCCTCATATCCGGATCTCAACTGTATAGGGAGGGATACCATCTGAAGTTTGGCAGCAATAGATGCAAGATCAGCAAGAGCTCTCTTATCATGGCCAGAGGCAGGTTGTGCTACACATTGTACAAGACTCGGGTGAAGGTCATGGATGGTAGCCTACATGCTAGTGTGGTTGACACGTCATATCTCTAGCATCGTTGGCTCTGACACATGAGCCAAAAGAGCTTCCAACTTTTAAGCAGGAAGGAGTTGATACAATGTCACACTAACATAACGCTGTCACCTTGTGATTCATATGAGATTGGAAAGAACAAGAGTGCACCTTTCAAGACCAGATCAAAGGTGGAGGAAGACCTTCTGAAGTTGATTCACTCTCATGATGTGTGGTCCCACAGACACATCATCTTTGGGAGGAAACACGTATTTCTGACTTTCACTGATGATGCATCAAGGAAGGTGTGGGTTTATAAGCTGAGGACGAAGGGATCAAGTCTTTGATTGCTCCAGGGAAATTTCATGCCATGGTGGATCATGAGACAGATAAAGTATTGAAGTGTCTGTGCACAAGTAATGGAGGGGAGTACACCTCTCGCGATTTTCATAGAACTGTGCATAGCATGTGATTAGGCATGAAAGGATAGAGCCCAGCACACCCCAACACAATGGTGTCGCTAAACAGATGAATAGGACCATTGTGGAGAGAGTTCAATGCATGCTAAAGACAGCAAAGCTGCCCAAGACCTTTTGGGTTGAGGCGGTTCGGACCGCCTACTACTTGATTAATCGATCTCCATCTGTTCCCTTGAATTTTCAGGTCCCTGAGTGCATTTGATCTGGGAAAGATCCCTCATATGCTCACATGAGGGTGGGTGTTCGGATGCAAGCTTATGCATTTATACCAAAGGAATAGAGGAAGAAGCTTGATGACAAGGTAGTTCCCTGCATTTTTGTTGGCTACGGAGATCAGGAGTTCGGATACCGACTTTGGGATGCAAAGAAGAAGACCATCACTATGAATAGAAATGTGATTTTCTATGAGAATCAGACTTTGACTGAGGATGATAGTGGTGATGGTGACTCAGATGGGATTAATATGGATGATGACAGCGATGAGGACTCAGATCCTTCTCCAGTACTGGGTACAGATGGAGAAGATGCACAACCAAAACAACATGAGCCAGATGCAAACCTCGTTGCTGTAGGTCCAGGGGATCCTGGGCAGGGGGAGAAACCTCATCAAGAAGCAGATGCAGCAGAGCCTCATGTCAGGAGATCTGGGAGGGCACATCAGCCATCATACCGCTATCCTACTTCCCAGTACGTGATGATCATGATGAGTCATGTACTTTTGAGGAGGCACAAGAGCATAAGGAGGGAGATCATTGGCATAATGCAATGAATGAAAAGATACTGTCTCTAAAGAGAAATCATGCCTATGATCTTGTTGAGCTTCATGCAGGAAAGAGAGTGCTGAAGAGCAAGTGGGTCTACAAGCTGAAGTTAGATGATAGTGGCAAGCAACTGAAATACAAGGTCAGATTGGTTGTAAAGGGATTCAATCAGAAAGAGGGCGTGGACTATGCTGAGATCTTCTCACTAGTTGAGAATATGAATTCAGTGAGAGTGGTGCTAGATCTTGTTGCAAGCCTAGACCTTGAGCTAGAGCAGATGAACGCGAATACAACTTTTCTTCACAGTGATCTAAAGGAAGAGATCTACATGGAGCAACCACGGGGATACCAGGAGAAAGGGAAAGAGCACATGGTTTGTAGTCTAAAAAAGAGTCTCTATGGCTTGAAGCAAGCCCCTAGACAATGGTACCTGAAGTTTGATGCCTTTATGACGAAGCAAAACTTCAAGAGGACTACAATAGATCCATGTGTGTACATTTGACATCTCCCCAATGGCAGGTTCATTATCCTATTGATCTATGTGGATGACATGATGATAGTTGATCATGACTCTGGATTGATTGCAAATCTCAAAAGGGTACTCTCCTCAAAGAATTTGAGATGAAGGATTTGGACAAGGCAAGCAACATGCTTGGGATGCAGAGCACTCACGATAGGAAGAAGCACAGGTTGTGGTTGTCACAAGAGAAGTATGTTGAACGCATTCTAGAGTGGTTCAACAAGAAGAACGCGAAGCCTGTTGATAGGCCTGGAATCTACCCTTTCTAATAGTATCGAATTAACGATTTCGTTGTAGTCTTATAAATCCGGATCGATCAAAAATTAACCGCACGGATCGATGAATCGTCTAATGAAATTAAGTGTGGTTTTATGTTTGTTTAACCTGGGCAAGCCCCAGGGTCGACTCAAGGAGGTAAAGGAACAACTCGGGATCCGATTAGATGAATTAGATCACGATTTTCCAAGTGAGATTGTTTTCAATTTTTCTTATGCAATAAAAAAGCCAAATGCAAAATACGAATTGAATTAAGTTAATAGAAAAAACCGACTTAGCCAAATTTAATTTTAATATGAAATTAATTCAAATCAGCCAAGTTATATTTTTCTTAAAAACCTAATCTAACAACGAATGCAAAATGTATTTTTTTGGAATTTTTGAATTTAAAATGCACAAATGAAAAACAAACTTTTTTGGGGCTTTTATGCAATTTTTTATGCAAATGAAATGCAAAAATTATGAAAATTTTACTGGAAGTTAAATATGATGAAATGAAGCTAAATTATTTTTTTGGAATTATCTGACACTTTATGATTTTTTATGAATTTTTTACTGAAAATAGAGTGACTGTGAGTATTTAATTTTAATAAATCCACGAAATCAAATTATCCAGAACAAATTATTTCAAATAGATATTTTAATCACGAAATCAGGAAAATTAAAATTTCTCAAAAATGGTCATTGTGGATTTATTAAAAATCATTTACCTAAATCACTAAGGAATTTACTTTATGCACAAGATAGCTCTAAATTGGACGAAATTAGGATTGTAATTAAAGCACAATTAGAGCATCAAATATGATTTTTTCACAATTTTTGGAGAAATATTTGATTATGTGAGAATTTCAGAGTAAAAATGAGTGAAATATCATTGAATTTCAAATTTTGATTTTTAATAAAATATCAAATGCTCACAAAAATGCAAATAAATAGCCAGGAGATAAAGAATTAGTTGCTCATCAACATGTTATTTTTCATTAAAATAAATGATGCAAGATGACTGTCCAAATTAATGATCAAAGTCAGGGGTGTCTTCGCAATATAGAAATAAAAGAAATAAAATGAAATTATGCACATGGGGCACATTTCCAAATAATAAAACTTAGAATAAACAACATACAATTTTCACAAATAAAAAAAATAAAATAAATAAAATGGACCTTTCAATCGTGGGTTCCGAAAATGGAACCCACCTCTTCCATTCGCTAGGGAAGACGCGAAAGGAGAAGGGCGGCGCACCGCCCGGGGAACGAGGGATGAAGGCAGCCCGTGGCGGCGTTGGCTAGATGGTCGTGCGGTCGTGAGCGAGGTTGAACTGCCGCTCGTGTGGCGGAGGTGACTCACGGCCTTGCTGGAGGGTCAGAGCTGGCGGCGCTGCGACTAGGGTACGACAGGCGACGAACAATGGAGGTGTGCGGGGCTGCTGGGCGTGTCGAGGGCGACCACCGCGCGGGGTTGGCGAGGGATTTCACGGGCCGGCGTTGGGGCGACACAAAGAGTTGGCAGACTCCCTGGTGGGGTGCAGACGGAGGAGCGCAACGCGACCAACTGCGAGGGTGGCGACGGACGACGCAATGGGCGACGAGGGTGGCCGTGCGCGGGGACGACGACAGGCTGGACGGCCGCACGATTGCAGGGCGAGGGCGGCGGTCGAGCACCACCGTGCGATGGCGCACCGTGGTGGAGGCTGATGCGAGGGACGCACCTGGACAGAGGTCGGAGGGCTGGGGACGGCCACATGGTGGCTGAAGGGAGAGCTCGGCGGCTGGTGGCTGGAGGGAGAGCTCGGCTGAAGGGGGAGGCGGCGACGGCTGTTTCTTTTTTTTATTTTTTTTGTATTTGTTTGTAGTTTTTTTGTAAACAGGAAAAAATGCAATGAAGAAAATGTGTGCGTGTGATGATTGTGATTTGTTGAGCAAATTGATGGCGAGAATGCAATGAAGAACAAGATAGAAAAAATCGTTAGATAAAAATGAAATGACAAGGAAAAGGAGAGAATACTTACCTGAGATTTCGCCAGGTGGAGCTGCGATGTGCGACTCTCGTCATGGCCTCGATCCGACTTGGCAAAAAAATCAGAGAAGCAATGCAGCTTGGATGCGGCTGTGACGAGGTCGATCTCTGTACCTCAGATCTCACCAAATACGATGGAAACCGCCGTCGCATAGAAAACTTACTTGATCGCTGTCACCGTCGAGCAGGCTGAGCCGGTGGTTCCCTTTCTCTCTTGATTATGGCGGATGATCAAAAATGGTGGAGATGGTGGGAATAAAAAGGAATAGGAGAGGGAAGTTGGAGAAGAAGTGGAGAGAATGGAGTGGTGGAGAAAGTGGTGGCTTGGAGTGGAAGGCAATTAGAGGGAGAAGAAGTAAAAGGTGAATAAATAAATAAAATAATAAAATAATAAAGTAATATAAGTAGGCTACTAAAAATAAAAGAGAAAATAAAGGTAAAAGAAAATATTAAAATAAATAAATAAATGTAAATAAATAATTAATATAAAGAAATAATAATAAATAAAATAAAATAAATAAAACAAAATAAAATCCGAAAATAATAAAAAATGGGGTGACACGTGGCGGCTCCAGGAGCCGCCACGTGTCGCTCCCAGAAAATTCACAAATTAAATATAAAGAAAAATCGAAAAGAAATAACAAAAGGGGTCGAATCAAAAAGTGGTCAACATGAAAGTTGCTCGTCTCGATGAGATCTACAACTTTCGTGATGGGTCGAAAATAAAAAGAAGTCATATGTATAAAGTTTATTTTTGGATGATACCTTATTGATATAAAATACCACATTTTTATGTTTTATATTTTTTTCATTTTTAATTGAGAAAATCAAAATAAAGTTAGAGAAAAAATATGAAAGAAATATTTACAACTTAATCTATTTTTTTGGATTTTAAATAAGTAAGAAAATAAAAAAATACAAAGGCAAAAAGGTCAATATGTACAATATACAATAGGAGCCCAAAACCCAAGTTTCACATACGATATTCGATTTTAATGAAATTGGTCTTATTTTGAAGGTCTTTGAATGTATATTGCTTTAAATGGACACTGTATGATAGGGATATGTGTGTTTTAAGGTTCCTAGTTTCAAACTTGAACTCGGGTTTTATTAGGAAATTATTCAAGTCAGCAATTTTTTGGTATTTTTCTTGTATTATTTGTCAGTAAATATGCGGTATAAAGTGAATTTATGGAATTTATAGTTAGTGTAAAATATATACGGATGAGTGAATTGGGCTTTGATGAATCTCGTATTCATCATGCTAAAGGCCACTTATTAAAATCTCTGCTTAAACAAGCCAATAAAAATACCCTCTAATATTTTGTTTTTATCATGTATTATATTGTGCATAATTTACCGTTTAATTATTGTATTTAATTTCCTCTATTTTTCTTGTAATTATTTTATCACTCAAAAACCCCTAAAAATTAGGTAGATAACTTGTCTATAAATCACTAACCCTTAAAAAGATAAAAAAAATACAAAAAATCTCAAACCACAAACTTGGTGTTTTTATCCCCTTAAAAATACCCCCAAAAATACGTTTTGTACAAATGACCTCTTTTAGCTTTTTGACCAACATGAAAGTTGTAGATCTCATCGAGACGAGCAACTTTCATGTTTTGACTTTTTCCTAATTCGGCCTCTAACTATTTCTTTTCTAATTTTCTTTATATTTTTCTCTGAATTTTCTCATTGGGCCACGTGGTGCTCTCTGAAGCCGCCACGTGGCCATCTTCATCTCACGCCACCCGGCGCCCTTCCTGGGCCGTCGGATCCCTCCTGATCGCCTCCATCCTCACCGTCCATCCGCGCTCCATTTCCAGCCCTTGGATCTGATCTCAGATCAGATCTCCACCGTTACCCAGCGCCACACCTATAACCGTCAGATCAACCTCCTCATCCATCGCCTGTCAACGCGCCACGTCACCCCATTGACCTCAACCGTTGGATCGACTCCACCCCGCATTAATCTCCACCATCCATTCTTGCCTCGCTCCCAGCCCTCGGATCCTAACGCCAGATCAAATCCCTGCCGTTATCTATCGCCTAATCCTCAGTCGTCCGATCTCTTGCTCATCCGACGGTCTATAGCGATCCACGTACCCCATTCTCCTAGGCCATTGGATCTATCCCATTCCGCATCTAAACCGCTCATTAGCGCCTAATCTCCGCCGTCGGATCAGATCGTTTGATCTGATCCTAACCCTCCTTCCGCGCCATCATCCCAGTCGTTGGATCGCAGGATCCAACGATCCTCACTCATCGTCTTCCTCCGACCGTGTCTCTCTCCAGACGTTACGACTCGCGGCGACTTCACCCCCTTCCATTTCTAGCCAACGCTCCAGCCACCACCTCCTCGACGTAACGTCACCAACATCTTCCCCTATCTACCGCCATTCTCGCGCATCACCCACCATGCACAACCATCACCTCCATCACCATTAAACCCCCACTCAAAACGCCTTCCTACCCACGTAACCATCGTCCTCCCCCGCCTATATAACCCCCCTCCCCCGCCACCATAGCCGGGGTCCACCGTCTTTGGGTTTGACCCTAGCCTCCTCCGCCCCTCCGGTGACAGCGGAGGGGCGGAATGTCGAGGCGAAGATGGGTCTCTCCTGGTGTCGACCCACGCCCGACTCCGCCGTGTTCTGGTGGCTCTGCCACCGCCGAGCCCCCTGGATTGATCGACCAGGTTGAGCGACGACCTTGAGCTCCTCGGAGCTCAGCCCAGATCAAGCCTCCTCCGCCAACTCCTCGCTCCGGCGAGGAGATTTTTACCCTTGTTTTTCTTCTCATTTTCTTCCATTTATCCCGCCATATACAATCATCCTCACCTCGACCTGACCCCCTCCGATCATCGCCTACCACCAGTGACCCTCGCCGACCCCCTTTCCCTTCTCCAGATCCTCTCCCGCTCCGACTCCTCTCTTCCCCTCCTTCGCCGGAGAAGAGGCTACGGCCACCACCTCTCGATGCCTCCACGGCCGCCCATTCACTCCCTCTTCATCGCTCCACGCACGCCTCGAGTCGCTTCGGCTATACTAATCTTTGCAGGACCTTCAATGGCCCGGAGGCGACATCGGAGCATCATCAAGCTCTTCTCCTCCGACGACGCTTCTTCGACCCGCAGCTCCGATCAGCCTTGGAGCATCGTCGGAGCCCCAACGTCTTCGTCGCGACGTCCCCAGCTAGCTTCTCCGACCATCAGGCATGTCAGCGGCAGGCGGAGGAGCTCCATAGACCTCGCCGGAGCCTCGCCTACTCCTGTGGGTCGCGGAGGAGGAAGATGCTACAGTTGTCGTCCGATCGTATCGATCGGGCGGCTATGGTGATAACACGTGGCATGCCCGAGCCTTAGTCCCTGCCAACAGGCTCGGGTTATCCGAACCTTGATCCGAGCCACATGATGCTGCCACGTGTGCCCGAGCTAAGAATCTGCCCCGAGCCTGGCCCCTCACGTGCCGCGCATGTGAGGTGTTGGGTAATTTGCATGAAAGACCCGGAAAGAAATGCTATTTACATTCTGGTCCTCCAGGCGCGTGCCTCACGTACGCGCCTGGGGGTATTTACAGGGGAGCCCTCCGTAGTTTCGGAAATTACAAATAGGACCTGTGCGCAAATGGAGAAATTACAAAATGGCCCTGGCAGTTTTTGGTAATTGCATTAAGGTCCTTCCAGGGACCTAAATGCAATATTTATCCTTTATTTTCTTGTATTTTTATTACATTTATGCCCTTGCACTGTTTTTTTGAGCATCGTAGGTCCAAATTACATGATTTTAGTGCCGTTTTGATCCTTATTTTGTCCTCTACATTCTAGCATGATTAATTGTCTTATTTGACACTATTTTAATTTAAATGAATTTTTATGTGACAAATGGACCCTGTTCTACTTGTCTTGCTTGATTTGATGACCACTTTTTAATGATGGATTAAATTGACACTGATTTCTATTCTTATCATGATGTTCATATTTTAGGTTATATTTCTGACATTTTATTCATCATGTATATTCTCTTGCATTATTTGCCCATGCATCACTTTAACTTGCATAAAAACAAATAAAAAAATGCATACAACATAGCACCGTTTTGTATTTTGTATAATTTGCATGTGGACCTGAAATTGAAATTAAATCACATTGAGCTTCATGAATCAAAATTCAATAGCTAAATTTGGCAGCCGTTTCCCTGTGTTCGACCTTGGTACACTTGCCAAGTATAAATAGTCCACGACATTCAAAGTTCGTGGTTTTTGCTGAACCGAATTCATCTCCTGTACTACAACAAAATTCTACTTTTTTATAGAGGCGAATTCGACGTTCATCAAATGGCGCCGTTACCGGGGATACGGCTTTGCTTAAATTTTAAATTTTGATTTTTTTAAAAAATTATTTCAAAAATTTTTAGGTCCTCATTTCATGCATCATTTCTTTGCATATTATTTGCTGATTTAATTTCTCTGAGTGTCTAACTTTTCTCTTTTGTAGCAGGGCCCATGAAAATCAGGACGCCTGATCGTCATGGAGGTGCGAAGTCGGGAGCTTCCGCTGAAGAGGCCGCAAAAGAAGCCGTAAAGAAATTCTAGGATTTTTTTATCAGTCAAATTGCATTGCATGTTGTAAAAAAAAAGAAAAGAAAAAAAAGAAAAAAAAGAAAAAAAAAGAAGAAAAAAATATTGCATATGCATATTTATTTTCAGTTTTTGCATATTGTACACAAAAAAAAAATACTCCCCTCCACACACACACCTACACTTGCACATATTCACTCCCACCCTTCCCCTGTATATTTCACTCTCTCTCTCTCTATCTCTCTCTGTGTATCTATTATTCACGAACCCCCTCCCCCACACCCTTGTATCATAGAACCATCCCCCCTAACACAGACCTTACTTCGGCTATTTGTAGCCTAAGTATAGGGGGGACCTGCCTGCTCATCCCTCCCTCGTTCTGTCTTCTTGTGCTTAGGCTGATTTTGGCCTAAGTATAGGGGGACCCTCCTCCTCAGTTCCGCTATATCACCCTGTACTTGAACCGAGCCGTGGCTTCATGGCACTTGTGCTATGAGGACATAGCAAATTTTAAGTATAGGGGGTATACCGTATATTATTGTATATTTACTTTAGCCTTAGCTCGTGTTTTTAAAACTTTTTAAAATTTAATTTTTCGGGCTGGGTTTTGGTAATCTTGTGAACTGAGTAAAAACCTGTAAAAATTAAAAATTGAGGGATTAATTTTTGTAAATATTCCTGTATTAAAAAAATTAAAAATCTTTCTTGGAGGTTTACTCTGACTACTAGGTTTAGTAGGAATTTTCAGTGAGGGAACCTCGGTCTCCCTTAGCAGAGTGGGTGGTTTAGAGGACATCGCATACGGCCCCGTCCTCAAGTAACACGGACCTCGGCCCGTACTTACACCCATACTGGCTGAAAGTGTATACTTTTATTTGAGCCTGGGCCAGTCATTGTCTCTCCGAGGAATTAAAAAAAATAAAACCCATAAAAATTTGCAAAAGCCAAAAATCACACAAAAATTCACTAACCCAAGGAGTTGGTGTATTCCTGACACATTCACACTCACGCAAGGCTTGTGGATTTTGAGGACACTGGATATCTGGGATCTTGAGAGTTTGTGTTAACATGCCTTACTCATTAGGGTTTTCAAGACTTAAATATCCACACTCCTCTGGTTTGAAAGATTTGAGTGCTATATTGCACTCTTCATCTCTACCTTCAAGAAAATATGATCAGCACAGTCACTTCCACAACTGCATGATTGATGAGCTGAGTTGAGATATCACTTGAGGAACTAGGACCATAGATTTAAGTTTAGATCCGATCTAATGATATTCGAGGATGGGATAAAGTTAATGAAGGCTTCAGAAAACCTGAGTGTCAGCAAAAACCCTAGCCAGTATGTGAGCAAGATTCATATGTTATCTCTTTGATATTTACCTATGTGCCAGGGTGTGATGAAATTTAAAGGAACTTGTTGATCAGTGTGCACCATCTCTTGGTAAAAGCAGTGAAGCTAGCCAACAAAAGAAATGAAATGTCAAAGAAAAGCTCTAAATCCAAAGTCAAATTCCAAATGAGCTTCCACCAATGGCGAGCGCTCCCAAAAATTTTCAAAGTGTCCACTTGGACCAAGCGCTAATTAGGACCAAGGAGTCGGGCTGACACCACAAAAAGGGCCCTACATCGTAAGCGATACAAGTATGGGTGTTGAAGGTATCTTAGATACTCAAAAAAGACACACCCCGGTGTACTCCCAGAAAAACAAGTGCAGACGACTCCTACTCTCTTGACGGACACATTGATCAACAAAATAATAATATACATGTGTTGAGTAAAAGGCACTCGAGAGGCCCCTTGTTCCAATGTGAGGGTGAGAAAAATAGACACAATCCCATTACCTCCATCATCTGGCCATCCATCTACATTTCAAGTCTGACGAACTAATGAGACGGTTGACTGAAGCAAGAGTAGACTTATTCCCTAGTATTGAGGATTAGGTCTAGAGGAGAATCTTTGGGACTGGAACTTTGGGTGATGCATCGACTCGGCTCTCATGAAATGCAGTACACTAAATGTCATATCCTTATATTATATATACAAAAAGAGAGTATGATAATCAGAGAAGTTGGATTCCTTCTGACTAAAGCTTGGATAAACCTGGAATTTTAGGATCACCTAGGTCAAGAGTCTTTGAAAGAGCAAGCCTTGAAAATTTCACGCGCACTATCAGGAATTAATCCAACTCCTTCATTCTTTAGATGCTCGAGGACGAGCATTGTTTAAGTATAGGGGTATGATGAATCTCGTATTCATCATGCTAAAAGCCACTTATTAAAATCCCTGCTTAAACAAGCCAATAAAAATACCCTCTAATTCTTTGTTTTTATCATGTATTATATTGTGCATAATTTACCATTTAATTATTGTATTTAATTTCCTCTATTTTTCTTGTAATTATTTTATCACTCAAAAACCCCTAAAAATTAGGTAGATAACTTGTCTATAAATCACTAACCCTTAAAAAGATAAAAAAATACAAAAAAATCTCAAAACCACAAACTTGGTATTTTTATCCCCTTAAAAATACCCCCAAAAATATATTTTGTACAAATGACCTCTTTTGGCTTTTTGACCAACATGAAAGTTGTAGATCTCATCGAGATGAGCAACTTTCATGTTTTGACTTTTTCCTAATTCGACCTCTAACTATTTCTTTTCTAATTTTCTTTAATTTTTCTCTGAATTTTCTCATTGGGCCACGTGGCGCTCTCTGAAGCCGCCACGTGGCCATCTTCATCTCACGCCACCCGGCGCCCTTCCTGGGCCGTCGGATCCCTCCTGATCGCCTCCATCCTCACCGTCCATCCGCGCTCCGTTTCCAGCCCTTGGATCTGATCTCAGATCAGATCTCCACCGTTACCCAGCGCCGCACCTATAACCGTCAGATCAACCTCCTCATCCATCGCCTGTCAACGCGCCACGTCACCCCATTGACCTCAACCGTTGGATCGACTCTGCCCCGCATTAATCTCCACCATCCATTCTCGCCACGCTCCCAGCCCTCGGATCCTAATGCCAGATCAAATCCCTGCCGTTATCTATCGCCTAATCCTAGCCGTCCGATCTCTTGCTCATCCGACGGTCTATAGCGATCCACGTACCCCATTCTCCCTAGGCCACCGGATCTATCCCAATCCGCATCTAAACCGCTCATTAGCGCCTAATCTCCACCGTCGGATCAGATCGTTTGATCTGATCCTAACCCTCAATCTGATCCTAACCCTCCTTCCGTGCCATCATCCCAGTCGTTGGATCGCAGGATCCAACGATCCTCATTCATCGTCTTCCTCCGACCGCGTCTCTCTCCAGACGTTACGACTCGCAGCGACTTCACCCCCTTCCATTTCTAGCCAACGCTCCAGCCACCACCTCCTCGACGTAACGTCACCAACATCTTCCCTGATCTACCGCCATTCTCGCGCATCACCCACCATGCACAGCCATCACCTCCATCGCCATTAAACCCCCACTCAAAAACGCCTTCCTACCCACGTAACCGCCGTCCTCCCCCTCCTATATAACCCCCCTCCCCCGCCACCATAGCCGGGGTCCACCGTCTTTGGGTTTGACCCTAGCCTCCTCCGCCCCTCCGATGACAGCGGAGGGGCGGAATGTCGAGGTGAAGATGGGTCTCTCCTGGTGTCGACCCACGGCCGACTCCACCGTGTTCTGGTGGCTCCGCCACCGCCGAGCCCCCTGGATTGATCGACCAGGTTGAGCGACGACCTCGAGCTCCTCGGAGCTCAGCCCAGATCAAGCCTCCTCCGCCAACTCCTCGCTCCGACGAGGAGATTTTTACCCTTGTTTTTCTTCTCATTTTCTTCCATTTACCCCGCCATATACAGTCATCCTCACCTCGACCCGACCCCCCTCCGATCATCGCCTACCACCAGTGACCCTCGCCGACCCCCTTCCCCTTCTCCAGAGCCTCTCCCGCTCCGACTCCCCTCTTCCCCTCCTTCGTCGGAGAAGAGGCTACGACCACCACCTCTCGATGCCTCCACGGCCGCCCATTCACTCCCTCTTCATCGCTCCACGCACGCCTCGAGTCGCTTCGGCTATACTAATCTTTGCAGGACCTTCAATGGGCGGAGGCGACATCGGAGCATCATCAAGCTCTTCTCCTCCGGCGATGCTTCTTCGACCCGCAGCTCCGATCAGCCTTGGAGCATCGCCGGAGCCTCAACGTCTTCGCGGCGTCCCCAGCTAGCTTCTCCGACCATCAGGCGTGTCAACGACAGGCGGAGGAGCTCCATAGACCTCGCCGGAGCCCCGCCTACTCCGGTGGGTCGCGGAGGAGGAAGATGCTACAGATGTCGTCCGATCGTATCGATCGGGCAGCTATGGTGATAATACGTGGCGTGCCCGAGCCTTAGTCCCTGCCAACAGGCTCGGGTTATCCGAACCTTGATTCGATCCACATGATGCTGCCACGTGTTCCCGAGCCAAGAAGCTGCCCCGAGCCTGGCCCCTCACGTGCCGCGTACGTGAGGTGCTGGGTAATTTGCATGAAAGACCCGGAAAGAAATGCTATTTACATTCTGGTCCTCCAGGCGCGTGCCTTACGTGCGCGCCTGGGGTATTTACAGGGAGCCCTCCATAGTTTCGGAAATTATAAATAGGACCCTGCGCACAAATGGAGAAATTACAAAATGGCCCCGGCGGTTTTTGGTAATTGCATTTAGGTCCTTCTAGGGACCTAAATGTAATATTTATCCTTTATTTTCTTGCATTTTTATTACATTTATGCCCTTGCACTGTTTTTAACATAACTTGAGCATCGTAGGTCCAAATTACATGATTTTAGTGTCGTTTTGATCCTTATTTTGTCCTCTACATTCTAGCATGCTTAATTATCTTATTTGACACTGTTTTAATTTAAGTGAATTTTATGTGACAAATGGACCCTGTTCTACTTGTCTTGCTTGATTTGATGACCACTTTTTAATGATGGATTAAATTGACACTGATTTCTATTATTATCATGATGTTCATATTTTAGGGTATAATTCTGATATTTTATTCATTATGCATATTCTCTTGCATTATTTGCCCATGCATCACTTTAGCTTGCATAAAAACAAAATAAAAAAATGCATACAACATATCATCGCTTTGTATTTTGTATAATTTGCATGTGGACCTAAAATTGAGATTAAATCACATTGAGCTTCATGAATCAAAATTCAATAGCTAAATTGGGCAGTCGTGTCCCTGTATTCGACCTTGGTACACTTGCCAAGTATAAAATAGTCCACGACATTCAAAGTTCGTGGTTTTTGCTGACCGAATTCGTCTCCTGTACTACAACATAATTCTACATTTTTATAGAGGCGAATTCGGCGTTCATCAGGCTTCTTATTTAATGCAGATGCAAATGCTAAAATGCGAATGTTATCAATGCATGCATGAATGCGAATTATGCGATTTTTGTGGAAATATGCCCCTAATTACTCGGAAACAAGGCTCTATTTTCAACTTTAAAAGTGATGAATCACATATTCATCACCTGTCAGCACGTCCCTTATCGCTCATTTCAAGTTTACAAAAGAGACATGTCCATCTACTTCTTAGGAGAAAGCTGAGATGACCAAGATTTCTTGCCAGTCCGCAGTTGGCAGCCTTATGTATGACATGGTTTGCACCAGCCCCGGCATTGCTCATGTTGTGGGCGTAATGAGCATATTCATGTCGAATCCATGAAAGGATCACCGGGAAGCTGTGAAGTGGATTCTGAGATACTTGAGAGAGACCTCAAGTATGTGTCTAATGTTTGGGAGGTCAGATCCCAAACTTTGTGGATACACATACGATGACATGGCAAGAGATGTGGATCAAAGAAAATCAACTTCCGGATACATTTTCACTTTTGCAGGGGGAGCGATTTTGTGGCAGTTCAAGTTGCAGAAATGTATTGCACTCTCAACGACTGAAGCCGAGTACATTGCAGCAACAGAAGTAGGGAAAGAAGTATTGTGTTACAACGATTTCTTAGTGAACTTGGATGCAAAGACGGTGAGCCGATTGTCTTATGTGATAGCCAAAGCGCCATTGATCTGAGCAAGAGCACGTTGCACCATGCTCGCACAAAGCATATAGACGTGCGATATCATTGGTCCAGATATGTTATTGACAAGAAGCATCTCATTCTGAAGAAGGTCCACATAGATGAAAATCCATCAGATATGCTGACGAAGGCCATAACTCGTGACAAACTGCAGCTCTGTAGAGAGCTGAGCAGTGTCACCTCTCAATGATTATCTTCTTGAAGACACTCCCCATTGGGAACTGAGGGGGAGGTTATTGGAAATGTTATTCGTTCTCAATAATTAAAAAAAAGAGAGAAAAAGGCCGATTATCCCTTTGGATATTCCTACTTCATGTAGGAGTAGGATTGGAGAGAAGGCAAGAGTAGTATAAATAAGACCCATGCATGACATTGGGGATCATCCCAACTCAAGCATCTCTCCCTCTCTTCTTTCTTAGTTCTCTATCCCCAAGTAAGGAGAGAAGTAGCCCACGCAATGCATGAGGAGCAAGTTCGCGCAAGGCGCGAAGTGTTAGCCCACATGGGTGCAAAGAGAAGTCACATCCGTGAGTAGCTTCTGTGCCAGAGGCGTGAGGAACAACCACCCGGGAGGTCCGTTCTTGAGGAGGGAATCATGTAACGAGGATAAGCAACAGTATCGTGTTCTCCAAGTACAATGTGACAGTTATCTGATTTATTCTTGTAACGGAGTCTCGATTTTGTTGGGCAACAAAACTGAGAAGACATTGTGTCCTCTCATTTTTTCGACCTAGTGGATTTTGTTGCGGGTCGTCATGCCCTATCGATTTTCCCCCTCTCTCACATCGAGGAGGGTTTTCCCACGTAAAATTTCACGTGTCTTTGTGCTTGCTTGATTATTGTGCTACGATTATTTTTCTTGGTTCCCGTATGGGGAACATTCCACTGATAGTCATCTTTTGCAGGACAGGTTAAGGGAACCCCTCGATTTCCCATCAATATGTTCCCTAGAAGAGCTTAGAGGTAGATGCTTATCTTATCCTCTTGATCGATGGAGCCACCACCCGTGAGGTATGGTGGGAGGCTACACCAGAAGGAAGCATCGACAAGGAGGTGATGTCATGTTGGAATAGGAGGATGAGGCATCAATGAAGAGGGAGCATACTGGTGAGGAAAATCGTTCCTGTCGTAAAGGGAACTTAAAATTACCCCCCAAGCAGTATGGGAAAAAATATTTTGTTAAGTCTCATATATAAGCTTTTATTTTAACTAAAGTTGCCTCTTAAAGTTTTGATTTTCTATGCATTACCAAAAGTGTTTCAAAGTTCAACGAAACAAGCAAAAATCAATTATTCTCTAAGGAAAAATCACACCGATTGATAAATCTTGTCGATGTTTTTACTTTAAGATAGATGATAGATCATCAAACATCAACAAGTGATCAATTATACCAAAAACAAAAGTGACGACAGTAGATTATTCTAAAAAAATGATCGACCAATAGTAGATTATTCTAAAAAATGATCGATCAATAGGGAAGGAACTGATAAAATAGAAAAACAATAAAGGTTACTGATCGATTAATTTCACTTCGTGATTGATCAACCGTGAAAAATTGCTTCATTTGATCAATCAAACTTTAATGATTGTAATCACTTAATATTAAAAAGTGATTTTACCGATAAATCACATCATATGAAGATCAGCCAAACTTGTCAAGACTTTCCAAAGTCGATGTCTTAAATTAGTCACGTGATTTTAATTGATTCAAATATAAGTGGGAGAGTATTTTCAAAAATAAATCTATATTCAATATTAAAATATTTTCGTATCTAGTTGAATTATGGAATAGTCGAGATTCATAAAATAAACAACTTGGAGGTCACCTCATGGTGATTCATTAATTGTAAACTTCGAACATAATAAATTTAGTCAACTCCTTTAGTTGAATACGAAGGATATCCAAAGATATCACATAATTTAAATTATACGGAAATTTATCATCATACAAGGAAATTAATTAGCACAATTCAAGTTTGATTATAATGTATATAAATATCGTCGAAAAGAGCTTCTGAAAGGGATTAGGGAGACTACACCCATATGTACACCCACCCATTTCCCCCTCAATTTTTTTGATTTTTTTGAAATAGATCCTTAAGGGATTTAGTTATAATATTAAATGAAATATGTGTTTCAAATTTCATGTTAAGAAAATATTCCTAACATCTCCATTGAAATGGATCGATTTCAGCAAATCTGAGACCGTTAAAATTTATCTGTCTTGATGGATAAGTTAGAAATCTCGAAATAAGTTGAAATTTGAATGACGCGATGATGATATATTATGATCTAAATCCCCCAAGGATTCAACTCAAAAAAATAAAAAAATCGAAGGAAAAAAGGACGGGTATAGGGAAGTTACGTATACATGGGTGTAGGCTCCCTTTTCCCAATTTGAAAAATAAATTTTATATGTTTAGGATTTTGAAAATCAATATACCACGATAGGAAGGAGATAATCTGTTGTGATTTGTTTGAGGAAGGAATGCAAAGTTATCAATGATTTCTTACGTGTTAAATGGTGTCTTTTCAAATAATGGAGCCAATGAGGAAAACTGGAAATATTTCATGAAACTCCTCTAAAAAAATATTCCTAAAGCATCACTGTAATAACTTTGGGATCAGGATGGTCAACGGAAGCATTAAAAATGACGGAAGCATTAAAAATTGGTATTACTTGCGAATACCAATTTCCACAATTCACATACACAACTAAGGTCATAAAAGATTTGATTTTTATTACATCTATCAAAGTTACATGTGTAGAACATTTAACTAGTAAAGAGGGAAATTTATACTACCACTGTTAATATGAATTCAAGTTTATGTTCTTTCATTTACTCCGTTTTTAGCTCCTTACTCCTCAGACGTATCTACGACATGCAAACCTTAGGAGTGAGACAAAATGCTCGTAAGCAAAATAGCTTAATATGGTATCAATATATAATGAACCTGATAATGACTTGATGCAAATCAAGAAAAGATTGATAATATAAGTTATAAGAAAATTGATAGTAACAATATAACTTATCAAGAAAACTAGGTGCACTTCAACATGTATGTTTTTCCTGTGCAGACAACTTGATAATATTGAAAATATAACAATATAATCGAATAAGGATTTCTTGATCAATATTTCTTGGATACCTTTATATTTTCATGATTCATATTTCATGAATAATTTCAGGATTAATATTTCATATATACCCCCATACTTTCGTTATTCGATCAATAGTATCCTCATATTCATATAGGGGGCATTTTACTTACCACTAGCATGGTGGTCGATCAATCACTACGATAACATGATGACAACAACTGTTGAGTCAATAGTGGACTTCTTCCACAAGGTTCCATTGGACCTGACATCTCTGGAGGGTGTTGCCCTTTAGGCCAATAATGTCCCTTAAGATCCGACAAATGGATTCTAGAGGTGGCTCCCGCCTTAGCATAGAACTTATGTCCATATGTTGTTACGGTGCCATTTCTTTTTATACTTTATTTTAGAAAATTTCTTCTTTAAATCATGTCTCAACTTACGATATTTAACAAAGAAAATTCATAAATTATGGGATTAAAATTAATATACATTTATCCTCTGTATCGTATATATTTATGAATACATAATGTTAAAACATATCGTATATATTTCTGAATACATAATGTTAAAATATACATACCCTTTTTTAATTTGATATGGTACATTAATACCTTTGGACCTAGCAATAATTTCTATGGTATCTCCATATATTATTTTAATACAATATAATCAATTATATAATATATAATACTACATCATATACATAATTATCCGACTCCCAATGGATTGATACGATGACAACATGGAATAATTGTCCTTTTAAGGTCAATGTTTAACATGATCATATATAATTGAACTTATGAAATTATCTAAACATAATTACCATAAAATATCTTATATGATTAAAAATAATAAAAGCATAATTGCGTGATAAAATTGGAAATAAAAACAAAGGAATTTGAAATGAAGAGTAATCATATCTAATTTAAATCCTAACCCTTTTTATGTCTCTATTTCTTCCTCTCTCTCTCTCTTCTCTCTCTCTCGCACGTTCTCTTTCTCTTCCTCTCTCTCTCTCTCTCCTTTTCTGTTTCTCTCCCTCGTTTCTTGCCTTGGATGCCTCTTACGAATCCTCCATTCTATCCTATTTATAATAGGGAGTGGAGGGGCACGTTACATTGTACATGCAAAACATGCACGTTTCCATGATGCCAACGTCCTAGTCCTTCTACCTAAAGCAACCTTTTGCCCATACTTTATGGGAATTTTATGGAATTGCCTATTTTATGTATATGTTGTTACAATATATCCTACTAAAAAATTCATTCCGAAATTTATGAGTCAAAGAGCTTACCAAAAAGTTCAGGACATTTAGTTGCCATGTCTTCCTCTATCTCCCAAGTAGCTTCTATGCTTGTGATGCTTCCATAAGACTTTGATCATAGAGATGGTATGTCTTCTAAGCTGATTCTCCTTACAATCAATGATCCTGGCGTGCTTTTCTTCATAAGACATGTCTTCTTGTACTTCAGAAATATCATATTCGATCACATGTGATGGATCAAGTATTGTAACATCCCGTAATTTTCGGATTTTTCTGAAGTTTTAAAACCTATTCAATATTATACTCAAAAGAAGCGTCTCGTCGCAAGCTTTCCAACGAGCCCAAAAACGCGTAATTCTGAGTCCGGATGTGGGAGATATGCCTGTTTTGGTGAAGAGGGGTCATGGTTTTTTTTAGGCGATTAATGGTTACGGGATTAGATAAGTTATGTACGAATTAAGGATATTTTAGGGTTTCTAAAACTAAGATTTTAATCGCCAACTATATAAAGACCCACACCCTTCATCTCCCCTCATTCCCACTTCTTTCCAAACCCTAATCCATCATTTTCTTCCTCCACAAGTCATTCCCTTATCCATTCCCCCTCTCCTTCTTCAGAGAATCAATGAGAGAACGGTGCCACCACCATTATCAAAAACTCTCAAAGCCAAGTAGCTTCGAGACAAGAAGAAGACGAGGAGGGCCATCGCAAGGGAAAGGCAACCCTCTTATCGGATTCGTGATCGGGCGATCGAGCACGTGGATCAAAGACGTGCACGAGTATAGGTAACGGATCTTCGACTCTCTCCTCCTTTATTCTTTCGCATATATTACGATTTTGGAGATTGTCTTTTGGGGTGAATACTCGTTTCTGATCCTAACTCAGGGAATTTCTCTTGCTATTGGTACATCGTGATTTGTTTCCTGATCATTGTTCCATGTTAAGTTCGGTATGAACAAACTGAAAGTAGATCCCACTATAATATGATATATTAAGACCTTGGATGATGTTACATCATAGTATTGACGCATGGACACTAGAAACATTATTTCTTTTAACTAGAAACATTATTTCTTTTAATTATGTAATCTTGCAAACCATGCTACGTAATGCTAGGCGTTCGTTCTTGACTTGGCGGGGGTGTGTCAGGCGTGGTTTAATATCTAAGGATTGGTGATGCGATCAATCGTATCCTATTTTGCATGGATTTGGGTTGTTGTTAACGAGTAGTTTGAAATATCCAAGGCTTTATGGTATAAGAAGGGACTAAGGAGGAAGGACTGTGATGACGAATGTAAAAAGGCATGTAAACTGATATTACTTGTTATCATTTCTATGAGATGAGAATGGTATAATGCTATAAACTTGATGGTGCCTTGAGATAGCATGATATGAGAGAATTGCAAATGACTCATAATATTAAAATCCTTAAATCACGTTGATGATTCTGTCTTGCTATTTGTTATACGTATGTATTATATTATATTGAAATGCAAATACATCTACGTGGTGATGCCTGCAATTTCCGAGTATAAATGTAGTGTATTCATGGCATAGCAAATGCTTAACAATACGTTGATGTAGGATCCTGTGAGAGGACAATGCTTAGCAGCAGGTGCTCATCTCCTATACGTAGAGCATATCAGATAAAATATTACAAGTTTTTGCCTGAATTAATACTACTGTATGTTAGGTTATATTTCAGGTTCTTAAATTATTTTGATAATTTGTACATTGGTATCTAGTGAGAAGTTGTCCATCACATAACAACATCCGTAAATAGAGGACAACACTTTACTTATTTTTGTTAATTCTTCTTCGGCAGGACTCTATTTATAGCATGATAGCCAACAGAATAACTATACAGTATAACATCGGATATTCTTATATTTCAAACAGATGAACATCAGATTCTCCTGTAATTGGATTTTGATCAAATAATAGTTTTTTTATATATAAACCATGTATCATTTATGAGGAAACATTCAACAACTACTCACGTGCATGAACCTTCTAATGGATACATTAATTGGTAACAGATCTCTTTTAATTATTCTATGTATATGTATAGCTACCTTGATGACACTTGCTAAATTTTTGGTAATAGATGATTTTATATATCTAGCGTGAAGGCGTGTCATGGGATACTTGCTTGTATACCACGATAAAGGAGTGTGGCCTAAGGATCTTCTGTATTAATATATTGGTTTTGTTCAACTGGATTGATTACTGATTTCAGGATAGATCACTTTTTCATAAGATATATCGATGTTTGCATGGATAAGAATGTTAAATATCACAAGGTGGGTGCACACCCTTGTGGTCCGGCTGAGCTGACAGTGAGTCATCCCCACTCGAGGGGCATCATAGAGTGGGGTGGTGGTAGGTACTCTGGCGGAATTGAGGTGGATGCACACGTGCATTGCACTATGCGGATATGTGTTGTTGAATCTATTTTGGAGCGAGCGAGACTCCTCCGGCAGACTCAGTTGACGGAGTTGCGACTCCTCAGGCGATGTACCACATGTCATGAGTGTAAGAGTACTACCAACCAGACTAGCTGGAAGATCACGTTTGCGTACAGGTTTTAGGTTGCACTTTAAATGCAGTGTTGCAGGCTTCATTTCTAGTGTAATCTTTTTCCTTTGACGGGTGAGTCCGGGATAAGTAAATGAAAATATGAATATAGATATGTCAAGGAATTGTTTTTAGTTACGTAAAAGTTAAAGGCCTAAATTATATCTGATTGTATATCACTAGATGTTTTTTTATATTCATTTCCATTAAACTTGTTCAGATACTGCATTTGCATTGCCTACCTATATCCTTTTGATTTTATTTGTTTTATCCTTACTGAGTCAGTTGACTCATGAGTTACATTCTTTGGAAATCCAACAGGAAGTGTCGAACAGGAGACGGAGGCTCGCATTTTCGGTGATGCATCTGTAGGACATTGTTGAGGTTGAGGCTTAGTTCTATAGTTGCTTTATCTCCCTTTGTTTCGTCTAATTATGATGTAATAAAGAGACATCTGACATTTTATGTTCATTCTTATGTTGACGTTGGTGATCAATGGAAACTTAGATTTTCTTTCCTGTGTCCTTACTTTTGTATGAATGGTATATCATGCAGGTTGTTTATGACTGTTGTTGGGTAATATTGAGAATGGGTGTTGAGAGATGCCCCCATCAAGGCGGGGCGTTTCAAGTATGTACTTTCTTTGCATTGAAACATGAAAGACGTCATGCAAATTCTTGAACTGAGGAGGAAGATTAATCTAATAAGCAACTTCCCCAATTTTCTTGGTGATAGTGAAAGGACCTATATATTGAGGATTTAGCTTTCTCGATCTTTTCCTAAATCGAACTACTCCATGCATTTGTGATACTTAATGAAGACTTTATCTCCTATTTCAAATTTAAGATCATGCCTTCGGTGATCAACATAACTCTTTTGGATGCTTTGGGTTGCTAGCAATCTTTTCTTAATAATCTCAATTTTCTTTGTAGTATCTTGTTGAATATCTGGTCCAAGGATTTGTCTTTCACCCACATCATCCCAACACAAGGGAGATCGACATGGTCAACCATATAATGCTTTGTATGATGCCATCCCAATACTAGCATGAAAGCTATTGTTATAGACGAATTCAATTAATGGTAGATGGAAGTCCCAATTTCCAACAAAATCCAATGCACAAGACCTGAGCATATCTTCAAGTGTTTGAATAGTTCTCTCTGACTGTCCATATGTCTGTAGATGGAAAGACATGCTAAATTTTAAGTGCGTGCCCAGAGCATCATTCAAGCTTTTCTAGAATCTATACGTGAAATGTGCATCCCGATCAGAAACAATAGATACATGTATGCCATGTAACTTTACAATCTCATGTACGCACAACTTAGCCAAACTCTCAATGGACTGTCCAAATCGTATAGGTAAGAAGTATGTTGATTTGATTAGGCTATCTACTATTACTTAAAACGAAATCATATTTAGCACCTTTTGTGGAAGACAATCCTATAACAAGGTCCATAGCAATATGCTCCCATTTCCATTCTGGAATATCTAATGGCTCTAACTTCTCAGTTGGCTTCTGATGCTATATCTTTACTCGCTGACATGCGATACATCTAGAGACAAAATCTGCAATTTTCCTCTTCATTTTTTCCACCAAAAATTCCTTTATAAGTCTTTATATATTTCTGTACTTCATGGATGAATGAAGTGCATACAACCATATGCTTCTTCTAAAATTTCCTTCTTGATTTCTACATTATTAGGAACCCATAACCTATACCTAAATCTCAGTCCTGTATTAATTATGATCGATAATTCGCTATTAGGCTTCTTTGATAATTCAATCGGTTGTGGCAGTTCTTGATCATCTTTTTGTGCTGACAATACCTTTTCCTGCAATGCTGAGTGAATTTGTAATCCTGTTACGAAGATGTCACGATTTCTATCAACAAAAGACTTTCACTGAATAAAATCATCGATAAACTTTCATTGTAACCTCAAACTAACTAGCTTAATCGCATATTTTCTATTAAACACATCAGCCACCTCATTAACTTTTCATGGGTGATACTCCAAAGAAAAATCACAGTCTTCTAATAATTCTAACCACCCTCGTTGTCTCATATTCAGATCTTTCAGAGAGAACAAATGTTTAGGACTCTTGTGGTCGGTATAAATACTTGGAATTTTTCTCCATAAAGGTAATGTCTCCATAGTTTCAAAGCAAAAACTACTGCTGCAACTTCTAATCATGGGTAGGGTAATTGCGCTCATGAATTTTCAATTGTCGAGATGCATAAGCCACGACCTTATCATGCTGCATCAACACTGCACCAAGACCCGATCCTGATGCATTAGTGTGTATTGTAATACCCCCAGTACATGATGGAAGTTTTAAAATCAAAGTCGATGTCAGGAAAACCTTTAATTTTTGGAAGCTCTCAGCCAATCAGGATTCATGAGGCGGATCAGGTGTGAAACCCCATATTTTTTTGTCCTAAAATTTGAAGTATTTTTAACATCCAAAAAATTAAATAATCATGCCATTTCTTAGATCTCGTCGAGATCTTTCCAACGAACCCAAGAACATCCAATTCTGACATTCCTAACTCAAGATATCGATGTTTTAAGTTGGATGATCGAGATCAATATATGGATCCGAACCGTATCCGAATTTGGATCCAAATTCACCTCTACTTCTATAAATAAGAGATGGTAACTACTCTCTCTCAAAATCCTAGCCACCACAATCCTTCTCCCTCTTTGGAGCACCACCATCTTGGCCGGATTAACCATCAGAGGGTCGTTATCGATATCAGAGAAGAAGCTCCAATCGAAGATCCGCGACCACAATCACATAGGAAAGCTCGAGGTCACTTTGTACGCGCATTCGCGTTACGGAGCGACGGAAATATCATTTCCGTGTGAGAGGAGATCCCGAGGGAACATCCTCGGAGGTAACGATGTTATACCCCCCTCTTGCTATTGGTTTCATACGACTTTTGTACCTGTATGCTTGAACATGTTTGAAGCCTTGGTTATTCTTATGATATGATTCATATACTAGTAACGATAAATACCTCTTGCTGTTGGGTTCCATATATTTTTCCTATTAAACCTACATGTTTGAAATGTTCTTTGAGAATTGGAGATCTTTGTGGTTTGGTAATCAGACATTAGTAATCATTCGATGCCAGTAAACAATCTTCATGCTATACATTTTTTATTGCATCGACTCTCAACAGAAAATAAACAAATTAAGTCCTTGACAAGGGTGAGAATGCTATCAGCGTTTGAACTTCAATCCTACACAATACACATTTGTATAATTCCTATGATTTACAATAGATGTGTTTACTCCTCACGGCTATTGGAATTCCAGAAATATGCGGGGACTTTGATCCAGGTCACGTTTATAGGATCAGGATCACCCTCCTTATTAATTATCCACCATATTTCTCTTTAAAGGAGAATTGGAATTATCTATAAAAGGTACACACGTATTGTCAATATATAATGTAATATTAAATTCTTAAATTGAATCATCTATTGAGTAGTAAAAGCATACGTAAAATATGATCCAATAATCATAGAGATATTCTACTTCATCATATATTTAATAAGTAATGTACGCTATTTTAGATTAATATAATATCAAAATTGATGGAGTGGCTCTTTAATAGTATAATTAAGAAGACGAGTATATGTAATACATAGTATTTCCATATAAATGATGCATTACCTATAGCTATACAATTATTGAGAAGCATTTAAATTATGATGTAGTATGGTCGAGAATATGGACACCATTGTGAGCATGGATTGTAGGAACATAGAATTATTAAGTGTTTAGACATGCAAAATGACAAAAGAAATTGTGTGTATCAAACTATTAAGGGATTTTATCACTTGTGCCCCTCCGAGATATCACAATATCAGTTATACCCCTATCTTTTTGGTAATATCAGTTGTGCCCCTCAAAACTTGATAATTTATCATTTGTGCCCCTCGGGTTAGTGACCGTCCATCCACAGTGCAAACGACCGTTAACTTTGAGGACATAGGCGGAATTACTTAAAAAAAAGGTTAAGAGGTCATTTTACACCCTCCTCATCTTTTCTTCTTCCTCCTCCTCCCCATCCTCTTCTTCCTCCTCCTCCACCTCCTCCTCCTCCCTCTCTACCGCCGCCCCCGCCCCTGCCCCGCGCCACCAGCTCCGCCTCGAGCTCTCCGCCTCCATCTCCAGGCGCGGCCTCGCGCCGCCATCTCTCAGCAACCCCTTGCTGCGATACGGGCCCCTTGCTGCATTTATTCGTGCAGGAAGGGGAGCTCACGTGACGAGTGCCGGCGGTGCTGCTGATGGTGACAGCAAGGGGGCCTTGCAATCCCACCCCCTGCCCCGCGCGTGCCTCCGCCCTGCATCCCCATCCCCTGCCCCCGCACGCGCCCCGCCTTGCCCGCAAGCTCCATTTCTCCCCCTTCTCGTCGCTCGCCCGCAAGCTGGTCCTGCGCACCCTGCAACCCCACCCCCTGCCTCGCGCGCGCCTCCGCCCTGCATCCTCACTTCCTGCCCCCGCGCGTGCCCCCTCCTCGCCCGCAAGCTCCAGCCCTCTCCCTCCCGTCGTTCGTCCGCAAGCTCCCCCCGCGCACCCTACAGCCCCATCCCCCGCCCCCGCGCGCCTTCGCCCCCAGCTCCCTGCCTGTCGTTCCAGACCAAGCCCCAACTCGGATCTCTACCCTGTGCGCACCTCCACCCATTTACCCCATCGCTGCCTGCCGCCTTTCGTGAAAGATCCCATCCTCAGTTGAAATTTTGATAATTTTTTTGTTAAATTTTGATAAAATTTTGACTAATTGATTCATAAAAAGTCATCCAAAAATTAAATAAAATTCATCGTTTGATCCGTAACGAGTGATATGCCCGTGGAAATATAAAAATTTTAGAGATTCGATGGATGCATGAAGGTTTTAGTAAGAGAGAGAAATTATGAATAGAAGGAAGAAGAGCAAATGGAGGAGGAAGAAGATGAAGAAGGGTATGGACCATAATGCCCTTCTTAACCATACCATGGTTTGAATAAACCATGATTATTTTAATTTTTTGACGGTCAATCTGACGGAAGGGCACAACTGGTGACGGAGCAAGAAGTTAGGGGCACAACTGATATTACCAAAAAGATAGGGGTATAACTGATATTGCGATATCTCGGAAGGGCACAAGTGATAAAATCCCAACTATTAATGAATAAGGACTGCTACTACCTTATACACAATTTTAACTTACTTGAGCCTAGAATGTATGCTCATGCTGAACACTACACTTGTCAATTGATAACCCGTTTAACCACTCTTGTCCAAACAATGGATCCAATTTAATAAACGAGTCACTACCACCCTTTCATTCTACCTAATTTTTTTTAAAGAAAAATAATATCGTTACGATCAATGGTAACCGTAGATATCGGTTAAACATATAGTGATAGTGAGAATTACAAGTGACCTTCTTGTGATAACTTATATTCATGCAACAAACTCAAAGTTCCATCAAGTCGATAACTTGCCTTATTATTATTATTTTCATTCCATGGGTGAGTATTCACCATGATCGAGTAGATGGAGTGAGGCACCGTAGGGGTTTGGGCATGCATCCTTGGGACCTCGAGTAGATGTCACGAAGGTCACGACCTCAACGGACGAGTTGGGTGACACGTTGCACTTAGCAGTCCGGTAACATCCGGAGTCGCTTAACGGAGTTGGCGGGTGGCATAGTTGGCGTTCTTGATTTCTCACTTGTACACAATTTTAAGACTCGGTTTAAAATTAGACGTGGACGCATCTAATTTTACTTCGAGTATTATTATTGTGAAAGGTATTCCGGGATGTAGTTTGAAGTGGGAGAAATCGTGATTTTGACATTTTTCATGTTCTAGTTGAACAAAGGTTCTTGAGGGTTTACTAATAATGACAAAGAAGTTCCCGCACAGCGGAGGCCTGCGAGTCGAGTACTTACGTGTTAAATTAATGCCAGAAATGTTTAATGATCTAATATCAAAAATTTGTATTTGTATACCGACGTGAACTCTAATTAACGGATAGAAATATCAAGACCAACATGTTAGCCCTCAAACAATGATTATATTAATAAACGAAATTTGCGACCATGTAACCCCTTGTAAGTTAGAATAATACGATAGATTCTAGTTTCTTGCAAAAGTCACTAGATAGAATCAAGTTCGCATGCCTTACTACTTCCGCATTAGTTATTATAGTGTTTGTCTCGTTAATAGACAATTGCTAATAACGTTACCCTCGTGTTAATCCAACATGTATACATGAGCAGCATCCGCAACAGTAGCGACCTTTTGAGGAGATCAAACTTCCTATGTTGTACTTGTACTAGACATGGTGCGTCCTACTTAGAGCATTTTATTTATTCCTGCTTTATTTCGTATTCTATTTGAGAGAAAATGTAATGAGATATTTGGAGAACATCTGCAAAGTTATAATTATATGTTGTATCTCATTTTGTATGGACATGGACTTGATGATTATTATCAATGAAAATGAATGCTGCATTTTATTTTCTATTTTATATTATTGTTATATATATTTCAAATGTTAATCTAATGCACATAAGATAGTTTGCTGAGTATCATAGATCGTGGACGTATTTGGACCGTAGGTCCGACGCTCTCGTTTCGTCGGTTTCGGTAGCTGGAGGGGTGGGGCGTCACAGATGGTATTAGAATCCGATACTCCATTCTCTCTTTTACATATTAGATTATGATAAACGTGGATTATCGAGGGTCTAAATACGTCGCTGTGGCGACCCTCAGATGAAATCCGTATTTAATCAACAATTAACCCACACTAAGATCAATGAATTAGAACTAATGCGGAGTTAAAATTTATTTTTAACTCTACATAAAAGATGTATAGGTGCAAGTATGTAGAGAGTTCGAACACAGGGAACAAGCAGGGTAGTTCAAGCAAAAATGCTAAAGTGTGTGTGTGATGTGTGGAGTGTCTACACTAAGCAAACAAGCAAATGAATTTTTGTGGGTTTTTAATTTTTAATTTTTTTTGTTATTTAATTTTTAATTTTGTATTTTGATTTTTGACTTTTTTTTATTTTTATATTTTATATTTTATAATTTTTTATTTCTTTTCAATATTGGAGAATAAAGACAATATAATAAAAGGCAAGCTATAATATTTATAAAATGGTGCAAAAATATCCAAAAATTCAGAAATAAAATGTTTTTGGTATTTTTAAGAATTTTTACTGTTTTTGTGATTTTTAGGGATTTTTCAAGGTGTTTTTGATATTTTTAGTTACTGAAATAAAGGAAAACAGTGGAAATAAAGCTGGCAGTGATAAAAATGGGAATTAAAAATAACAACCAGTAGCTCAAAATTTTCACACTATTTTTCAAATAAAAAGGACAAAATAATGAACAAACAGGAACTGAGATTTTGATTTTTGGAGTTTTCTACTATTTTATATATTTTTTTTAAGTTTTTGAGTGTTTTAAATTTTTAGTGTTTTTCTTTTGAGATTTTTTTATGATTTTTGGACTGACACTAAAAGAGAATAAAATAGACACTAGGTGATTTTTTTGGAATTTTTGGAGGTGTTTTAATATTTTTTTGGTATTTTCTAAGCTAGACAGTGCACAAAAAGTAAGTTTTTGATTTTTAATAAATATAAAAATAAAGTAAAATCAAAAACTAAATAGATGGCGTCAAAGTACACGTGTCCAGATACTTAAGTCTATTTTTGTGAAATTTTTGGAGTTAAAATGATAGGCTAAATAATTAGAGCAAACATCCAAACATTAAACAGTCCTAGCAGGGGTATATGTGCAATATCCGAAACATCCAGGGGCATACATGCAATTTTCCACAAAAATATACACTGTATATTCAATTTTTAGCACCAAAAGTTAATTACAAAAGCCGCCTGGGCTTCCTAGAAATTTACCCACCAGGGCGCGTGACTTGCACGCGCCTGGGAAGGACTGAAATGTAATTTGTTGAAACCCTGGGGGCCTACTTGCAAAATAACCAAAAAGTTTACACGTGCTGCAATAGTTTTAGGACTAAAACAAAATACACAAACGTACGGGGGTTCCTCTGCAAAATGCCCACACCTCACGTGAACAGGTCACGTGAGGTGACGTGGATGAGGACCTAAATGCAAATACTGAAAGTACGGGGGTATTTATGCAAATATTACAAAACTTTTACACTACAGACAAAAGTTTGAATACTAAATATTAAATACAAAAAATGCGAGGGTTGGGATGCAAAATACCCTCGCTCGGGCGCTCCGCAGGTGACGCGTGGCGCGCATCCAACGGCTGGCGGCGATGGGCGATCCAACGGCGGGGAGCGGGCCACTTATCCACGTGGCAGCACGAGAACGGCCGATGACGGTTGGCGTCGACGTCTGAGATTAGATCTCAGAAAGAGATCTGACGGTGGATGGGCTTGGAAGATCGGACGGTCGTCACGCGAACTGGAGCTCCGCCTCGATCCAACAGTGCTGAGGGCCGGAGCAAGAACCGCGACGAACTCCGGCGAGCCGAGGTTCGCCGAGGTCAAGCTCCGTCTCCGGCGAGCGGTTTGGCTTCAAAAGCGGGCTGGAGGCTCCTCGGGTCTTCTTCTCTCTCCTGGGGGCTTCAAAATTGCACGGCGTTGGCCGTGCCGCTCGCAGGTGGTCGGCGGAGCTGGGGGGCTCGTCTGATCTCCGGCGAACCTCAAAAATGCGCCCAGGCGCGAGTCAATGTGCTTTGACCCTGCAAAAAGCGTTAGAAGGTCCAGGGCAAAGTGCCTGGACCTTGGGTGGACCTAATCGATGCGCGAGGGGGAGTGGTCGACGGTGGCCGGAGGTGCGCTCCGGCGAGGATGCTTGGATGATCGAAATAAGCGATGGAACGTATGATTTTTTTGGGGTTTTTGGAGCTTAAGCTAACAGGAACTAAATGCAAGGAAGAAATAAGCGGGGGGATGCCCTCGATGGCCGGAGCCGGAGGAGAAAGGGTACCTCGACACCGGCTGTTGGCGGAGGTGGTGGAGCTTCCCTCGACTTCGCGCGCCTTGGCTGAAGGGCTGGCGGTGGAGCTATCACCTCCACGGAGCTCAGGAGCACGATGATGGCGCTGAAGGGTGGACCAAGGGGACTCGAATTCAAAAGGAAAGAAGGGGGTCGGTTATATGTGGTTTGACCCGAGGTGACAGGGGTCCAAAGACCAAGAGGTCTGGAGCAGCTCCTTGATCCATAGCCCAATGTAATCACTTGGCGGGCAAGAGGGATGAACAAGGAAGAGAATCTCAGAAGAAATCGAGTCGAAAGGATGAAAGCTCGTGCCTCGAAAAAATGGTGAAGATGGGGTCAACAGCGGTTCTGACAAAGGCTACAGGGTGTAGGTCAGACTGTTGACCTAGGTCAACAGTCCTGGCCTCCTGGTTGGTCCACGTGGACCAACCAGGAAAAACCCTGGAAAAACATTTTAATAATTCTATTTAAAATAATAAATGGCTGAATTAGTTAAAAGTTATAAAATAAAAAATGTTTAAAATTTTATGTAGTATTTTATTTTGATTTTTAATTATTTTTATGACTTATATTTTTACAAGTTGCCTTTTAAACCCTATATAGGTATAATACCTATGTATTTTGATATTTTATTTTTATTTAGGTATTTTATTTTCATTATTTTTATTTAGTATTTTATAAAATTGTAACATACTTTTATATACATAAATATATTTTTATTGTATTTTTCTATTATGTTTTGTATATTTAATAAAATACAAGTGTATTCTATACAGGTATAAGTATGTGCAGTATGCCTATGTATTCTTTATATAGGTATTTTTATTTTTATTTTTCTTTGCATTTTATTTCAATTTTAATGCACATATGTATTATAAGTAATATTCACAAAATTATAAAAATATAAAAATGAATAAATAATGAATAAAGAATAAATTGAATATTTTATTCAGTACAAGTATACAACAGGGGTCCAAAACTCAACTTTCAAACCGTAGCTCCGCCAAATGCGAAACCACCGCCATTGGATAGATTATTTTATTCTATATACAATTAAAGGTGAGTTTGCTACATTTGGAGTTGTCAGTTGTGAGATACGGGTCTGGAAAGTTGGGATTTTGGATTCTTATTCAGACCATATCTTTTAGTCTGTACATGATTTTTATGTGAAATCAATTTTGTATTTTTCTTTATGAAATTATCTACAACTTTCATGCACAAAGTTTCTTTATTTGATGTACAAAAAGTGGAACCAAAAATAGGTCCCAAAATGAATAAAGAATGATCAGGAAGTATATGTATTATATCTGTGTTTCTGACCTTATCTCCCCCTACTTTATTCCTTGTCGACCTATTCATCAAGATGTCTAGGTCTCGGGGGTTTTGGGTCATAAAATATTTACAATATTTTATTCTTTTTCTTTTCTTTATTTATTCTATAATTTTGGCCTTAATTACAGTAATTTATACATTGTCTGGATGCACATGCATGAATGCTAAGATGCTTGATTTAAGGCTATTTACAGGTACTTGCTAGGGTTTTTGGTGCCAAAATGATAGAATAAAGATGATGAAATGTGGATTCATCAGATTATCAACGGGATTTGAATTATAAAAATAACGATTCAACAGACGGATTAGACATCTCATCAATCCAGCTCAAAAACTCTCAGCCAATCACAAGGCGGGATGCAGATCATCCACATCATCAGCCAACAAGTGGTTAGGATTAAAGAAAGGGATTTTTACACCCATAATCCTGAGTAATTTCGCAATAACATTCATAACCCTGCATAATCACGAATTACATGAGAAACCTTAGATAGTTACTCCGTCTCACATTCATAACCCTCCGTTAGTTTAATACCTTAACTGAACCATATGAATGGGTTAATCTAACTCATCCTCAATCCAACGGTTACAAAACAAAAAAAACCCGCTGCCTTTCTTCATCTTGCTTCGGGTCTGGCGAACAGTGGCTTGTAGGGCTTCGAGCAGACGTGGCAATCAACCAAGGGAAGCAGATTCGGATCGGGGCTGGGGGGAGGGACCTTGAGTCCGGCGGAGTGGGGCGGTCGAGCAGGGTAGGAGCAAGAGCAGCTCGGGGGGAAGGGGACAGGGGGGCTCTGCTGCGGGTGGGGGTAGGAGCGCGGGCGGGGGGGGGGGGGGGGGGCTCCGCTGTGGGTGGGGGCGTGATGAATACTCATTCATCACTCTTTATTCTTATATTTTAGCTACAAAAACCTTTGCAAATACATGTAGATATGTGTAAATAGGAATAATTACCAAAAGCATGCATTGTGTAAAAACCTATAATTAGCATGTTTTTGTGCAAAAATAAAAGAATAAAGATTAAAAAGAAAAAGAGGGAAATATTTAGAATAAATATTGAGCACCTTAACCCAAGGGAGGGCTCAGCATGGGCCTGACCGCATAAAAGCCAAAGTAGAGGGAGATAGGGGCTCATGAGTGTAAATATTTGTGTAAATAAAATAAAGATATTTTCCTCACCAAAAATATGCTTGTAAATACTTTTATATATTTATAAAATATAAAAAGAAAAAAAAAAGTTAAAAATCAAAAAGAATTAAAATACCCCTTTCATCATGTACATAAACGACTTCTATGTATTTATTTAACCTTGTAAATAAATAAAATTAATTTTCAAACTTTTTGTAAATATTCTATGTTTTATAATATAAATAAATAAAAAAAACAAGTAAAATCAAAACAAAATAAAAATAGCAAAATTAAAAATACAAAAATACATTGTACATATACCATGTATATAAATGAACATACATATTTATTTTACCTATGTACATAAAAAATAAAAATAAAATAAAAATACCTTTTTATTCCTTATTTTATTCTATAAATAAATAAAATATAAAATAGGAATAAAATTGCATAAAAATAATAATTAAAAATCAAAAAAATAAAAAACCCTAATAGTGTACATATACCTATGTATTACATACTATGTATATACCTTATTTTTATTTCCAAAAATTAATTAAAAATCACTAAAAAATAGAAAAAAATAAAATAAAAATATTTCATGTTTTAAGTTTTTGTTGAATCGGGCCCTAGCTACCCTTAATTTTCATTTCAAAATTCAGCCACGTGGCCCATTCCCATTGGGTCCTGGGAGTGTTGACCGCCCGGTCAACTCCCCCTCCAGGACCACCCCGTCTCGGATCTGGGCGAAGGACCCGACTTCTCCCCTTTCTACCCGCTTGATCCGACACCCATTTCACCAAACCCCGGGTCCGAATCCTTCACCTCACATCCGACATCCTCGCCGGAGCCGCATCCTCGGGATCCACGCGCTCCAGAGCTTGCCCAAACCCATCTTTCTCGGACCCCTAGCCGTATATAGCTGCAGCTCCGCCACTCGATTGCTCCATCTTTGGCCACTCGCCTCCTTCACCTGTGAGCTACAGAGAGACCGCGAGAGTGACAGCTTGCGCCTCGACCTGTCGCAGCGAGGAGAGGAGGAGGACCCATCGATCCGGCGAGCACAGCCGCCGCAGCTCCGCCACCAACGTGAGCTCCGAGCCTCGGAAGGAGACGATCCTTGAGGCGACGACCAGGAGCTTCCCCAGCTCCTCCCCAGTCTCTCCGACCACCCAGGTAGCTCCGATAGCCTATCCTTTTTACTGATTTCCATTTTCGCCCAATTCGCTTCGCCGCCGCATTTCGTCGATTCCGCCCGTTCCCGACCACTACTCGACCATCGGGCATTGCCATAGCCCTCGCCTTTCTCCCCGCGCACCTTCTCCACGTTTCCATTCAACCCAGCTCACACAGGAGCTGGGAACCGAGCTCCTCCTTCCACCACCTTCGCCGGAGTTCGCCGTTCCGACCCACGAGCCACCTTCGCCTCGCCTAACCGGGTCGAGGCAGTTTGCCCTCGACCCGTGAGTCTTCTGGTTCACTTTGCAGGTCGAAACGAAGGCCATCTGAGGCCCTTCGTCATCCAGCCAGGAGGCTCAGCTCCGCCGACCGCGCCCGAGCTCCTCGGAGCTCGGCTCGATCATCGGAGCATTCCGGCAGACGCGGGAGCACACCACCTTTCTTCTCCGACCATCAGAGTGCTCCCAGGAGGCCAGCTGCGCTTGCACGAGGCCGGCGAGTTTCGTCGGGGACCTGTTCTTCCAGGACCCTCCGTCGCTGTTTGATCAGACCCCCTGCTCCAGATTCCATCGTGGCCGTTCGCTTGTGGAGCTGCAGATATCGTCCGATTAGAGGAGGTCTGATCTCAGCCGCTGGATCACGAGCCACCCCGCTTCCACGCCGTCAGATCCTACACGTGGCGCGCATCCAGCACCCCGCTTAATAAAGGGTAATTTACCCTTAGGCCCTGCCTTGTCTTTTATTTCGTTTTAGCCCTGTAAATGTTGAACTTAGTTGTTTAGTTTTAGGGTAATTTGCATAGTGGACCCCGTACTTTATTCTATTTGCTCTTATACCCCTGTGCGTTGTATGCCACATGCTTCGTCACGTGTTTATTTGGTTTATTTGCAATAGAGACCCTTGTAGTTCTTGTTGTTCTTGAATGAATGAAATCTTTTACTTATTTGCATTTATACCCCTGTGCGTGATTTATTTGAGCATGTGCGTTATATTTTGGGTGTTTTGCAGATAAGCCCCTGGACTTTTGGTACGTGTTACCAATAAGTCCTCGGGACTTATTTTTATTACATTTAGGTCCCTGAGTGCCCCAGGCACGCGCTTGGCGTGTGTTTTGCTGGGAAAATTGCACCAGACCCCCCAGGCTATTGGGTATTTGCACTTTGGTCCCTGTGCACAGTGCCCCTTTTCTATTTTTAAATAAAATAGCAAAACACCTCCAAATCCAACGAAAATTGGACACATGGCTCCTGCCACGGTGTAAAATTTTTGTGGATTTTTGAGGACATTTTTGATTTCATTTGATATTTTTAAAAAATCAAAAACCTTCACTTTAGCTACTGCCTAACTTGAAAAATCACAAAAAATATTAAAACTCATTTAAAAATTCTATAAAAATTACCCGCTGTTTGTCTTGCTTAGTTTGATTTCTAGCCAATTTTGGCTATTTTTCATTACTGAAAATCACTAAAAACTTAAAAACACTCAAAAATCTATAAAAATTCTAGTAAATAAATTAAAAATCTAAAAACAATAAAATTGGTGCCTAAATTTTCCTCATTTTGTCTTCTTTGTAGGAAAATTACCTCAGGCCATTTTGGAGCTCTTAGATATTTTATCTAGGGCTTTTTGGCTCGGCTGGACAGTACCATCTCTTTTAGCTACTGTTTGATTTTTAGAAAATTAAATAAACCTCAAAAAATTCTCAAAAATTCACCAAAAACACTAAAAAAATATAAAATACATAAAAATATTTTTGTTTGAATTTTGGTTGATTTTTAGTGCTTTAAATAAATTGTTGAAGTGTGCTTTTCTTTGTTTTTCCTAATTTCTTAATCATTAAAAATCCAAAAAAAATATAAAATAAATTAAAAACCACTAAAAATAGTTTCTTCTTTTATTTTATTTCTTTTTACTACTTCGTAGGCCGAGAGGCCAATCCGTGCTCCTTGAGTTCGACCCTGGGTGCTATACCAGGTTAATCCAATAGCAGGACCGCTATTTCGTGTTTTGATCGATTTTGTCTTCATTTAGTGGTTCATTTTTCTTGATTGACACATCTGAGCGACCGAGGTCGCAATGACCATTTTTGTACCTTTACCTTAGTCGCTCGGATTTTCGTGTCATCAGGGCGCGAGCAGGGTAGGAGCGCAGGAGTGCGCGAGGAGGGGGGGGGCTTCGCCGCAGGTGGGGGTACGAGCAGGATAGGAGCGTGGGGGGGGGGGGGGCTTCGCCGCGGGTGGGGGTACGAGCAGGATAGGAGCGTGGGGGGGAGGGGGGCTTCGCCGTTGGTGGGGGCGCGAGCAGGGTAGGAAGCGCAGGAGCGCGAGGGGGGAGGGGGGCTCCGCCGCGGGTGGGGGTGCGAGCAGGGTAGGAGCGCAGGAGCGTGTGGGGGAGGGGGGCTCCGCTGCGGGTGGGGGCGCGAGCAGGGTAGGAGGCGAGCAGGATAGGAGCGCGGGGGGAGGGGGCTCCATCGCGGGTGAGGCGTGAGCATGGTAGGAAGCGCAAGAGCGCGAGGGGGGGGGGGCTCCGCCGCGGGTGGGGGTGCGAGCAGGATAAGAGTGCGAGGGGACGGGGGGCTCCGCCGCAGGTGGGGGCGCGAGCAGGGTAGGAAGCGCGGGCGTGGGGGGTGAGCAGGGGAGGAGCGGCTTTCAGCTTCAGCTGCGGGTGGACGAGCATGGGAGCACCAACTCGGCTGAGGGTGAAGGGCTCAAACTTTGAGCTCGATCGAGGAGGGGCGGTCGACAAGGGGAGGAGCAACTCGCCCGGGCGGGGGATGAGGGAGCTGGACACGGATGCGGATGCCATTCGAGGAGGCATCAACAGAGAGCTTCGTAGGGGTGCAAACCTGCCAGTGTAGACTCGCTTCGATGGGGAGGGGGTGGGAGTGAGGGTGGGCGACGCATGGGTCGGATAGGCTAGAGGGTGGGCGACGCGGGGCCAGGGTGGTGCCGGCTTGGGTTGCAGGAGGTGGGCTGGGGGAGCTCTCCATGGGGTTTGGACAACTTGGGGGTTGGTTGTAGAACTAATGGCATACTTTGTAAATATGAAATGGTTTTAGGGTTAAATTTGGTAACATATAACTTTTTCTGTGAAAATTAACGAATAAAATAGATGCCAACTAACACAGGGTTATGCCATGTAAGAGTTAAGCATTTTTCATGGTTCCTCGTGTAATTCACGATTATACGGGGTTATGAATGTTATTGCAAAATTACTCAAGGTTATGGATGTAAAAATCCCTTAAAGAAAAGAGATAAGCTCCAATCCATTATATATATATATAAAGAGCGTCAGCTCATTAATTTTTGACCGAAAAATCCCGTTTTTACCCCTTTCCATTTTACCTACTGCCATTCCCGGGCGCCCGTCCCCTGCAGACATTCCGTTTCTACCCTCGACTTTCCAAAGGAATTACACAAATTCCCCCCATCCTTCATCCTTTCCCTCCGAACCACCCCCATCCATCGCCCTTTCCCTCCGTCGACGCCACCCCATCTCTGTCGTAATCCTCTGGTTTCTGCCCCTTAATTCCCGTTTTACCCTTCCGACCGCCCGTCCCCTGCAGACATTCCGTTTCTACCCTCGACTTTCCAAAGGAATAACACAAATTCCCCCCATCCTTCGTCCTTTCCCTCCGAACCACCCCCATCCATCGCCCTTTCCCTCCGTCGACGCCACCCCATCTCTGTCGTAATGCTCTGGCTCCCCTCCTTCGTCGTCCCCCTCGGCCTCCTGATTCTTCGACAACCTGAACTCAATGCGATCATTTGCCCTATCTCCATTCCACCAATGACTGGTTTCTCTGCATTAGCACTGTTGATTTCCCGCACGCGTGCCCTAACAAACAACGCATGCCATAGGCGCATCACTCCCGCTTACAGATGTTTCTCCGGCTGCCTCCCCTCGGCTCCCCTCCTCCTCTGTCCAGAGACACCGAGGGTTTAAAAGCTCACCCCATACCATACCCAGTCCTTCGAAAATCCAGAATCTCCAGAAGAAAAGGAAGAAGAATAAGAGAGATATCGGGCACCGTGGGGCACATAATCAAGAAATGCATAGTGCTGCTGCTACTGTTTCCGAAGATCGCAAGCTATAAATCTGCATGTATTTGTTTATGTGGAAATGAAAATGGTTAGAATGAGTAATATTACTTTACAACAAGGTATGGCCTAGCACAACCACGGTTGCATTTGCATTGTAAAACATGCAAACAACTAAGCTACTAATTACTGCGATCACTTAACTATTTTGTTATAAATAAAACATGGTAAAAAAAAAGAGCAGCATGCTACATGAGATTTCCACCATGTACAGGTTGCCATGTGCAGGGTATGAGGAAAGGTTGAATTGCATACATGGATGCAAAGAATATATGCCCAGTGTGATCCGCACACATACAGTTACATAAGAAGTTATAAATAGAACAAAATAGGCATCGAAGGTTACAAGAAGTAAGTCCGAATCAAGCTGCGTCAAATGCCTTGAAGAAGTCATCCATCATAATTTTTTGTCCAGTTAACACATACCAATCGGTGAAAGTATATGGTTCATAATGGCAATCTGTTGTTGTAAAAGTTCTCCTCAGAACTTCATCATGGACTTGCTGGGGCAAAAGATTGGTTTTGATTGAAGTCCTACTGGTAGTTGTGAACTTTTATAATCAATAGATTTTCTTTGTATTGTTATGTGTTATCCCCCGTCTTCTGTGAATTCTCAATCTACCAACCTGTGTTTGAAGAACTGCTCCAGAGTGATGAAACATGAACTGTTAAGAGTTTATGCATATGATGATAGAAAATTCGAAGAGGCTAACAGTTTTTCATGCTTTTGTAATGTTAATAAATAATTATAACTCCCACATGGTATATGCTATACTTTGGCATATATTTTCCCTTTTATAACACTAAGTAGAAAGAGTACTTCAAAGTACAAAATAACATTACACAAAATATAGCCTGGTAGTTATACAGTGGAAGGATAACCATGATTAATGATGGTATCGGTATTTAATAGTTCAGGATGATTTCTTCGTAGGTTCCATCATGGCAGCACTCCAATAAGAGCCGCACCGCAGTTCCCTGGCCAAGAACTATGGCAATTCCTGTGGAGAAACGTATCATAAGTGATGTGAATTGAAATCAGATTGATGCAGAAAGGACTTTCTAAGCAATGCATATTACGAGACATCTACTGTTGCATGGAAAGGAAAAAACCTAGGAATTTCGCAATATGTGGGACCATATAATTTGACACATTGGCACATGATCCAATTGGATGTTATTCTCCCTCAGAATAGCATTGTAGCAGCTTGCATGTTTCATTTAGAAGTAAAAGGAAGTTCATCCAGTGCAGGATACTATCCAGATTTTATTAAAACTTACAAAAGTACACGGTGACCCCATATAGCAACCTTGAAACCTGCAATTACACAGACAATGCCCTTGCTATGTGCACTACTTTCTCATCATAATATATCCCCTCTGAAAAAGAAAACCCAACAGGACCAAATATCCTCCATGGAACGGATACTCGATTCTCTGCCCCGAAATTCTGCTTCAGTTTTTTCACTACAGTTTCATTTTCCAGTTGTCAAGGGAGAGGTTGCCTTGCGAGTGTACTTCATCATGCTTTCCAATGCCTCGTGGCTCTTGCCCATGAATGTAGTGAAGATCCTGTTGAACAACCTTAGAGAGGTGTTAGGGGCATGGTCTTATATTTCAATGGCATTCGACAAGCTCTCGCTCTCCATACTATAATAATTACAAAGATCATGTCTCAACAAAAGCACCTCTGCATGCTCTTTACACTAAATATATAACCACTCACTACGGAAGATCACCTCACTGCTCCCAAGCCAAAGAGCAAGTATAAGATACACATATATAGTTGGTGTGACATGAGATTGTTGTTTTTATTAATAAATGGACACTGTAAGATTCACATATATGAGAACCATATCCGGTACATATATCCATCTCAAGTACTCATAATTATTATGTACAACAGAATATTTATTTGCTACATACTATCTTTTATTTAATACTTTTTTATGGATTCTTCTATCATTAAAATTGTAATGCATTTTTTACTTCCGTGTCAATACTTCAGCAAAACATATATGTGGTGCTTGTAGATTCCATATACATTGATTAACATTTCATACACACACGTGTTTATGAGTTTTCCTATAAAGTTAACCCAACTACATATTATATTTATGATCTTTGAATGGAAATGGAAAATTTACTAGGACTTGGGACATTATGATCTGATTTACTATTAGAAGACATGGATTTAGGGGTTGCAATAATGTGGCATTGCTGGATAAGGATGCTATAGCAAAAAAAAACACGAGAAGTTTACGAATGCTATGAAAAGAGGATTGTGTGCTCGATACAATTCTCCTTTTTTCTCAATACAAACATATATTTAATTAACCATTTCCCAGCAGATATAGATATATACTTCAAGCTTTAAATAGCCACAGGTTAAACATAGATATATTTGGATACATACATACATATACACACATATGTAATATTTTCCCAAACTCATTTAAATAAATTCATATATATACACACTATTTGTGAATTTTCCTATAAAATAAACCTAACTAAGCATTCTATTCAATTTTTCATAGAAAATGGAAATTTTGTCACATAATTCGAAACCCAAGAATAAATTTTACCCGTGCATAGCACGGGTGTGGACCCTAGTATTCCTAAATCTAGCATTCACCAATGCTTCCGCTACAAATATATACAGCTGGCACACAATGATCTTATCATTCAAATCGGCAAATAGCCGTACATACCAACGTCAGAAATATCATGCCTTGGCATTCCTCCACCCTTTGCGCTTTCAAAATATTGGTACTGGTTTTTTCACTATGTTTCATCAGAGCAAATGCTAATCTCCATACTACTCAAAGTTTTAGATCCCCGCGCAGCGTTGCCAATGTTCCCCTTAGGAGTGATGATAATTGGTATGCATCTCGGTAGAATTAGCTCAACAGAAAAGCCAGATAAACAGTTCATCATCGCATTATGATCATTCTGTATTTTCTTTTCTACCTGATATGCGTGATTGTTTCTTTAGGCCTCGTGAATCAGGTGTGGTGACAGAGGAAAGGTGGGATTTGGTGCAGAGGAAAGGCACTCAATTCGTTGTGAACGACCAACCTTTCTATGTAAACGGATTTAGTGCATACTGGTTGATGATCCTCGCGGTCGATCAGTCGACGCGAGGAAAGGTCAGCGATGTGCTCCAGCAGGCATCATCCATCGGCATGAGCGTTTGTCGGACGTGGGCATTCAACGATGGCGGATGGAGGGCGCTTCAGAAGTCTCCTTCGGTCTATGACGACGAAGTCTTCAAGGCAATTACTTCAAATCCATCATTAGTAAAATTTTTGTACGATATACTTTTCATGCCATTACGTATGTATTCTTTCTGATCAAATAGGCTCTAGATTTCGTGGTGAGTGAAGCAAAGAAATACAAGATCAGGTTGATATTATCTCTGGTCAACAATTGGGACGGTTTCGGCGGGAAATCGCAGTATGTGAAGTGGGGAAAGGCTGCTGGTTTGAATCTAACCTTGAATGATGACTTCTTCTCCGACCCAACTATCAAAGGTTACTATAAAGCCCATGTCAAGGTGAAAATCTGTCTCTTTTTACGGACTGGTAGTTTTTGCCTCAAGATGAACAGATTTTGATCTGAAGAAGTTTCTCAGACTGTACTGAGCAGAGTGAACACCATAACGAACGTTACCTACAAAGACGATCCCACGATTTTCGCGTGGGAGCTGATGAACGAACCTCAGTGCCCATCAGATCCCTCTGGAGATAAATTGCAGGTTGGTAGTTATTGACCGTTGGAGTTCGTAATCCAGTGACTGTTTTCTTGGAAATGATTAAATATGCTTTCTGCATTTCGAAGGCCTGGATACAGGAAATGGCAGTGTTTGTCAAGTCGATCGATCCGATTCACCTCCTCGAGATCGGTTTAGAAGGATTCTACGGCCCGTCGACACCGGAGCAACTGCGATTCAACCCAAACACAGCAGCAGGACAGGTCGGAACGGATTTCATCAGGAACCACCAGGCCCTGGGAATCGATTTCGCATCGGCTCACATCTACCCGGACACATGGTGAGTGCTAAGAAAATCGTGCGAGTATAATTCACCATTTCAGATTGATGGCATCATCCAGCGATTCTTGCACGCAGGATCTCCAGCACGGTCTCGGATTCACACCTCCAATTCGTGAAGACATTGATGCAGAAACACATCGAAGATGCAGAAAATGTGCTCCAAATGCCGGTCGTGTTCGGGGAATTCGGGGTGTCGTCCAGGGACGGAGGATACAACTCATCGTTCAGGGATAACTTCATCGAGACCGTGTACGGCACTCTACTGAATTCGACGAAGAAAGGAGGTGGAGGGGGAGGGTGCCTGCTGTGGCAGCTCTTCCCTGAGGGGGCCGACTACATGGACGATGGGTATACGCCGTCGTGCTGACGAGATCCCCCGTCACATCCACTATCCTCTCTCTCCAGTCAAGGAGGATGCAGATCTTCAACTCGAGGTGCTCTTGGAAATGCAGATGGAGTTGCAGGAAGAAGAATTTTGACGTAAGAGAGAGAAAACCATGATCAGGAACTGTAAAAGAAAGAAAGAAAGAATGGCATACTGATTTGAAGCAGAGTGGACGTATTCACGTGTTGGCGTTTTCTCTACTTTTGTTTGATATTTTGCATGTCTGTCAATGGGTGAAGAAGGAATGGAATTTGGCTGAGATTAATTTTAATGGTTGGATCATATGATGGAGCCTTTGTATGTACATCCCTGACCACATTTAACTGCAACGTGTATATTATGTTGATGTCCCCTGCAATGCTTATTAGTTGGATTTGGTAACGGTTCATGTTCCGCTCCATCTGAGGGATTCCCTCACAGTCACGCACAACTAAGCACAGAGGATAATCCACCAATGGTATCTGCCGTTTTTATGGCAATCCCCTTTGATAGACGGTGGATTGAAAGGTTTGTTATTTGTAAGGTGTTAGTCTACCTTTCCCTCCACTTTATAAATAGAGTGGTAGTCTACTGCCCCCCCCCCCCCCCCCACACACACACTCAAGAAGAGACTCCAAGAAAAGGTGTGGGAGACGGCCCCGGGGAAACTGACCCATTAATATATCAAGTCACGCCTTGATCTGATGGGATTTTTTTAAATAATTATTAAAAAAATCATATTTAATTAAATAAACATGAAGAAAAAAATTAAAAAAATAGGCATCGATCGGCATCTGAGGTGCCGATTTGGGGCGCCTCCTCCAAATCGGCACCTCAGGTGCCGATTTGGGCGATAGTCGTTGGCCTCCACTCCAAATCGGCACCTGAGGTGCCGATTTGGGAGGCGTGCCTACGGCTATCGCCCAAATCGGCACCTGAGGTGCCGATTTGGGAGAGGGTCGTTGGAAATTTACCAACGGTCCCCTCCTCCCCATTTCTTATATATACTGCCCCCCCTCATTCCATCCTCCTCACAATTTCCCCCTCTCCTTCTCCTTCTTCATCATCTCCCCATTCATTCTCTCTTGTTCACTCATTCTGCATTCTGAAGTGCGATTGCTGCTCTCGATCGACTAATCTTATTCAAATAAGAATAAGATATTTTTGTTTGTAGATTTTGTTGTGCTTTTTTTGCAGGGTTTTATCAGTGAGGACGCTATATACATCGGATACCGGATTATATTATTAACTTTTGGATAACATTTCTTGTAGAAGACACGCATCTTTCAGGTAATTTTACACAACATTTTTTTAAAATTTAACAAGTAATTAGTTGTGCAAAATCGATACTTAGTTAAAACATATTTCAAAATAATTCTTGTTTATTTTTAATGGTGAATCATTTGTCTATGAAGTAATCTAATGATGTTGGAAAATAGTAATTATAACTGTAATATGATTTTTTTAATGTCACTCACATTAGACATTTTATGAACAGATTTTGGTAATAGTTATTAAAATCGAATTTAATTAAGTAGGGAACAGTAGACATTTTATTAGGAGATTTTTGTAATAATTATTAAAAAAATTGAAATTAATTAAGGACAATAGACAATTTATTATGAGATTTTTGTAATAATTATTAAAAAAAATGAAATTAATTAAATAGGGAACATTAGACATTACATTAGCATTTCATTCATTTAGATTTAAAAGTGCACATATTTATGTTAAAATTACTGTCATTTAGATTTGGAATCGAGCGCCGAGAGGGTCTCTATACAGCGCTGGCAGGACTCACTGTGGTGAGCACCGATGAGCCCCCAAGACCGGACTTTTGGATTCCATTTCTGAGTGATTAGTATATCAATTAAATTATTGATTATTAAAGATAACATCCGACTGAAATGTTAATTAAACTAATTGTTACATCCGATTATTAAGTAATTGTTTTGTGTAATTAAACTAATTAAATCATTATTTTATTCGTATAGATGGCCTCCAACACCGCTCATGTCTTAATATATTGGGGAGGATCGATTGATGTCTCTGATGACCACGTAGAATATATTGGGGGCAAGAAACAGATGGTTACATTACCATGCCAATTAACATACATTGGCTTACTGTCTCGAGTTTCTGAAGTCACTGATCTCCCGCTCGACCAGTACATACTTACATTAACTTGTAAGTGGTTGTATGAGGGATCAACTTTCTTTGCAGTACCGATTGACGATGATAAATCAACATTAGCAATGTTGAGTTCAATCGTCGATGTAAGATTTATCCATCTTTTTGTACAAGCTACTCCTTTTAATATGGAAAATATGTCGCCATCTTCGAGGTAAAATTATTCACATTCAAATTATAGAAAAATTTCACCATTTATATTTAAACTGACAAAAATTTAAATTAATCAGGCCATCAAATGAGACCATGTTTGAGGATATCGAAGGGTCATCACAAGTAAATGTAGAAGATGAATTAGTGACAGAAATATCTGAAGAAAATGAGGAGTCCGAAAATGACGAGTCAGAAAATGAAACTCAAACATTAGAAGAAAATGAGGAGTCTGAAAATGACGAGCCAGAAAATGATACTCAAACATTAGAAGAAAATATTGGTGGTAATACTTGTCATGATTTTGGATATGGTTCGCTAGTTCTAGCTGTATGTAATGAGGAAAGGGGGAACTCATATTCTGCTAATAACGATGATGCTGAAGAAGAACCGATGGAGGAGTTGCCGAACGTTTTTTATCATGAAATCGCAGAAGCAGAAGATGTAGTATTTGTAGAGAGTCAATCAGAATCCACCGATGATTCCAGATTAAGTTATTGGTTAGGTAGGAGTTATAAGTCGAAAAGGGATATGCAATACGATTTACAGAAATGGAGCATGGAAAATCATGTGCAATACAAACCCAAGGCGTCAAACAAGAATATTTTGACGGTTGTTTGTATTTATGATGATTGTGGGTGGCGTTTACATGCATCAGAAAGAAAATCGCGAGGAGATTGGTACGTTTCAGGATATAGGGGGAAGCACACATGCAGAAATCATGTCCTTTTAGTAAAACATCGTTAATGCACTTCTATTTTTGTAGCGCAGTATATTTTATCTTCCTTTAAAGCAAAAGTTAGTATGACCCCAGGAGCGATAATGTACAAGATAAAGGACGAGTTGAAAACTGAAATCAACTACATGACAGCTTGGAATGCTAGACGTCGTGCAATGGATATAGTTTATGGAAATGAGGTTGAATCATATCGAGATCTCCGGAGATTCATTCGTGCTTTAGAAAGACATAACCCTGGCACATATACATGGTTCAAGACAGTAGAAGGCCAAAACGCCAGCACTATACATTTTCAGAGAGTGTTTGTAGCATTTGCAGCGTATCATAGAGCGTTCAGATTTTGTCGACCTGTTTTATCTATTGACGGAACACATTTATACGGGAGATACGCCGGTCACATGTACGTAGCCACAACAATTGATGCCAATAATGGCCTTTTTCCGTTGGTATTTGCCATTGCTAAAAAGACATATAAATACAGCTCCTCATAAAATATAGCAGGACTCGATGAGTAGGCATTTTCCCAGGGTCAGGCAATGGAGGAGTCAATATTTGGCACCTCAGGAATGACATCTGCAGGATATGACGGGCAAGGGTACTCATCAGGTCATCAAGGACTCGCATCTCAATATGACCAAACTGGATTTGGAGCTTCAGGTAATAAAATGAGTAAATTAAATAACTAATTTTTATCTTATGTATTATTTTCTAAAAGATGAATATCTAATTCTTGCAGGATATGGAGAAGCTTTTAGTCAATCTCAATTTACAGGATCATCACTTGCTGGTCCTTCGAGTCAGGGATACAGCGGACAGGAAGTTTCACCAATTCAACCAGGATTCGTATCTACAGGTAAAATTGTACTTAATTTATTACATTGCATTTTCCTCTTACTTATTAGGTAATTTATGTGACATATAATGTAATTAACATCTTTCAGGTATGAGCTATATCGAGTATGCCTTTAGAGGGTCTCAAATCGGTGAAGCCGGATTTAGAGGTTCAGGTATAAATATATTATAGAATATACGAACTCATTTCAATACGTTATGTTTAAATTTTGTGATACTTATAACAATGAAAATGTCTCAATCTTGTAGGACCATCGCTTGTTGGATCTTCGAGTCAATTTGACTCTGGACCCTCTCAGCTCATACCGTCTACTCAATACAGTTAAGGAGATTTGCAGTCGCAGATATTTGTTAGTGTTCGGCAAATGGAGGTAACTGATTTTGATAGACAGTTGTTTGGTATATCCACGATACCACAACAACGTCCGGAGCTGCCTCGAAGACCTTCTCCCGGAGTAAGGATCACTGAGCCTCCTCCATCAGAGCCGCCTCGCCATTCAACAAGTGTACGAATGTCAAGGAATCAGGAATCACAAACAATCGAACCGCCACGGAAGTCGTCAGCTAGACCGCATCCTCCAGGGCACGTTCCAACGCATTCAGAACAAATGTCCAAGCAGAAGAAGAAGAAGAAGAAGACAACACATGAGGAGACTCACAAAAAATTGGGAGATGGAGGGAAAAGAAACGACAAGGGAGGTGGTGCAGGAGGTGGAGGAGGAGGTCTGAAGGGATTTCTGAAGATATGGAAAGTTTAAGTTATTGTATATTTTTTTCTTATTATTTGTAAACTCATATTTCTTCTCTTATGAATTTAATAAAATACTTGTAATTTTTTAAAATTAATTCATGTCAAGTTGTACCTTGTTGAGTTCACATATATCAATGGTAAATGATGTTGTTCACGCTCTCAATTTCTTTATATTTACTACAATATTGTTGACATGTCAATTATAAATATTCTAAGTATGTATCAATAATGAAGAATATACTAAAAAAATAGAGATATACTTAATATTTTACAATAACGTTATCGGGAAGAAGATGAGACCACGAAGCTCTACTGATAGATCAAAAATAGTGTGATGAGGGAAAATATTGATAGTTTATTAAATTTATTTTATTTTTTAAATTTATTTACGTAATTCCTCAAATATACTCAAATGAACATAAATATAATTGTAGAATAATATTTTGTAAAATTATTTACATAATTCCTCAAAATATTTTTAAATTATTCATATATAATGAACATAATAATAATTTGTAATCTCCGGCAGTACTGAAATTGAATTACATTATTAAAGGGATTTGATTTGTAAATTGCCCATCCCAAATCGGCACCTGAGGTGCCGATTTGGCGCCTCTGCCCAAATCGGCACCTCATGTGCCGATTTGGAGGGGGCGCCCCAAATCGGCACCTCAGGTGCCGATCGATGCCTATTTTTTTAATTTTTTTCCCTTGATGCTTATTTAATTAATTATGAATTTTTTAATAATTATTTAAAAAAAATCCCTGATCCGATCAGTCTTCGGTTCGATCTAACCGGATCAGACCATCGTTTTAAACTGCCGAACCGGTTATGACGTTATCACGAAATCCACACCCGTATCAACCTGGAAGAAATAGAACCGGTCATAATAATTCTGGGGAGCCGATCCTCTGCTTGAATTACAACACAACCAGCTTATATTTCTCTCTAACCTAGAATCCTCCCTTGATCAAGTATGCTACGCGTGCTTAACTGGATAAAATAAAAGTTACCAAGTCACTTGGAATTCCTCAACATGGATTCTGCAATCTCGAAATCTCCTCGATATCCACCCGTGACCTTGAGCTGTATTTGTAATCTTGAAATCTCCTTGTTTTGTCACATATCTAGACGTGCAAAACGAGTACCGTGCACGTTTTGTCTGATTAGCTAATGCCATCAATGGTTCCCAACAGCATGATTGACGTGATTTGCTTTGTCATGGCCCCATCATCGGTGGTGGTTGTCGAGCAATGGCCAGAACTCGCAATCACAGTTTTATTCTTGTTGCTGCCACATTAAATTGAATTGATCTTTGGCTTGCAGGGACATGAGAGCCCCCACCGATCCCTGGACAATCCAAGTCCCGCCATAGAATCGTGCATCACTACCTTCTTGTTGCATTCAATTCGAATCACATGCCATGAGCGGGATTGATGCAGCTGGTCCTGTTCAGAAAGTAGCGTCCGCGAGAGTGGTGGAGCCAGGGGGAGCAGGCAGGTGCACCTTGCAAGCAAGGTCTGCTGCCCTACTTCCTACAAACAAAAAAGCTACAGGATGATAAAAATATAGCAGCAAGAACTCGGTCATGTAGGATTGAACAGGTAGACATGGCCAGGGTGTCCAATGGCAAGTGATCACCTACACTCTGCATTAACTTTCTGATGCTGAAAGGATCCATAGCTATCAGATCAGAAGATCTCAACCCTCAACAGTAATGGACAACTTTCAGCAGCTATAGTCTTTTGTTGGAAAAACGAAGCACATCAATCGTAATGTTTACTGGAATGGGTACGTATGGTGAATCTTTCACAAGTATCACTTTGTGACTGTAAACCTGCAAAAGGTAGATACAGTACTACCGGTGACCTTAACGCTTCCTCCTTTGGTTCACATTGTTCATAGGAATTTAGATTTGACTGTAATCTGCAAAAGTTAAACCATAGATATTGAATGACTCGAAACCCCGAGACTAAGTCAAGAATTGACTTCTTTGACAAGAAATAAAGTAGGGGGAAATAAGGGCAAAAAATAACCTAAAAACCCTAATTTTTATTCTTCAACAAATAGGTTTTGGGACATATTTTATTCTTTATTATTCATACATCAAATCAATAAAACTTTGACCATGAAACTTGTAGAAAAAAATATAAAGAAAAATATAAAATTTATTCGATTTAAAAATAATGCACAATGTGCCCTAGACATTCAAAATAAAAAAAACCGCAAAGAAAATTTTGCAGTCATGTATCTACTCAATACTATATCAAAATTGACCAAACTCACCTTTATTGTTTGTAAAATTAAATAAGATATTTAATGAAGGTGGTTTCATTCAATTTGGAGTTAAGATGCAAAAGTTAGGTTTTAGGCCCCCATTGTGCAATATGCCAGTATATTATATTCGGTATATTTATTCCTTACCGCTCGTTGGCTCTTCCCTTGCTTGAATCATGGAAGGGATGATCGTCGAAGAAGCTTCTCGAGGGTAGGATCTTGACACTGGCTGGCAGGCCCCTTGCAGTAATTATGGCTAGCTTAGCGGGTTGATTTCCGAACTGGGAACGAGCGAAAGGGAGTGTTTTTTATTTTTATAAAATTAAAACTATTATTTGAAACACATTTCCAAAATTAAAATAAAATATAACCATTAAAATAAAATATAAATCTTCAATATATCAGATGAAGTATACATGTCTACACCTATATAATATATGTACATAATTAATTAAATTTATAAATAAACTTAGAAAAAAGCTAAAAATGCCTAAATATGTAATTAATAAACTAAAAATATATAAAATACATGTATATAATAATAAAATACAAAATACAAATACAAATTAAAATGCATACAATACATGTATATTTACCTATATATGTACATGTAAATAATAATATGTTGTAAATAACCTCGTAAAGATAATTGAAAATCGAAATAAAATAGTACATTAAATTACAAACATTTTTGTATTTTAATAAAAATTCAATTAATTCATTTATTATTATTTACCGAATTTACAAGCATTTTTTATTCTCTTTTTCTTTCTTGGTCCACATCGACCAACCAGGTGGCTCTTCATTTGTTGACCTTCGATCAATGGTACTTCTTCCTCCCCTGCCTCTTGTCAGAACTTCTGATGACCCATCTTCTCCCCATTTTCACACCAACACCTCACCACCCTTCGCCTTGAGCCAACCACTCCTCTGCAGCCCACATCTTCTTGATCTTCGCCGACCATATCCTGACCATCTTCCCTCTCCCGTTCACACGCAATCGATGAACGAACTCCACCAGTAGCCTACTTATAAAGCTTCACCTTCTTTGTTATTTTTGCCCATGAGCCTTCCTTAGTTAATCTTAGCCCCTCAGCTCTGGTATACCGCACCCCTTTGGTGAAAGCAAGAGGCCTGGTTGAGATGCAGCGAGGAGGAGTTGCGGAGGAGGCAATCCAACTTCACTGCCAGAGCACTACCGGTAGGTCTTACTTCTTCAATCACCGACCGTATTGAGGCTAATTTCTCCTGCATTTTAGGTAATCTTAGGTATTAGGTTTAATTTTTGCTTTTTAATTTTGCTTTTTAGCTCGTAGATTAGGTTTAATCTTAGATTCCGTTTTGACCTGGAGCTTGAGCTCCAGGCTAATATCCTCTCATGCTCGACGGTCTTTCACCTCACTGCCCACTTCAGTTCAATCCTCGTCATTTGCTCAGTGCTTCACCACTCAATCCACCCTCGATTCTATGTGAATCGAGGTGAATCGAGTTTCCTCCTCCATCCTCCACCGGAAGCTCATTGTCACCCCATCCTCTACATGTCATTAAGCTTCATAACCGGGTTGAAAGTGTTGCTTTCGATACCTTCTTCGTTTTGATGCAAGTGTTGAGGCATGAAAAGGTTTCTGGAGTAGTGGCATTCCTCATCCCTTCGCTCCGGGTAGTCAAGAACAAAGGACCTCCCAGATCCCCCTTGATGGGATCTGGAGGCTATTGATGCCCATCAGCAGATGCAGCAAGGCTCTACGGAGCTTCTGAGCTTGTCGGACATAAGAAAGAGGGTTGGATTCGCCAGGAATTATCAATCAAAGCCAAGGCACGGTGGTGTTCTTGGCATTCTTTCATGGAGCCCATTTGTCGTCTGATCGAAACCCCCGCTCCAGATTTGATTTGGAGCGTTTATTCACGCCAAGCAACGTGCCTTCAGCACAGTCGAACTCAAGAAGGGCTACATGGCACGTCGAGAGCCGTCCATCAAAGCCACACGTGCCTGACACGCGCCTTCTGGGTAAATTTCAAGTATACTTTGTTTCCTATTTGTTTTTTACTGATAGTCTTGTAAATACTAAATGAAGGCGTAATGTTTGTGTAAATGTTGCTTTTAGCCCCCGAAGGTTTTGAAATATTGCAGAACAGTCCACATCAACTCATATCGTGTGGCCCGCCACGTGAGATGGGGAAATGTCACTTGTACCCTTGCGCTTTTGTAATTGCTATTTAGTATTGAAAAATCAATTTTCAATCCATCAATTTTGGGTATTTTGCAAGAAACTCCTTGCATTTATTTATTATTGCATAAATGCCCATGTCAGCTTGATCATTTTTGTTTATGCTTTGACATTTTCTATAAATATTTCTCATGCTCCAAAAATTATGCAAAAATAGATATAAATGCCTGATTAAATGTGCAATATGCTATATATTTTATTTAGCATTTTATCTGCATGTGCCATTTATTAAAAATAAAAAAGTGCACTTCCCTTTTTGAGGAGCCATCTCTGCTTCTAAATTTGAATATGATGATGAAAGATCTAGATCGGGTTCTTGATCTGCAATAAGAAATGTGCCCTGATCAGTCTTGAAGTATACCTCAGATTTTGAGAAGTATCCAAGATTAGGGTCAATATTGGACTTCCTTGGAGTGGGTGGTGTGTATGGAGATAGGTCGATCTCCATCTAAAAGGGAGAGGATTCAAAACAAGAGTGATCTTGATTATTTGGTGAAAGAAACGAGGGTCTTGAGAGTCGTTCGCAAAGTCTGGTCTCTTTGCAATTGCCCTGAATTATTGGAGATGTCGAAATTGTGGAATCAATGTGGGTGTCTACGGAGTACGAAAAAAACTTTCCATGACCATATTGAGAAACAAAGGAAATAAGACAAGGAATAATGAAAGCTAAGATACACAAGGAGTACAGTGAAGAGAAAATGAGAAAAGGTTTAATGTGAACGAAATGAAAAAAAGTGTAAAAGAAGTCGAAATAAAAGGAGAAATGCGTGGGACTGTGATCTTTGACCTAAACTCAATCCAAATAAACCACAATGCAATTGGATTCACCAACTCAACACCAGTGAAGACATAAAAGTCCGGCTTTTTATCTTGCCATTTTTATTTGTTGTAATAAAGAAATCTTTCAAATTTAGGTCCTTAGCGCTACCCCTGTAGGCGAGTGAATACTACCAGACAAGCATCATGTACTTCCCACTGCCTTGGTAACCAGTAGCCTGTACTTTTTTCAAGGTCCTTGATATTGGATCTAGGACCGCTACCCAACACAAGAATAGAGAGAGGAAGCCGATGTAGGGAATCAAATACTTCTCCCTTGCGGGGTACTCAGACGTGGCACTATGAGATAGGGACACACCATCACAGTTCCCCTATGCTCAAGTAATTCAAACTAAACTCGCAAGCGGACTAAGCCCTATTCGCCCACACACCGATAGAAGCGTTATTACTTCACATACCCGTGCGATAATCAAGGTAGTAAACATGTTGAGTTTTGGGTTCTAATCCTTAAGGGTCATGCCTCACTTAGTTTTGAAGGTACCTGAATACATTGAGGACTTTATGAACCCAAAATAATTAAGTCCATTACAATATTTACTTGGGTCAAAGTTTATTTAGCGGTCACCTCATTTTAGTTTTTTGTGGTTTTCAATTTTTTGAGTATTTTTCAATAACGCCTAATGAATTTTCCGATTGTCTATCATTATAAGTACAAGAAAAATTAGGGGAGAAGTCGGAAAAGTCCTAGCACGTGATAGATAGCTGGTCTACTAGGGCTAACAAGCTATCCTATCCATCGTTGTATCGACCAACTATCATTTCAGCAACAATTAACCCACAATTGTGATAAATAGATCAACGTGATGAGGTGAGTTAAAATTTATAATAACTCTACAAAAATATGTATAGGTTAAGTAGTGTACAATGTCGAAATATGGGGAGCAAATTGGTAGGTAAATAATTATCAATAATTATTTCTAATTAATAATAATTATTTTTGTATTTTTCTTACTTTTTCTTATTTTTATGCGAGTTTTTAATTATATTTAATTTTTACGGATATATATTGGTTAATTTTTTATTTTCTTTTTAGTATTACAATTTTTATTTCTTTTTTATTTATAAAGTAATATATATTGCTATGTAGTAATATAGATGTTATACACTATAAGTAATGCATAATATATGTATAACATGGAGATTTATATTTATCAATAAGTCAAAATATATTCAAAATCAGAAAAAATACTATTTGTTTTTGTGATTTTTATATTTTCTATATTTTTTTATAGAATTTTCCTAATTTTATATGTTTTTAAAGTTGAAAATATAGCAAAATAGTGAATAAAATAAATATTTGAGATTGTTTTAGCTTTAATAAATATAAATAAGTCCAAAATTACCAAAACTATTTTCAATATATACTATGTATACTAAAAAATCATAATTAGAAAAAAATATTCTTGGTTTTTTAGAAATGTTATATTTTATAAGGATTTTAGGTTTTGTGATTTTTATATTTTATATTTTGTATTTTTATTTATTTTTGGTTCTGTTGTAGAATATATAATAATATAGATAATATTTTTTGAATTTTTTGGATTTTAAAAAATAATAAAATGAGTTAAAATGCCAAAATAAAATTATGTGAGATTAAGCATAGTGTCAGGCATCTAACATAATTTTCATACATTTTTTTGAGTAACAAAAATATTTATAAGAATAAAATAAAAGAAATAAAAATGCCACAGTTACAGGAACCTATTTGCAATTTTAATAAACTATAAATGTATTTTAGAACAGATCCAAGAACTTTAAGGGCATATATACAATTTACACATCGCCTCACGTGGTGCAACACGTGAGGCGTGAGGACCAATTAGTAAATACCACAAAGTTCCACGTATAGAATGCAATTATCCCTATTTATTTAACACTTATAATAATATTTACATGACTAAACGTAAATATAAAAAGAACGTAGTGTAAAGTGCAATATACACATGTGGCACGTGAGGGAGATGTGAGGCGTAATCAGGCAGCTGGTGATGTGCCAAGTAGGCGTCGCTTAAATCCTACGGTTGGAGGCGAGAAACATTTCGTCTGAAATGGATGGCTCAGATTAGATCTGGGTCGAGCTATTCATCTAATGGCGGGGAGAGGACTTGGAAGAACATGGAAGAATGCCTTCCACGTTCAACTTCTCGATTCCTACTCCGTCAGGCATCCTTTCTTTCTTTTGATCATCTCTCCGAGTTCTCGGGACCTCTACGCGCTTGCAGGTGGAGTCAATGGTGTCCATGCCTCGTCGAAGGAAGCCTAGAGATAGGTTTTCATCTGATGACATGGAACTGATGTTCCTCATTCAATATTCTTCACAGGTGCCTCCTCAGTGGCTCAAATCTGCATAAAAAACTTAGCGGGCTCGAGAGTTATGCTCTCAACCAAAAATGAAGCTGTCACAACAAATGTGGTGGAGGTGCGGATGGTCTCCGATGAGCGACAACGCGAGACCTGATTCACTAATCTGAGCAAGATCAAGATCATTAAAAGGGTCAGGTAGATGGAAAAAGTGACAAGGAACGAGGATGGAGTGTGATATGGGTCAGAGATAGAGGGATTCACAGTGGGATGGTCGCCGGAGCACTTGCATTGGCGAACTTCGAATTCACTAAATTACACTAAAGCAAAGTAAATGGCATAAACCTAACCTATATCTAAACTAAGAATGTAAAAAAGCTAATTATTAACCTGAAACTAACGGGTCGATAGTGTTACCTACAGCTGAAGGAACCTTCATCCGAGGCACTCCGGTGAACAGTTGGATCGACTCTCCTCCTCATTATCCTAGTCGATTGGACTGACGAATCTCGTATTAATCATGCTAAAATTGGTCATTTAGGATTTGTTCCCCAACATTCACATGTATTTAATCATTAATAAAGCATCATTAGCATTCATACATATGTAAATAATATTTGCATTTCATCATGCATAATTGCATTAAAAATCCCAAGTGTAAATTAGCCCAAAAAGCCGCTAACTTCTCTTATTTTTAGTTAATTCATCGTAACTCCGATTGACCCCCAAATTACCTCCATTGTGTAGATATTACTAACCTTATTAAATAAAAAATACAAAAAAAATACTAGCTTCAATAATGTCAAATAATCCCAAAATCTGATTTCACATCTGACAGACTAAAACGTGCATATCTCCCACATACAGTATCTAATTTTGGTCTACTGACTTTTAAAGTACTCTATTTTCAAATACCTTCAAAAGAAACCAATTTCGTAAAATTCGGAGCTCGTTTGTGAAAGTTGGGTTTTGGGCCTCTTTTGCGCATTTTGACTTTTTGCTATTTTGACCTCAGTTTTTACGTACTTAATTAACCCTTTTAATTTTATTTCTTCTTCATTTGTGTTCTTTGATGAAAGTTTATTAAGCAACACACAAACCCTTTTGGGCCTCTTTTGCGCATTTTGACCTAGATTTTTATTCTCTCTAAAACTACCAAAAAATTACAAAACCCCAAAAATCTGGTTTTCTACACACAGAGAACCACCAAAAATGCCACTTCATATAGGTGACCTCTTTTGCTTCTGGGTCCTTCATGAAAGTTGTAGATCTCGTCGAGACGAGCAACTTTTGTGAAGGAATTTTTTCAATCTGAGATATCCTTCTATTTCTTTTCTATTTTTATTTATCCCAAAATTTTGAATTTTTTGGGGGCGCCACGTGGCAGCTCCAGGGCTGCCACGTGGCACCCCCACCTGTCGTGCCCTTCTCTCCTATCGCACGAGCCACACACGTGCTGCCTTCCTCTCCCACGCGCACGTGTGCGGCACGTGACCTCGCCCTTTCTCCTTCCCTACGCCAACCCCCCTCCCCGTCCTCTCCTCCTCCGTCCTCGTAACGGCCAACCCCACCTCCTCTCTCCGGCTGTTAGGAGATCAGCCTCTCCCTCAAGTAACTACCGTCCACCTTCCCTCCTATAAAAACCGTCGACCTCCAGCCTTTAAACCCATCCTCCCTTCGTCCTCTAGTGCCGGTGACAGCGGCAACAAATGGCGTCGCGATCCAGAGGCCTTCAACCTCTGCCCTGCTTTGAGCAGCATAGCTTCATGGCCTTCGAGGCCAGCCACTGAGGCGACCACCGCCGGAGCCTTAGCTCCAGCACTCCACCGGCCATCTCCGCCTCACCACTCTCGCTCCGGCCTCCCCCGCCCGACGATGCTAGGCCCCTGACCACCACCTAGCACCTCCGATACCGCCTCCCTTTTTCTGCTTCTAACCCTTACAGGAACACGGCATCTCCCCGTCGTGCGACGCCGCCTCGGTTCTTGCGCCACGGGCCCCCGACGCGCCGCACCGCCCCGCTCCCACCGCCGCTCCATCGCGACGTACAGTCGCCATTGATCGGGAAGGAGGCCCTTGATTCAACGGCCCTGATCAGGTCACGATACCCCTCCCGAGGCTCGGTGATCCGAAGCGTCAGAAGCCGCCACGTAGGCTCGGACATCCGAACTTGAGCCACGCCACCCGAGCCTCCGCCTCAGCCCCCGACCTACGGTTCGGCACCCGAGCCTCAGCTCTGGTGCCCGAGTCGCAGCTCTGGTGCCCAAGCCTCAGCCCCGGGCCATCCGAGCCTCTGGCTTGGATCTCCCGAGCCACCATCAGCTACCACGCAGGCTCAGGGGAACGACATGTGCTTCGGGATCCCAAGCCTCCTGGTCCGCCCTCGAGCCTCTGGCGCACGTGCTGCGCATGTGCGCTTGGTGAAAATTGCATCAAGACCCCTGGAATTTCCAGATATTGCAAATATACCCCCACTTGGGGTAAATTACAGAAGGGCCCCTCCAATTTTTATTAATTATAGATAAGCCCCTCCCGAGACCTTTTTGAAAGAAAAACTTTATTTTATTTACTTTTTAGTCCCTGTAATTTCATTTTAGTATATCTTTCTCATATGAACTCCGTTTTTAGCATATAATATGTCATTTTGAAGCTATTTTCATGATCTACCATCTAGCATATCTTGTGAACAGATCTGAGATTGTTTATTGACAATTATCATTTGAGGATCTCTATTGGCATATGCAGGCTCTGTTTGACATTTTGTACTGATTAATTTGAGGAAAAATTGATCTATTGCAGGGGCATGTTCAAGGATAAATAACTGAATTATTTCCTTATTATTATCGATCACTCTTTGAGGATTAAATCACATGAAAAATTAGGGGTCAGATCTCCTTGAAAATTATTGTTGATCTCTTTATTTGCAGGGTTATTTAGCTGGTGATTGATCTTATACCCCACGTCTTGGCTCTTATCTTGATAAATATTTCTTGAAATTATTCGATCTGTGATAGTATTTGAGGATTAATTGATAAATTTATTTGAGAATTGAACTTCATAAATCATAGATCCGGTGCTTCATTCTTCCTGTCTATTTCTTCGCATCTGCATCATCATATTTTCTCTTTATTTTCTGACAGAGAAATTATATTAACAATTAGTTATTTATCTAATTTGATTTAAGACCACACAACTAAGAATCAATTTTCCATGTGTTCGACCTTGGTAGGCTTGCCAAGTAAAAATATTCCACAACATTCAAAGTTTGTGGTTTTTGACGAACTGAATTTGCCTCCTATACTACGACAATTCCTGATTATTAAAGAGGCAAATTTGGCATTCATCAAATGGCACCGTTGCCAGGGAACAACGAATTTTTAGGGTTTTAAATCATTTTTTGTAATTTATTTTTGCGAAATTAATTTTTGTGTCATTTTTTCCTTTTTTGCATTTCCCCTTTTGCATTTCTTTTCTTCTTCTGATACTAACCGCACTTTCTCTCTTTATAGATTACTTGGATAATTTTTAATAAAAATCAAGAACCTACGAAGAAGACTGATTTTTATTTTATTTTATTTTGTGTGAAAGAGAGCTTAGTCTAGGTTTAAATTTCTTCATTATTCTCAGGGTCCCTCTCTTTGAACCCTTGTAATAATTCTGACTGAACATTTCTGTGGTGTGCCGGGTCTGTTTCAAACCCTTATGTGTGGTTGGGACCCGGCTTGAGTGGTGTAGGACTTAGGCACATATACGATTGTTTATTTATCATTGATTGTGCTCGTAATTCTTAGGCCATACGCTCACTAATAATACACACTATAGATCGTTCAACATTAGCCAAAAATTGAAATCAATTCTTCCCGCTAATAGAACTATATGCTTAGGATGTTTTTCATCTATGCATATCATTTAGTGTAAATTTAAATTTCTTGTCTTGCGTCCCGCATGAAGAACGTGAGGATTCTCTGTAAGTCTTCTTCTTAAGCATGCATCATTGATTTACGTTTGCATTGGCTTTTTTTATTCTCCTTTCTTAAGTTTTACAACTTAGGAATTAACGAAATTGGGACTGCTCGTTAGGCGTGAATTTTTGTGCTCACATAATTTCAGTGATAACCTCAATTTTAAACCGGGACTGCTAATCAAGGCGACTGTAAATAAAACTGACAAAAATTTAACATGCGTTTGGTGGAGAGAAACCCACTCATTGTTTGTAAGGACAAGAACGCACACCTTAGGACAGAGCCAAAAATCGAAAGGTTTCATTCAGACTACTGATTTTAAAAACAATTAGCTACTTTTCAGTGAGGGTCTCGGGTAGCTGTTTCATGGTCCGACTTCCCTTAGCAAAGTAGGTGGTTTAGAGGACACTGCGGAAGGCTCCGTCCTCAAGTAACACGGGTAGCCGTTTAAACGGTCTGTACTTACACCTATACTGGCTGAAAGTAGGTGCAACTAGTTGTATGAACTTGGGACAGTCTTTGTGAAATATTTCAGCACCTAACAGCTCCGCTTAATTTTCAAGATTATTTTGTCAGTAAATTAAAACTGAAAAGATAAGCGGTTGAACCCTAACGTACCTTCACCAGTGTTGAGTGGGTAAATCAACATGTTTGTTTTGTGTTTGATTTGTGTGCGTCAAAGGCCTTGCAATCGCAAGCAAATCGTGGTTCGCTAGTGGTCTTCTTTCCCGATCTCCACGACCATGTCCCGATATCCTTCTTCTCATACTCCTCAGAAGAACCTGATCTTCATATCAAGTTCCCCTCAGCCATCATTCTCTTCCCGCCCATACATCCCACCCTATGACCACACTTCTTCTTGGAATAGCCATCTCTCACATTCTGACAATCTTATGGACATGAGAGAGAGACCAGAATTGAGGATGAGCAATAGAGTGATCGATATTGACAGTAGAACACGATTTCCGGTTACTATGATCCCACAACCTCTTGTACCATCCCCTACTCAGGATGACTATCATCTTGAGTACAATCAATTTTCCTTCGACAATTCACGAGAAAACCAAAGTCAAGAAAATATAACTCATGACCAGACCATAATGTTTATGAAAAATCAATACTCTATTCGAAGTTACATGCTAGGATCAAGACACGTGGAGAATGATTATTCAATCACTAGTCATGAGATGTTTGAGGATGAGATTGCTCGGATTAATAATAGAGCAGACACTTTAACTGAGAAAATATATGATCTCATCCAGTCTATGCAGAATTCAGAAGAAGTGATGCCACCACCATACGAACCACTAGATTATCATGTGACTCACAATCATACACAACCACTGACCTCTGACCCCCTACTGACCATATCACAAAAAATAATAAAAAATTGAAAAAAATTGAAAATTCAAAAATATTGGACAACTATGAAATGGAAGCATGTTGCAAGAGTCTGATCTTAGAGCTTCTATTGATCAAAGCCATAGAATATGTGCCCGATCTTAAGAGATTTGTGAAGAGTCGACTAAACCCCAAAAAGACAAGCAAGAAGCGATCAAGAACTGAATATCATGTCATATCTATGGCTAGTTCTTTGGTGATGAATCATAAAATCAAAAGCCACAAAGTCAAACGGTTGACTCGGATCACATGTGAAATTAATGATACCTTATTCACTCATGTTCGGTTAGATGATGACTCTACTTTAAACATCCTCCCGAAGTCCGTCTTTAATCAACTTAAATTTGGACAACTCAAAAAGACTAGGGTGATCGTTCAATTACCCGATCGATCTACCAAAAGACCGCAGGGGATCATTTCTGTCATCGTAAATTTCTGAGGTAAAGAACATAAAGTGGACTTTATTGTCCTTGACATTGAGCACCCCGAAAGGTTGTCTGAGCCTCCTATCATTTTAGAAAAGTCATTCTTAGCCTCCGCTAAGGCAATCGTCGATTGTAAGACTCAGGAAATCCAGTTCCCGAACTCGGACCACAATGAACAAACCCCCAATGACACAACCTGCTCTGAGGACAACCAGCTTGAAACCGACAGTTATGATCAGGAAATAAGCATTTCACATTATCAGACATCTCCACATGACACACTGATACAAACCCTAGGAGAGTCACCTAAAAGACTGACTGTTGGACAAACTTCGGATTCTCACCACCCTATCACTGCTCCTAGGAAAAATCAAGATTTTGAAGCTTATGAAGAATTGGACCATATTATTTAAGATCACCACGATTATTTGAGTGGTCCAATCTTTGAGTCGGTAGTAATTCATGAGATACTTGAACCATATAAGGAACTGATGAATGCGGAGTATCGACGGTCTTAAGTTCAACACAAAGCGTGAACTCAGTCGAAGTGTCGACCAATCAAAATCCGCGTTTAATCAACAATTAACCCACACTAAGATCAATGAATTAGAACTAATGCGGAGTTAAAATTTATTTTTAACTCTACATAAAAGATGTATAGGTGCAAGTATGTAGAGAGTCCGAACACAGGGAACAAGCAGGATAGTTCAAGCAAATGAATGCACAAGTGTGTGTGTGATGTGTGGAGTGTCTACACTAAGCAAACAAAGAAAGGAAATTTTTGTGGGTTTTTAATTTTTAATTTTTTTTATTTAATTTTTAATTTTGTATTCTGATTTTTAATTTTCTGATTTTTATATTTTATATTATATATATATATATATATTTTATTTCTTTTTCAATATTGGAGAATAAAGACAATATAATAAAAGGCAAGCTAAAATAATTATAAAAATGTGCAAAAATACTCAAAAATTCAGAAATAAAATGTTTTTGGTATTTTTATAAATTTTTACTGTTTTTGTGATTTTTGGGAGTTTTTCAAGGTATTTTTGATATTTTTAAATACTGAAATAAGGCAGAACAGTGCAAATAAAGCTAGCTGAGAATAAAATGAGATTTAAAAATAGCAACCAGTAGCTCAAAATTTTCACACTATTTTTCTAATGAAAAGGACAAAATAAGGGATAAACAGAACCTGAGTTTATAATTTTTGGAGTTTTCTTTGATTTTCTATATTTTTTTGAAGTTTTTTGAGTAATTTTAAAATTTTAGTGTTTTTCTTTTGAGATTTTTAGTGATTTTTGGACTGACACTAAAATATGATAAAATAGACACTAGGTGATTTTTTTGGAATTTTTAGAGGTGTTTTAATATTTTTTTGGTATTTTCTAAGGTAGACAGTACACAAAAAGGAAGTTTTTGATTTTTAATAAATATAAAAATAAGATGAAATCAAAAACTAAAATGGTGGCGTGAAAGTTCAAGGTAACAGGAGCCTAACCCTAATTTTGTGGAATTTTTGGACTTGAAATGATCATTCAAATAAATACAACAAGCATCCAAACATTAAACAGTCCTGGCAGGGGTATATTTGCAATATCTAAAACATCCAGGGGCATACATGCAATTTTCCACAAAACTTTACACTGAATATTCGATTTTTAATACCAAAAAGCAATTACAAAAGCCGCCTGGGCCTCTTAGAAATTTTCCCACCAGGGCGCGTGACTTGCACGCGCTTGGGAAGGACTGAAATGTAATTTGTTGAAACCCTGGGGGCCTAATTGCAAAATGACCAAAAAGTTTACACTTTACTCCACAGTTTAGGGACTAAAACGAAATACACAAACGTACGGGGGTGTCCTTGCAAAATGCCCACACCTCACGTGTACAGGTTACGTGAGGTGACGTGGCGAAGGACCTAAATGCAAATAAATAAAGCCTGGGGGTCTCTTTGCAAATATTACAAAACTTTTACACTACAGACAAAAGTTCAAATACTAAATATTAAATACAAAAATGGCTAGGGTGTAGATGCAAAATACCCTCTCTCGGGCGTTCTGATGACGACGCGTGGCGCGAATCCAACGGCTGGTGGCGAAGCGCGATCCAGCGGCTGGGAGCGAGCCACTAATCCACGTGGCAGCACGAGAGCGGTCGATGACGGTTGGCGTCGATGTCTGAGATTAGATCTCAGAAAGAGATCCGACGGTGGAGGAGCTTGGAAGATCGGACGGTCGTCACGCGAACTGGAGCTGCGGCTCGATCGGACGGTGGAGAAGCTAGGAGGAAGAACAGGGACGAAGGCCGGCGAAGGCGAACTTCCCCGGCTCCGATCTCGCTTCTCCGGCGATGAATGGGCTCCAAAATGGAGCTGCAGACTCCTGGGAGGTCCCTCGATGGACTAGACGACTCGGATTCGCCGGAGGGGCGTCGAGGTGCCGGCGCGAAGGCGGCGGAGCTTTACGCTCCGGGTATCTCCGGCGAGGACACAAAATGGCCCTCCAGGTGCGTTCAAGGATCTTTGACCTGCAAAAAGTGGTGAGAAGGTCCAGGGCAAAGTGCCTGGACCTTGGCTGGACCTAATCTAAGCGCGAGGGTGTGTGGACGTCGGTGGCCGGAGGTGCGCTCCGGCGATGATGCTTGGAGTGGCGAAATACGTGATGGAACTTGTAATTTTTTTGGGGTTTTTGAAGCTTAAGCTACCAGGAACTAAATGCACGAAAGAAATAAGCGGGGTGGCGCCCTCGATGGCCGGAGCCAGAGGAGAAAGAGTACCTCGACGCCGGCGGTTGGCGGAGGTGATGGAGGCTCCCTCGACTTCGCGCGCCTTGGCTGAAGGGCTGGCGGTGGAGCTGTCACCTCCACGGAGCTCAGGAGCACGGAGATGGCGCTGAAGGGTGGACCAAGGGGACTCAAAATCGACTTCAAAGTTGGGGCTCCATTTTATGCAGTTTGACTAAGTGGCTGAGGAGCCCCAAAGATCAAGGTGCCCTGATCGCCACAGTGATCCAAAGTCCAAGGTTTCACTTGGACGCAATTCACCGCATAACGAGGAAGAAAAGATGTGAAGAAATCACCACGAAAAAATGCAAGGCACGGCTGGAAAATCTCGACAAAAATGGGTGAAAACCCAGGTCTGACAGGCCACAGGCGGGGGAAGGCAGGCAGTTGACCTAGGGTCAATGCTGACTGCCTCCTGGTTGGTCCACGTGGACCAACCAGGAAAAACCCTGCGAAAAAGTTTTATTAATTCTATTTAAAATACTAAATGGCCGAATTAAATAAAAATTATAAAATAAAAAATGTTTAGAATTTTATGTAGTATTTTATTTTGATTTTTAATTATTTTAAGGAGTTATATTTTTACAAGTTACCTTTTTAACCCTATATAGGTATAATATCTATGTATTAAGGTCTTTTATTTTTATTTTGTACATTTTATTGTTATTAATTATGTTTATTAATTTATATAATTATAACATACCTTTATACACACAATTATATTTTTATTTTAATTTATTGATGTTCTTTGTACAATTAGTAAAATAAAGTAACATATTGTATAGGTATATGTTTATGTACTTTACCTATGTATTGTGTATACAAGTATTTTATTTTTATTTTTATTTAGGTTTTTATTCCTATTTTAATGCACATAATTATTAGAAGTAATATTTACAAGATTATAAAAATATAAACATGAATAAATAATTAATAAAGAATAAATTGAATATTTTAATCAGTATAGTTATACAACGGGGGTCCAAAACTCAACTTTCAAACCGTAGCTCCGCCAAATGCGAAACCACCGCCATTGGATAGATTATTTTATTCTATATACAATTAAAGTGAGTTTGCTACATTTGGAGTTGTCAGTTGTGAGATACGGGTCTGGGAAGTTGGGATTTTGGATTCTTATTCAGACCATATCTTTTTGTCTGTACATGATTTTTATGTGAAATGAATTTTGTATTTTTCTTTATAAATTTATCTACAACTTTCATGTAAAAAGTTTCTTTATTTGATGAATAAAAAGTGGAACCAAAAATGGGTCCCAAAATGAATAAAGAATGAATAGAATGAATAGGTATTTTGACTGTATTTCTGACCTTATCTCCCCCTACTTTATTCCTTGTCGACCTATTCATCAAGATGCCTAGGTCTCGGGGGTTTTGGGTCATAAAATATTTACAATATTTTATTCTTTTTTTCTTTATTTATTCTATAATTTTGGCCTTAATTACAGTAATTTATACACTGTTTGGATGCACATGCATGAATGCTAAGATGCTTGATTTAAGGCTATTTACAGGTATTTGCTAGGGTTTTTGGTGCCAAAATGATAGAATAAAGATGATGAAATGTGGATTCATCAGGAACCGACTCCGGAAACATCCGATGTCACCAAAATTTACGATCATCCGGAAGTGACATCAACACCCCCAGCCATAAACCACAAAATTACCGGGAACAATCTCCCTCGACCGAAGCAGCGCATGACCCTTCAAGAATTGGTCGACTTTTATAGGGATTCATCTGATGAGGAACTCACGAATGCCACATCGCTTACTCAAGTCTGGGAGATGAAGACTGTCCAACTTCCTCCCAATACTTCCCAATGAAACAAACCGATCAAGAAAGTCACATTTGACCTTCGACACCAGGTGATTTCTGAAGAGTCCTCATCCGATCCTGATGTGGTTCATGAGATAAGTGCAATAGGTACAGCTCTGATACAAGGGCACTTACCTCTGATCGACGAAAGTTGGAGATCCTCTGCAGACGACTACTATTCTCCTAAGGACGACTCCGACAATGGTCGGTCTTCTTCATCGGCCCCCTCTTCATCGCCCTCCACATCTCCATACTATCTCCCTCCACACTCCCGTAAGAAGGTCCGTCGCAAACCTCCTTGATTTTGTACATCTGAAAATCTACGTGGTTCTCCATCTGTAATTATCCGATTATACTTAGGCTGACCTGAGCCTAAGTATAGGGGGACCGGTACCATTGTTTATACATCATTTCTCTTCTTTTGTTTTTCATCTATCTATACTTAGTACGAGCTATGTCTACATTTCACTTTGTGCCATGAGGACATAGCACACGATAAGTATAGGGGGGGTGTTTGTATATATTTTATCTACTTTATCCATAACTCGTACTTTAATCGTTTTTATCTAACATCGGGGATGGGTACAAGTAGTGTATATTATGTGTTTCCAAAAAAAACAAAACCAAACCAAACCAAACCAACAAAAACTTTTTGCATAAAAATATCACTCATGGTCTTGCATTTCATCAAGCATTTCATTAATTCCTTGGTTGATATATTCCTGACACATTCACTATCACTCAAGGCTTGAGGAATTTTGAGGACACTTGATTTTTGAGATCTTAAAATTCTGAGTTAACACGCCTTAGTCATTAGAGTTTTTGAACTTAATAATCCACACTTCCCTAGTTTGAAAGATTTGAGCGCTATATTGCACTCTTCATCTCTACCTTCAAAAAGAATATGATCAGCACAATCACTTTCACAACTGCATGATTGATGAGATGAGTTGAGTTATCACTTGAGGAACTGGGCCTAGAGATTTGAGTTTAGACCCGATTTAATGATATTCGAGGAAGGGATAAAGTTAATGAAGGCTTCAAAAAACCTGAGTGTCAGCAAAAACCTAGCCAATATGTGAACAAGTTCATATGCTATCTTTTTGATATTGACCTAAGTATCATGGTATGTTGAAACCTAATAAAAATTGTTGATCAGTGTGCGCCAACTTTTGGTAAAAGCAGTGGAGCTAGCCAACAAAAGAAAAGAAAAAGAAATGTCAAAGAAAAGCTCTATCATCTAAAGTCAAATTCCAAATGAGCTTCCACCAATGGCAAGCGCTCCCAAACATTTTCAAAAGTGTCCACTTCGACCGAGCGCTAATTAGGACCAAGGAGTCGGGCTGACACCATAAAAAGGGCTCTACATCATAAGCGATACAAGTCTGGGTGTCGAAGGTATCTTACATACTCAAAAGAGACACACCCCGGTGTACTCGCAGAAAAACAAGTGCAGACGACTCCAAATTCTCTTGACGGACACATTGATCAACAAAATAAAAATATACTTGTGTTGAGTAATAAGGCACTAGAGAGGCACCTTGTTCTAGTGTGAGGGAGAGAAAATTAGACACAATCCTATGCCCTCTATCATCTAGCCGTCCATCTACACTTTCAAGTCTGACAAACTAATGAGACGGTTGATTGAAGCAAGAATAGACTTATTCCCTAGTGTTGAGGATTAGGTCTAAAGGAGAGTCTCTTGGATTGGAACTTTGTGTGATGTCTAGACTTCACTCTCATGAATGCAGTACACTAAAAATCATATCCTTATATTATATGTACAAACAGAGAATCTGAAAATTAGAGAAGTTGGATTCCTTTTGATCAAAGCATGGTTGAGCCCAGAATTTTAGGATCACTCAAATTAAGGGTCTTCTATGAATTAAGCCTTGAAAATTCACATGCACAATCAGGGATGTATTCAACTAAGTCATTCATTCATTCATTCATGCTCGGGGATGAGCATGGTCTAAGTATAGGGGTATGATGAATCTCGTATTCATCGTGCTAAAATTGGTTATTTAGGCTTTGTTCCCCAACATTCACATGTATTTAATCATTAATAAAGCATCATTAGCATTCATACATATGTAAATAATATTTGCATTTCATCATGCATAATTGCATTAAAAATCCCAAGTGTAAATTAGCCCAAAAAGCCGCTAACTTCTCTTATTTTTAGTTAATTAATCCTAACTCCGATTAACCCCAAACCACTTCCATTGTGTAGATATTACTAACCTTATTAAATTAAAAATATAAAAAATTACTAACTCCAATAAGTGTCAAATAATCCCAAATGATTTCACATCTGACATACTAAAACGTGCATATCTCCCACATACAGTGTCTGATTTTGGTCTACTCAATTTTAAAGTACTCCATTTTCAAATACCTTCAAAACAAGACCAATTTCATAAAATTCAGAGCTCATTTGTGAAAAGTTGGGTTTTGGGCCTCTTTTGCGCATTTTGACTTTTTGCTATGTTTGACCTCAGTTTTTATGTACTTAATTAACCCTTTTAATTTTATTTCTTCTTCATTTGTGTTCTTTAATGAAAGTTTATTAAGCGACAGAAAAATCCAAATCTAGATTAAAACGGAAATCAAAGAAACTGACTGAGTCCAAGTGTCCGCTGTGAGTCTGTACAAAAATTGTGTGTTTCTTACTTTTATTTTATTTTCCTATTTTCTTATTTATTAAAAATCCGTAAAAATTAGATTAGTTTGTAATTATTTTTCTTGTATTTTATCGTATTTTTTCTAGATTTTATCCTCTCTAAAACCACCAAAAAATTACAAAATCCCAAAAATCTGGTTTTCTATACACACAGAGAACCACTAAAAATGCCACTTCGTACAGGTGACCTCTTTTGCTTCCGGATCCTTCATGAAAGTTGTAGATCTCATCGAGACGAGCAACTTTTCTGAAGGAGTTTTTTCAATCCAAGGTATCCTTCTATTTCTTTTCTATTTTTTAGGGGCGCCACGTGGCAGCTCCAGGGCGTACCACGTGGCACCCCCACAGCCGCGCCCTTCTCTCCTATCGCACGTACCACGCACGTGCCGTCTTCCTCTCCCACGCGCACGTGTGCGGCACGCGACCTCACCCTTTCTCCTTCCCTGCGCCAACCCCCCTCCCCGTCCTCTCCTCCTCTGTCCTCGTAATGGCCAACCCCACCTCCTCTCTCCGGTTGTTAGGAGATCAGCCTCTCCCTCGAGTAACTACCGTCCACCTCCCTCCTATAAAAATCATCGACCTCCAGCCTTTAAACCCATCCTCCCTTCGTCCTCCAGTGCCGGTGACAGCGGCAACAAAAGGCGGCGCGATCCAGAGGCCTTCAACCTCTGCTCTGCTTCGAGCAGCATAGCTTCGTGGCCTTCGAGGCCAGCCACTGAGGCGACCACCGCCGGAGCCTTAGCTCCAGCACTCCACCGGCCATCTCCGCCTCGCCACACTCGATCCGGCCGCCTCCGCCCGACCACGCTAGGCCCCCGACCACCACCTAGCACCTCCGATTCTGCCTCCCTTTTTCTGCTTCTAACCCTTGCAGGAACACGACATCTCCCTGCCGTGCGACGCGCCTCAGTTCTTGCACCACGGGCCCCCGACGCACCGCACCGCCCCGCTCCCACCGTCGCTCCATTGCGACGTACAGTCGCCGTTGGATCGATCAGGAGGCCCTTGATCCAACGACCCTGATCAGGTCACGATACCCCACCCGAGCCTCAACCCCAGCCTCGAGGCTCGGGTGATCCAAAGAGTCAGAAGCCGCCAAGTAGGCTCGGACATCCGAACCTGAGCCCCGCTGCCACGCAGGCTCGCGTGAACAACCTGTGCTTCGGGATCCCGAGCCTCCCGGTCCGCCCCCGAGCCTTTGGCGCACGTGCTGCGCATGTGCGTGAAAATTGCATCAAGGCCCCCAGCGTTTCCAGATATTGCAAATATACCCCTGCCTGGGGTAAATTACAGAGGGGCCCTATAATTTTTATTAATTACAGATAAGCCCCTCCAGGGATCTTTTTGAAAGAAAAACTTTTTTTATTTACATTTTAGTTCCTCCAATTTCATTTTAGTATATCTTTCTCATACAAACTCCGTTTTTAGCATATAATATGTCATTTTTAAGCTATTTTCATGCTCTACCATTGATCATATCTTGCGAACAGATCTGAGATTGTTTATTGATAATTATCATTTGAGGATCTGGCATATGCAGACTCTGTTTGACCTTTTATACTAATTAATTTGAGGAAAAATTGATCTATTGCATGGGCATGTTCAAGGATAAATAACTGAATTATTTCCTTATTATTATCGATCACTCTTTGAGGATTAAATCACAGGAAAAATTAGGGGTCAGATCTCCTTGAAAAGTATTGTTGATCTCTTTATTTGCAGGGTTATTTAGCTGGTGATTGATCTTATACCCCACAGCTTAGCTCTTATCTTGATAAATATTTCTTGAAATTATTCGATCTGTGATAGTATTTGAGGATTAATTGATAAATTTATTTGAGGATTGAACTTCATAAATCATAGATCTGGTGCTTCATTCTCCCTGTCTATTTCTTCGCATCTGCATCATCATATTTTTTCTTTATTTTCTGACACAGAAATTATATTAACAATTAGTTAATTATTTAATTTGATTTAAGACCACGCAACTAAGAATCATTGTTCCCTGTGTTCGACCTTGGTAGACTTGCCAATTAAAAATATTCCACAACATTCAAAGTTTGTGATTTTTGACGAACTGAATTTGTCTCCTATACTACAACAATTCTTGATTATTAAAGAGTCAAATTTGACGTTCATCATGGACCTAGAAATTTCTTGTTGTCACAATGCTCTACACAGATGGTGTCCTTTGGGGTTACAGAGAAGAAGATGAATTAAAAAGTTGAAGAATGGTGGATGTGTTTATTTATAAATATGGCGGAGATCGATCTTGGGAAGAAGATTGCGTAAGATGGGAAAGGGTTGGTGAGAGCGATGGTGTAGGTGTGGAAGAGGGTTATGGGAGGTGCAGTTTGGTGGAGTGCTCGAGGGAGATGGCGTTGTGTATGAAGCGTGAGAAAATAGAGAAGAAGGGGAATCTCATGCTCTGATAGGAGTCCGAGAGGTGTAGGGTACAACTGAGCGGAGGTCAGCAAAAGGTGGACTCATATTGGTTCACGTCAGACCAATAAGATAAATCAGAAAAAGAAAATACTTATAAGGTCCAATCAAGCTCCAATCTTCGGATTTTACTTGGACTTGTTCAACTATCAAACTCAATCCGAAAAATGCGAATGCTATGTAATGCAATGCAGAAAATATTTTTGTGATGCAATTTTCAAGAATTTTTGAACTTTTTATGGATTTTTGAAAAGATGATGCATGCAGATGCAATTTTTTTGTCTTTTTCAAAAAGATTTTTCAAATGTTATTGGATTTTTAGTTTTGCGAATGTTTTTGGGAATTTTTGAAAACAAAAAGTTTTGGCTAAAAACTAGGTGAAAATATGTACACGGGAGTGCTTCTTATATATACAAGAAGTGGATTTTAAGAATTTACAGGGTAAGTGATCAATTTTATACAATTATACTTATAGTGGATTTTTGTGTGATGTGTATATTCCTCAAACTTATTTGACACAAGCTTTTCACACAATTTTTGAAAACTATAGTCCAAAATAGTTTTTACAAACATTTCACACACATTTGAAAACATTTTGCAAAGGCTTTCAAAACAGTATATATAGGTTTTTCAAATCATTTTTGCAACCATTTTTCAAACCATTTTGCAAATCATTTTTCAAACATTTTTATTTCACACAAAGAAAAGAAATTTTACAATCCACACATTTTTTACACAGGTTGAAAACTCGAAACAAAATATTTTCAAAATAGTTTTCAATAGATGTTCACAAAGATTTTCAAACTATTTTTCAAACATTTTGCAAAAAACATTTTCACCTGATTTATTAATCAGTAAATACAAAAAGAATTTGAGGAATAACCACATCTTTTTATTAAGGATTTTTAATGAATTTTAAAGAATTTTTAGCCATATTATTAAGAAAATACGAAAGTACGAGTTATGGCTAAAGTATATACGTAGTATATACGACCCCCCTATACTTAGCTTGAGCTATGTCCTCATAGATCGGAGAGAAAAGAGAAGACATAACTCGTACTAAGTATAGACAAGTCTAAAGAATAAAGGAATAATAGATGAATAAATGAATGAGAAGTTGACCGTCCCCCCTATACTTAGGATCAAATAATCCTAAGTATAGCAGACTGTACACAACGCAGGGAGGGTCAAGGGTGGGAATGAACAGATCGTACTCAAACTGTCTCCCCCTATACTTAGGGTAAGATATCCCTAAGTATAGACAAGAAGAGGAGACAATGGAGAGGATTGAAAGGAATAGAAGAAACTCGGGGTGCCAACCCCCCTATACTTGTTGTCACAATGCTCTACACAGATGGTGTCCTTTAGGGTTACAGAGAAGAAGATGAATTAAAAAGTTGAAGAATGGTGGATGTGTTTATTTATAAATATGGCGGAGATCGATCTTGGGAAGAAGATTGCGTAAGATGGGAAAGGGTTGGTGAGAGCGATGGTGTAGGTGTGGAAGAGGGTTATGGGAGGTGCAGTTTGGTGGAGTGCTCGAGGGAGATGGCGTTGTGTATGAAGCGTGAGAAAATAGAGAAGAAGGGGAATCTCATGCTCTGATAGGAGTCCGAGAGGTGTTGGGTACAACTGAGCGGAGGTCAGCAAAAGGTGGACTCATATTGGTTCACGTCAGACCAATAAGATAAATCAGAAAAAGAAAATACTTATAAAGTCAAAAAAGTAATAAAATAATTTTTTAAATAAAACTTAAAACATGAAAAATGTTTATTATTTTTCAAACTATTCTCTATGATTTTTATTTATTTTTACAAATTAATTTATTAGATGTTAATATTTACATGTATAAATATATGTATATTTACCTTTATTTTGTGTATTTTAATTTAATTTTATATTTTAATACTTATTATCATATTTACATATTTGTTTTATATTTATATTATTATTAGTCACATGTTTACATATTTTTTGATTTATTTTTATGATTTTATAGACACGTATAAACAATTACATGTACATATCTTATAGGCATAGTACACATATATGTTATAATGTATTATTTATTTTAATATCTTTTTACATACTTTTATTTATATTAATTTTTTAATATGTTTTAAATGAGATATACAATTCTTTAAAAATATAATGAAAGTAAAAATGATAACAATAAAAATATTAATTTTATATACAGATATATGGTACAATAGTACCCCAAAAGCTGACTTTTGTATCTTAAATTCAAACCACTTTCACTGGCTAGATAATTTAATTTGGAATACAATAGAGGTGAGTTTGGTTCAATTTGAGTTTGTTGGAGAAGATATTGATTTGTGAATTTGATTTCCGGCTTTTCATATGTGTGTACAAGTTGCATTGTGCATGATTTTTATTGGCTAATATTTTTATAATTTTCTATATATTATTTTGTACAAGTTTTATGTAGAATATTTTGTTATTTGAAATGTGTTTAATAAAGAATAAATTTATGTAAAAATTGATATGTGTAGAGTAATGAAATTAGTGTTTTATGTACAGTATTTGGCCCTTATCTCCCTCTAATTTATTCGTTGTCAACCAAATAAATATTGACTTGGTCTCGAGGTTTAGTGGCATTCAGTATCTTTGATACTTCATTTATTTTTTCTTTCTTTTCTTTATTCTCTAATTTTAGATTTAAATACAGATAATTACATACTACTTATAGACTAATTGCATATGAATATTGAATGTTAATTTGTACAACTTAGCAATATTTACAAGTGTTTTGATAAGGATATAAATACAAAATGAAAGAATAAAGGTAGATGAATGGCTATTCATCACCCCTTATACTTACATTTGTTTGTCCCTAGCAAACGCTTATTAGAAGAATAAGTGATGCAAAAGAGAAAATAAAGAAAAGAAAAAAAAAGTAGAATGATTTTGACTTTTAAACTTATCTTCACAAAGTCAAAGTTTGGAGCTCAGTTAAGTCCTTTGAATTATTAGTTTATTTTGACCTTATTGGGAATAGGGTCTAAACGTAACAACCCTCAAGTTCAACAAGCCTATGTTCAATCGCCTTAATACCAGGCCAATAAGTCTATCCATATGCAAACCCTTATGACTATGAATCTCACTTGTACAATGTATGTGAATGTAGCTCTACTCATCAGAAATGGCAAGAAATAGTTTCCCTCAGAAAGATAACCCTAATTCTCCAATCTAGCTACTCTTTCCTCGAGGACCGGGTTATTTCCTTCTAAGTTCAAGTGCAACTGGCTCAAGAAGAGGGGGTAGAGAAGAAGAATGGATTGTGACCATTGTAGTCACACATCCTATGGAGCTTGACCAGTGTAGCCAAGTCTCTGGTTATGGGCAACCTTAATGGCTTTGACTTTGAAGCATAATGCCTTGCTTATCGATATATACTCCGACATGATTTGATTTTTCATTGACTTTTTGCCCATCTATTTTTTTGGAGTTTTGATTTTTCAGTTTTTATAATATATACATCAGTACTTACATAATAGATTTTTCCTCTTGAGCAAGTAGATTATTCTTTTTTAAAGCTTTATTGCAACCCACAACATCCTATCTTTAGACGTCCATGCCACTAGATCGGGTTGGGGGCATTGTCTACTGATGAATACCCATTCATCACTCTTTATTCTTATATTTTAGCTACAAAAACCTTTGCAAATGCATGTAGATATGTGTAAATAGGAGTAATTACCAAAAGCATGCATTGTGTAAAAATCTATAATTAGCATGTTTTTGTGCAAAAATAAAAGAATAAAGACTAAAAAGAAAAAGAGGGAAATATTTAGAATAAATAGTGAGCAACCTAACCCAAGGGAGGGCTCAGCATGGGCCTGACTGCATAAAAGCCAAAGTAGAGGGAGATAGGAGCTCTTGTGTATATAGTTATGTAAATAAAATAAAAATGTTTTCCTCACCAAAAATACACTTGTAAATACTTGTATATATATATATTTATTAATATAAAAACAAAAGAAAAATTAAAAATAAAAAAGATCAAAAATACCCTTTCATCATGTACATAAACCATGCTTCTACATTTATTTAACTTTGTAAATAAATAAAGTTATTTTCCAAACTTTTTTTTGTAAATACTCTATGCTATATATTGTAAATAAATAAAATAAAAAGAATCAAAACAAAAATCAAATAAAAATAACAAAATAACAAATACAAAAATACATTGTACATATACCTTGTATATAGATGTACATATCTATTTATTTTACCTATGTACATAAATAATAAAAATAAAATAAAAACACCTTTTTATTCCTTATTTTATTCTATAAATAAATAAAATATAAAATAAGGATAAAATTGTATAAAAATAATAAATAAAAATCAAAAATCAAAACCTTGTATATATTGTATATACCTATATATAGTTATATAATGTAAATACCTTATTTTTTATTTCCAAAAATTAATTAAAAATCACCAAAAAATAGAAAAAAAATAAAATAAAAATATTTCATATTTTGAGTTTTTGCAGATTCGGCCCCTAGCTATGTGTATTTGTCATCTCAAGATTCAGCCACGTGGCCGAACCGCATTGGCTCCTGGGGATGTTGACCACCCGGTCAACTGGCCCCCCCAGGACCACTTCCCACGGGTTTGAGTGGCGGACCCAACTTCTTGGATTTTTCCCCGCTCAACCCGATTGCCTATCACCCAAACCCCGGCTCCGTTTTGCACCTCCCGCATCCGACACCCTCGCCGGGCATCAACCTCGGGATCCGCGCGCCACCATGACCCTACCCGAGCCTTTCTTCTCGGATCCCTCCAGCCTACATAAGCGAGCTCCGCCACCCATTTTATCCATCTTTGACCATTCCCCTTCTTCCCTGTGAGCTCCAGAGTGACCGCACGAGTGACAGCGAGCGTCTCCACCTGTTGCAGCGAGGCGAGGAGGAGGAACCCACTGATCCGGCGATACACCCGCCGCAGCTCCGCCACCTGGGCGAGCTTCGAGCCTCGGGCCGAGACGACCCTTGAGGCCAAGACCAGGAGCACCCCCTGCTCTTCCCCAGTCTCATCGATCATTCAGGTAGCCCCTTAGCTTAGCTATTTCGTTCGATTTCAGCTTTGCCCCAATTCGTCCCGCCGTCGTATTCCTTCGATTCACCCCGGTTCCGACCACCGTTCGACCATCGGACCCGACCGTCACATTCGCCTCTCTCCGCCGCACCTTCTGCACCCACTCACACAACCCAGCTCCCACAGGAGCTGGGAACCGGGCTTCACCGTCTTCCACCTTCGCCGGAGCCCGTCGCCCCGACGCACCGACCATCCCCACTACGCCTAACTGGGTCGAGGCACTTTGCCCTCGAACCGTGAATCTCCTGAGTGGTTTTGCAAGTCCAACGGAGGCCATCTGAGGCCTCTCGACAGTCAGACCAGGAGCTTCACCTCCGCCACCCTCGTCGGAGCTCCTCTGAGCTTGGCTGGGGCATCGGAGACCATCAGCAGCTGCGCACCTTCACGCCGGAGCTCCTCCGATACTCAGGCGCAACAGAGGAGGCCGGAGGCGCCTTCACGAGGCCGGCGAAGTTCGCCGGCCATCAGTTCTTCCCGCATCCTCCAGAACCGTTGATCGTGCCTCCTCGCTCCAGTTCTGATCTGAGCCGTCCATCTCCGGAGCTGTCTTGAGCGTTCGATCTGAGGAGACGCCATCTGGAGCGCCCACCAGTCGCACCCGTCAGATCAACCACGTGGAGCGCATCCAACGACCCCGCTTAATAAAGGGTAAATTACCCTTAGGGCCCGCTTCTGTTTTTATTTAGCTTTAGTCCTGTAAATATTTAAATACGTTATTTAGTTTTAGGTTTATTTGCATAGAGGACCCTGCGCTTTAGTGTAATTGCATTTATACCCCTGCCTATTGTGAGCCACGTGCTTCGTCACGTGTTTTGTTGGTGTATTTGCAGTAGATGCTCTTGTAGTTCTGGATGTTTATGAATGAATGAAACTTCTTAGTTAATTGCATATATACCCCTGTGAATGCTTAATTCTCGCATGTGCGTTTTATTTTGGGTTATTTGCAATCGAGCCCCCTGGACTTTTGGTACGTGTTACCAATAGGTCCTCGGGACTTATTTTCCTTACATATAGGTCCCTGAGTGCCCCAGGCACGCGCTTGGTGCGTGATTTGCTGGGTTAATTGCACCGGGACTCCCAGAACTTTGGGTATTTGCATTCCAATCCCTGTGCACAGTACCCCTTTGTTATTTTTGAATAAAATATCAAATCACCTCCAAATTCGATGAAAATTTGATACATGGCTCCTGCCATGGTGTAGGATTTTTGTGAATTTTTGAGGACATTTTTGATTGTGTTTGCTATTTTTAAAAATTCAAAAACCTTAGTTTTTGCTACTGTCTAAATTGGAAAATCACAAAAAAATATAAAAACTCCCCTAAAAATTCCACAAAAATTAGCTAATGTGTAGTTTAGTTGGCTTGATTTTCTAGCCAATTTTGGCTATTTTTCATTGCTTAAAAACCTTAAAAACTTAAAAACACTAAAAAACCCATAAAAATTCTAGTAAATACATTATAAAACCAAAAATAATAAATTTGGTACCTAAATTTTCCTCATTTTATCTATTTTACAGGAAAATTACCTCCAGGCCATTTTGAGGCCCTTAGGTATTTTATCTAGGATTTCTTGGCTCGGCTGGACAGTACCTCTTATTTTTCTTACTGTTTGATTTTTTAGAAAATAAAATAAACACCAGAAAATTATCAAAAATTCACCAAAAACATAAAAAAAGTATAAAACACATAAAAATATTTTTGTTTTGATTTTTGGTTGCATTTTGATGCATTAAATAAATTGTTGAAGTTTGCTTATTTGTGTTTTCCTTATTTTCTTTATATATTAAAAATCCAAAAAAATATAAAAATAATTAAAAACCACTAAAAATATTTTGTCTTTTATTTTATTTGTTTTTACTACTTCGTAGGCCTTCGGCCAATCCGTACTCCTTGAGTTCGACCCTGGGTGCTATACCAGGTTAAACACATAGCAGGACCGCTTCTTTGTTTTGATTGATTTTATTTTTCGCGAGTGGTTCATTTTTCTTGATATACACGGTCTGATCGCTTGGGTCGCAACGACCCTATTTTTGTACCTTATACCCGAGTGGTCAGGCCCTGTTATCAGAATGGCGCCGTTGCCGGGGAGCACGGCTTAGTAGTTTTTCTTATTTTCTTTTCGTTCATTTTCGCGGCTTTTCGCGGCTCTTTCAGAGCTCGCGACTCTTCGCGGCTTTTTGTCTATATTTTATTTTCACTTTATTTTGCTTTCTTTTCTTTTTCTTTTATTTTTGTTTTTGTTTTCTTTTGTGTGTTTATTTTATTTTGCATTTTTGCATATATATACCCTTTTATTTTCATTTTCATTTCTTTTTCCTTTATTATTATTTGATTATTGGTTCTGACCACTCTGTTTTCTCTTGCGAGGGCCCGAGGACCGAGGCGGCTACTCTCGAGAAGCCGAAGCAACCGCGGGATTCGGAGGCGGCTCTTTTCTTCGCGGAGCCGCAGGAGAGAGTGAGAGAGAGTTGAGTGGGCGAGGTCTTTTACTTTATTTCATTATTATTGTAATAATACATGGACTTGGACTTGGACACTTGTGGATTGCTTAGCAGGTCTGTTTCGCCGAGCACCGGTGTACTCGGGGGACCCTTAGGACCTTAGCGGTTTTTCGCGGTTTTTACGCGACTTTCTTTTCCTTTTATTTCTGCCTTTTCCGGTGTTTACGCGGTTTTTGCTCGAGCCCCTAGACTTAGGAATTTCTGGTGACTGTGACGTAATTAGTAGGATCCACACACCTAACTGCTTATCTGTTCCCATAGATCGTTAGTTGAACCTACTTAAAAATCACTAATAAAAATAACCGACTCATTTGCCTTCGTAGCCTACGTGCCGCAGCCCGTCCTCTAAAGCGCTTACTCCTACCCCCAATTTGTCGGACAGAGGAGGGACGGGCCAAGACCGGACTCTTTGGCTTGGAGGTCGGTGACCGGTTAGACGGTTCTTCGCTAGAAATTGCTCGTTTAGGACTCGGCTTTCCCGTTGCATCATATAGGTAGTTTTCTTTCTGTCTTTACTTTTATGCGAGGATCATATTGCATGTAGAGTGCTGGAGACAGGTACGCATTTCTTACTCAGCATGCATCATTGATTTATCGCGCATCGGCTTTTTCGTCTTCTCCCCCCTGTTTTGGACTTAATAACCAGGAGAACCAAAAAATTCGTTAGGCCATTTGTTTGCTTTGAAAAATACTAAAAAGTGAAACCATAAAATTGGGCTGGTTAATACTATTGATCTTAAAATCCGCTCACCCTAAAAACTTTGTCTTGGGGAGAGCAACCCCCTCATTGTATGGTTTGGATGCGCGAGAGAGTGACCCGCACCCTAGGTAGAGCCCCTCGGTGCTAGTCCTGACTGATTACCGACTTTTCCGTGCGGGCCAGTTGGTTGGGATAGCATCGGATATCCTAAAGGTCACGTAAGCGCTCTGATATTTTGTGTGTGCACCAAATAAAACTGACAAGATAATTTGACCGAACTTTCACGGTCTTCAGCTCGCGTTGCGTTGGTGAACCGGGGGTTTGTTTGTGATCATAGTTTCTCCAGATCTCATCCGCACTACTCGCCAGATCAAGATGATGGGTATACGGTCTCTTAGGCAGCCTCTGGCTGCACCGCTTTCGAGCACGTCCACCTCATCATCTAGGTTGGCTCGCGAGAGCTCAGACCCGCTCTCCGAGCCCGAGTACGACTCCACCCTGTTCCCCCTCGACCCCCTTTCTGTTCTACCTGAGAGACACGAGCCCGAGGAGAGACTGATTGATTTGACAGCACCTGAGTTGGGCTCGTTTAATTTTGCAGACGTCGCTATGGCCGGAGCCGGCAGTTCAGATGATCACTCCCGTCAGCCCGAGCACTTTGTACTTGACCAGGGAGCGATCAACTCCACCCTGATCGCATCACTTGAGACAGTCCAGCAGCAGGGACAGTCGTGGAGACGTGAGCAGCAGGCTCACCCAGTTCAGCAGCAGCACCCTTCCTCATACCCCTCTTACCACCAGCAGCAGTTCCAGCAGCCTCATCCCCAGAGAGGCTACCCGTCGGGCTCCCACGAGAGCCCCGCTTTGGATGACATCGCCTGCCTCCTCACGGACCAGCAGGCCACATTCAGACGGGAGATGGACGAGTTCCGCCAGGAGATGCGGGACTTGGTGAGAGGGAAGGCCGCCATTCCAGCCCAGATTGAGCCGAATCCGAATAACCTCAAGAGGAAATCTGAGCAGGTAGTACACACTGAGTTTGCCACTCCTAGTGACCCATTTATTGATACATCTTCGGATCTATTTGATGCTGATTTTGTCACACTTAGGAGCGGTAGGACCCCAGCAGGCGGCGGCGCCTCATCTGAGCTTCACCACGAGGATACTTCAGAGGCGCCACATGAGGAGGAGGAGAGCGGTACTGAGGCCGCTCCAGATGATGACGGTGGCACTGAGGCCGCCAAGGATGCTGATCCCACCGGCGGTACTGAGGCCGCTGCTTCACCAGATCGAGGAGGTGGTACTGACGCCACCAGGATAGCCGAGCCAGCCCGCGGTACTGATGCCGCGAGACGTCTACCAGCAGCAGCAGCAGAGCCAACCCATGGTGGTACTGAGGCCACCGGTGTTTGTATAGAGAGAGATGTTGTCTTTCCCCATCTTGATGTACCTCAGAACTTTGGTTTGAATAAAGGAAAAGGTTTAGTTTCTTCTGGTCCCACTGTGGTGCATGATGTATGCGTGGATCCGGTCGTTGAACCGCCTAGGCCTTTCCCTAGTCCTTCATCTGCGAAGGACCCTGTGATCCCCTTCCCTAGAGCCCTTCAGATGGGGAAGGGGAAGAAAAAAGAAAATCCAAAAAAGAGAGAGCTGGAGGAATTCAGCCAGAGTATGATTGACAGATTCCACATCCAGCTGACCCTCCAGGAGGCTTTGCAGCACATCCCCCTTCTCCAGCGATCTTTGAGAGAGAGGACTACAGTCAGGAGGAGTAGGAGGAACCACACTTCAGAGATACATGTGCTGACGAAAGCCATGTGTTTTGCGATCCAGAACCGTCTGCCAGCCAAGAGGCCAGATTCAGGGGCCCCGTATGTCAGATGCCAGATTAGTGAGCAGAGGTTCGACCGTACTCTTCTAGATAGCGGATCGTCGATCAACCTTCTTCCGGCAGCCCTTCTCGACCGCTTCGAGTTGGGCACTCTTCGACAGAGCAGGACAGTCCTTCAGTTCGTTGATCGATCTGTCAAGAGGCCGAAGGGGTTGTTACGAGACGTTATCGTCACGATTCAGGGCCTGAAATTCCCCGTGGACTTCGTAGTGTTGGACATGGAGATCCCTGAGTCAGTGGCCGATACCCCCATCATCCTTGGTCGTCCGTTCTTGGCCACAGCCAAGGCGGTGACTGATCATGATAGCGGGAAGGTGTACTTTCGCGTCGAGGGCGAGAGTATACAAATAGAGACGGTCGAGGACTACAGAGCTAGAGAGAGAGCCTGCTCAGATGCGAGTACAGATTCAGAGCAGCTGACAGACGCAGAGCCAGACATCCACCAGGACTGTGATTTTGTGATCACAGATGATGAGGCAGCTTGGGCAGATCCTGCAGCACAGACCATCCTCTCATATTCAAATACAGCTGATGCCGAGATGATAGCAGAGGAGAGTCTGGAGAGCACAACCCTGGTTCAGGATACCACAGAGGCAGCAGAGCCGGTCCTTGATCGCTACACGGATTCCAGTGATGGTGGTGCTGAGGCCACCTTGCTTCACGGTGGTACTGATGCCACCGCGGTTGATACAGATCCCTCAGATTCAGAGTCTGATTGGGTCGATTGTGATGATCAGATGCCAGACCTGATTCCACCTGAGCCTACAGATGAGGAGGAGGCAGATGCAGAGCAGACCAGAGACAGTGCAGTTGAGCAGCCTTCCCCCGATCCAGTTTGCGAGAGTACGCTTTCACTTTCCTAGGCAGACTTGGCAGACTTAGCAGCTTTCACTCAGTTTCTTCCACATCCAGATCTGCCAGCACCGAGCATTCCAGAGCTGAATCCGCTCCCTACTTCGCTGAAGTATCGATTCCTTGCGGGCGAGCCAGAGATGTACCCAGTCATCATCTCCGCCGAGTTGACTGGAGAGCAAGAATCCCGTTTGATGGGGGTTCTTGAAAAGAACCGCAAGGCGATCGGATGGAGCGTAGCAGATCTCCATGGGATTAGTCCATCAGTGTGCTCCCACCATATCTATCTCGAGGAGGGGGCGAAGCCATCGCGTGAGTTCCAGCGGCGACTGAACCCCAACCTGAGAGAGGTTGTGATGAAGGAAATATCAAAATGGTGGAGTGCAGATTTTATTTATCCCATTTCCGACTCCAAGTGGGTTAGCCCCTTGCATGTGGTGCCCAAGAAGACGGGCATCACGACTGTGATCAGTGAGTCGGGAGAGGAGATCGCTACACGAGTACCCACCTCTTAGAGGGTTTGTGTTGACTACAGGAGACTCAACCAAGCCACCAAGAAGGACCATTTCCCCCTGCCTTTTATTAACCAGATCATTGAGAGACTGGCAGGGAAGAGCCATTACTGCTTCCTGGATGGGTACTCGGGCTACAACCAAGTGGCCATCGCTCCTGAGGATCAGGAGAAGACCACCTTTACCTGTCCCTTCGGCACATATGCTTTTCGACGCATGCCATTTGGGCTATGCAATGCCCCTGCGACTTTTCAGAGGTGCATGCTGTCGATCTTTTTGGACATGGTAGGGGAGTGTTTGGAGGTCTTCATGGACGATTTCTCGGTCTACGGCGACGGATTCGACTCCTGTCTTGACTGCCTAGATTGGGTACTCCAGCGATGTATTGAGTATCATTTGGTTTTATCTTGGGAGAAGAGTCACTTCATGGTAACTCAAGGGACGGTGCTTGGCCATATCATCTCCAACAGGGGCATGGAGGTTGATCCGGCCAAGGTTGATGTCATTAGGAAACTCGCACCGCCGTCCAATCTGAGGCAGCTACGGTCATTCCTGGGGCACGTTGGATTTTATAGGAGATTTATTCAGGATTTCAGCAGGATTGCCCGATCGTTGACTGACCTCTTGACGAAAGACACCGAGTTCCTTGTCGATGACAAGTGTCTTTCGTCGTTCGCGACTCTCCAGCAGTGTGTCATTGAGGCTCCTGTCCTCCAGCCGCCCGATTGGTCTCTCCCATTCGAGATCATGACGAATGCCTCCGATTTTGCCGTAGGGGCAGTGCTGGGACAGAGGAGGGATGGAGTTCCATTTGCCATACACTATGCTAGCCGCACATTGGATTCCGCCCAGCGGAATTACACGGTCACCGAGAAGGAGATGCTAGCCGTAGTGTTCGCCCTAGATAAGTTCAGATCGTATATCATTGGATCTAGAGTGACTTTGTTTACAGATCACACCGCCATCAGGTACCTCATGGCAAAGAAGGATGCCAAGGCCAGACTGACTAGATGGATCCTTCTACTCCAGGAGTTCGACCTTGAGATCAAGGATAAGCCTGGAGTCAAGAATGTGGTAGCGGATCATCTCTCCCGACTAGAGCAGCCTGAGGATTTTGAGCAGATTGACCCTATTAGAGATACCTTCCCAGATGAGGCGATCCTTGCCATCGCCTCACTCCCATGGTACGCCGATATTGTGAACTTTCTCGTTGCTGGGAAAGTCCCACAAGATTGGCCCAGGCAGAGGCTTGAGACCTTCCTTGCGAAGGCCAAGTCCTACCACTGGGAGGATCCCATCCTTTACCACGAAGGAGGGGATAGCGTCTGGCGTCGGTGTATTCCTCAGGAGGAACACCATAGCGTCCTCACTTACTGCCACAAGCTTGAGGCAGGAGGACATCAGAGGAGAACGGCACAGAAAGTGCTCCAATCCGGCTTGTGGTGGCCTACCCTCTTCAAGGATTCAGATGAGTTCGTGAAGAGGTGTACTGATTGTCAGAGGATGGGCACTTGTGGACAGCGTGATATGATGCCGATGCAGCCCATTCACTTCTGTGAGGTTTTTGACGCATGGGGCATCGATTTCATGGGTCCATTCCCTAAGAGTCAGGGATTTGAGTACATTCTGTTGGCCGTTGATTATGTGAGTCGTTGGGTGGAGGCTATCCCCGCCCGAGCCGCTGATGCAAGGACTGTTTGCAGATTTTTAAGGAAGCACATCATCACGCGGTTCGGGGTTCCACGAGTTCTGATTTCTGATGGGGGATCTCACTTCATCAACGACCAGGTGAAGGCACTTGCTAGCGAGTTCGGCATAGACCATCGTGTTGCTACACCTTACCATCCACAGACGAATGGTCTAGCCGAAGTGTCGAATAGGGAGATCAAGACTATTCTGCAGAAAGTCATCCGCCCTGACCGAAAGGATTGGTCACAGCTTTTGGACTCGTTCTTGTGGGCATATAGGACGTCTTTCAAGACACCTTTGGGCACATCTCCCTTTCGCCTCGTATATGGCAAGCCATGCCATTTACCTGTTGAGCTGAGGCACAAGTCACTTTGGGCAGTTACAGATATTTTGATGGATCCAGATGGTATGGGAGACCAGAGGAGGGCAGAGCTAGCTGCCCTGGAGGAGCTTAGAGATGCAGCTTTCTCAAGCAGCCTACATTATAAGGAGAAAGTCAAGGAGTGGCATGATTCTCATATCAGCCACAAGCATTTTGAGATTGGACAGAGAGTATGGCTGTTTGATGCGAGGCTACGATTATTTCCAGGAAAGCTACAGAGCAAATGGAAGGGACCTTATCTGGTTAGAAAGGTACACGACAACGGTAGCATAGATATATCCGAGTTGTCTTCTGAGAGTACCTTTCGAGTAAACGGCCAGCGGCTCAAGCCATTTCTAGATCATGAGCCGCGGGTCGTTGATCTTGCCCCTATTCACTTTGCGTGAGATGTGGTCTTTGACTCACATCTAATGTATCTCACGCCTCAGTTTCACTGATCTTCCGCCTTGTATAGATCCAGATGTCCATATCACCACATTCTTTAATCCCACATCCCTTCCTTCATCTTGTGATTATGCTATACTTAGGGTGCACTTTACCCTAAGTATAGGGGGGATGTGAGACCTTTTGGGTATTTCTTTTGTTTCTGTCTACCCCTGATTTGCTGCCTATACTTAGGGATATTTCACCCTAAGTATAGGGGGGGTAGACCCTGTACATTCTCCACTCAGGTTTTCCCTTAGTATACAGCCTGCTATACTTAGGATTATTTGATCCTAAGTATAGGGGGGAGACCTGGGTCCCTCTTGACTTTTCATTTCCTTTTTGTATAGCCTTTCTTTTCACTTTCCTATACCTAGCACGAGTTATGTCTTCTTCATCGCTCTTGACTCTGAGGACATCGTTCGAGCTAAGTATAGGGGGGTGTGTATATATTTCATATATAATTTAGCCATAACTCGTACTTTGTGTGAGTGTGTTAATAAATAAAATGGCTAAAAACCACAAAAATTAAAAATTTTTTTCATGTACATAATCTTCTTTTATTTGCACATACATAGCTAGTGTACAAATTATTTTTGTAAAAATGATTTCAAAAATCTTTTGTGTAAAGCTTGTGTAAATATTTTTGTATCAAAATTATGTATATAGTACAAAATTTTTCCAAAATGTTTTGAAAATCAAAAGTTTGCAAAAATCTTGTGTAAATGTGTGTAAATATCTTTTTGCAAAACTTGCACTTCATGCATCATCCATTCATGATTTCAAAACATTTTTCAAAAATTTTGCATGATTGTAAAATGTTGTGTAAATAAGCATCTTTTTGTACACATGTATATAGTTTTTCTGGATGATAGTTGACGTTTAAACTAGCCTGGAATCAAATTGAGAAATGGAGCTTGATTAAGATCTTAATCCACCTAACTTCTAAGAGGAACCTTATAGGGCTTAGGTTTAAGGCTTTTCAGGTCCATGGTGACTTAATTCTTTGAGTCCACTAGGCTATGATCACATGTCATCTCAATGAGCCTAAGTAGAACACTTAACAACAACACATGACTCATATAGATTATGGCTTTACTTGGACACCAACACTATGCACCGAGCTCTCTACGGATGAGGTGGTGAGGAGGCAGTCTTCCTTGACTTGGGGTAGCATATGAGGGTAGTACTTCTAGGCGGAACCTCTCTTCTTCTTATAGTGAAGGAAGTGCGTCTCAACTTGGTCCGGTTGCCATGAGGTCTAACGACGGGAGTTGTGGGTTACAATAAAACTTCAAAAGAGGGATAGTCTACTGGCTCAAGAGGAAAAACTCCTTGTATATATGCTGCACATGTATATGTTGTACAGATGCACTTGAAAAAAAAATGTGCAAAAAGAAAAACTCCAAAAAAGTGGTGGGTCTGAGAGAAAATGATAATCCCACCGGAGTATGTATATAGAGTGCAATAAGCAAAGCTTGGTTTCATGATCCACCTGTTGTAGCTTGCAGCAGGGAGACTTGGCTACACTGGTCAAGCTCCCAAGGGTACTTGGCTACACTGGCCTTGACCCATTCTCTTCTTCCCCCTCTTCTTGAGCCGGTTGAACTTGAACTTAGAAGGGAATACCCCGCTCCTCGAGGAAAGAGTGGCCAGATTGAGGTCATAGAGTTACCTTGTTGGGGAGGGTTGTCAAGTTGCCATTTCTGAGGTGGAGAGCTTAGACTTCACATTCACAGGACAAGAAGAGATTCATGGTCTTCAGGGTTTGTGATTGATGACTTGTTCTGACCTGGAGCATTGAGGAGTCTTGGTTATAGATTAGTGGAACTTAGAGGCTGTTAGGTTTTAAGCTTAAGTCTAAATAAGGTTCCGACACATTAATAATCCAAAGATCTGATCGAGCTCCATACCCCAATTTAATGAAGGCAGGTTTAATAATCAACCTTGATCCATGTACATCCTCTTTTTCTTTTTCTTCCTTTCTTTTTCACTTCTTTTTCAAATAAGTGTTTGCTAAGGGACTAGCAAAGTTAATTATAGGGGGGGTGATGAATACCCATTCATCACTCTTTATTCTTATATTTTAGCTACAAAAACCTTTGCAAATGCATGTAGATATGTGTAAATAGGAGTAATTACCAAAAGCATGCATTGTGTAAAAATCTATAATTAGCGTGTTTTTGTGCAAAAATAAAAGAATAAAGACTAAAAAGAAAAAGAGGGAAATATTTAGAATAAATAGTGAGCAACCTAACCCAAGGGAGGGCTCAGCATGGGCCTGACCGCATAAAAGCCAAAGTAGAGGGAGATAGGAGCTCTTGTGTATATATTTATGTAAATAAAATAAAAATGTTTTCCTCACCAAAAATACACTTGTAAATACTTGTATATATATATATATTTATTAATATAAAAATAAAAGAAAAATTAAAAATCAAAAAGATCAAAAATACCCTTTCATCATGTACATAAACCATGCTTCTACATTTATTTAACTTTGTAAATAAATAAAGTTATTTTCCAAACTTTTTTTTTTGTAAATACTCTATGCTATATATTGTAAATAAATAAAATAAAAAGAATCAAAACAAAAATCAAATAAAAATAACAAAATAACAAATACAAAAATACATTGTACATATACCTTGTATATAGATGTACATATCTATTTATTTTACCTATGTACATAAATAATAAAAATAAAATAAAAACACCCTTTTATTCCTTATTTTATTCTATAAATAAATAAAATATAAAATAAGGATAAAATTGTATAAAAATAATAAATAAAAATCAAAAATCAAAACCTTGTATATATTTATACCTATATATAGCTATATAATGTAAATACCTTATTTTTTATTTCCAAAAATTAATTAAAAATCACCAAAAAATAGAAAAAAATAAAATAAAAATATTTCATATTTTGAGTTTTTGCAGATTCGGTCCCTAGCTATGTGTATTTGTCATCTCAAGATTCAGCCACGTGGCCGAACCGCATTGGCTCCTGGGGATGTTGACCACCCGGTCAACTGGCCCCCCCAGGACCACTTCCCACGGGTTTGAGTGGCGGACCCAACTTCTCGGATTTTTCCCCGCTCAACCCGATTGCCTATCACCCAAACCCCGGCTCCGTTTTGCACCTCCCGCATCCGACACCCTCGCCGGGCATCAACCTCGGGATCCGCGTGCCACCATGACCCTACCCGAGCCTTTCTTCTCGGATCCCTCCAGCCAACATAAGCGAGCTCCGCCACCCATTTTATCCATCTTTGGCCATTCCCCTCCTTCCCCGTGAGCTCCAGAGTGACCGCACGAGTGACAGCGAGCGTCTCCGCCTGTTGCAGCGAGGCGAGGAGGAGGAACCCACTGATCCGGCGATACACCCGTCGCAGCTCCGCCACCTGGGTGAGCTTCGAGCCTCAGGCCGAGACGACCCTTGAGGCCAAGACCAGGAGCACCCCCTGCTCTTCCCCAGTCTCATCGATCATTCAGGTAGCCCCTTAGCTTAGCTATTTCGTTCGATTTCAGCTTTGCCCCAATTCGTCCCGCCGTCGTATTCCTTCGATTCACCCTGGTTCCGACCACCGTTCGACCATCGGACCCGACCGTCACATTCGCCTCTCTCCGCCGCACCTTCTGCACCCACTCACACAACCCAGCTCACACAGGAGCTGGGAACCGGGCTTCACCGTCTTCCACCTTCGCCGGAGCTCGTCGCCCCGACGCACCGACCATCCCCACTACGCGTAACTGGGTCGAGGCACTTTGCCCTCGACCCGTGAATCTCCTGAGTGGTTTTGCAGGTCCAACGGAGGCCATCTGAGGCCTCTCGACAGTCAGACCAGGAGCTTCACCTCCGCCACCCTCGTCGGAGCTCCTCTGAGCTCGGCTGGGGCATCGGAGACCATCAGCAGCTGCGCACCTTCACGCCGGAGCTCCTCCGATACTCAGGCGCAGCAGAGGAGGCCGGAGGCGCCTTCACGAGGCCGGCGAAGTTCGCCGGCCATCAGTTCTTCCAGCATCCTCCAGAACCGTTGATCGTGCCTCCTCGCTCCAGTTCTGATCTGAGCCGTCCATCTCCGGAGCTGTCTTGAGCGTTCGATCCGAGGAGACGCCATCTGGAGCGCCCACCAGTCGCACTCGTCAGATCAGCCACGTGGAGCGCATCCAACGACCCCGCTTAATAAAGGGTAAATTACCCTTAGGCCCCGCTTCTGTTTTTATTTAGCTTTAGTCCTGTAAATATTTAAATACGTTATTTAGTTTTAGGTTTATTTGCATAGAGGACCCTGCGCTTTAGTGTAATTGCATTTATACCCCTGCCTATTGTGAGCCACGTGCTTCGTCACGTGTTTTGTTGGTGTATTTACAGTAGATGCCCTTGTAGTTCTGAATGTTTATGAATGAATGAAACTTCTTAGTTAATTGCATATATAGCCCTGTGAATGCTTAATTCTCGCATGTGCGTTTTATTTTGGGTTATTTGCAACCGAGCCCCCTGGACTTTTGGTACGTGTTACCAATAGGTCCTCGGGACTTATTTTCCTTACATATAGGTCCCTGAGTGCCCCAGGCACGCGCTTGGCACGTGATTTGCTGGGTTAATTGCACCGGGACCCCCAGAACTTTGGGTATTTGCATTCCAGTCCCTGTGCACAATACCCCTTTGTTATTTTTGAATAAAATATCAAATCACCTCCAAATTCGATGAAAATTTGACACATGGCTCCTGCCATAGTGTAGGATTTTTGTGAATTTTTGAGGACATTTTTGATTGTGTTTGCTATTTTTAAAAATTCAAAAACCTTAGTTTTTGCTACTGTCTAAATTGGAAAATCACAAAAAAATATAAAAACTCCCCTAAAAATTCCACAAAAATTAGCTATTGTGTAGTTTAGTTGGCTTGATTTTCTAGCCAATTTTGGCTATTTTTCATTGCTTAAAAACCTTAAAACCTTAAAAACACTAAAAAACCCATAAAAATTATAGTAAATACATTAAAAAACCAAAAACAATAAATTTGGTACCTAAATTTTCCTCATTTTATCTATTTTACAGGAAAATTACCTCCAGGCCATTTTGAGGCCCTTAGGTATTTTATCTAGGGTTTCTTGGCTCGGCTGGACAGTACCTCTTATTTTTGTTACTGTTTGATTTTTTAGAAAATAAAATAAACATCAGAAAATTATCAAAAATTCACCAAAAACATAAAAAAATATAAAACACATAAAAATATTTTTGTTTTGATTTTTGGTTGCATTTTGATGCATTAAATAAATTGTTGAAGTTTGCTTATTTGTGTTTTCCTTATTTTCTTTATATATTAAAAATCCAAAAAAAATATAAAAATAATTAAAAACCACTAAAAAATGTTTTGTCTTTTATTTTATTTGTTTTTACTACTTCGTTGGCCTTCGGCCAATCCGTGCTCCTTGAGTTCGACCCTGGGTGCTATACCAGGTTAAACACATAGTAGGACCGCTTCTTTGTTTTGATTGATTTTATTTTTCGCGAGTGGTTCATTTTTCTTGATATACACGGTCTGATCGCTTGGGTCGCAACGACCCTATTTTTGTACCTTATACCTGAGTGGTCAGGCCATGTTATCATCTACCTATTAGGGCAAGGTATGTTTCCACACATGTGCTTCTCAAACTAAAAAATCCCGCTCTCACCATCTCCTCATTGTTGACATAATGGCAAAGTGCATGTTCAAGTGAAGTCATTATCAACAACAGTCATGCATGCACTTCGAAATATTCTACTTAGGCTAATCAAGATGACATGTGAACATAGTCTACTGGACTCAAAGAATCAAGCATCAATGACCTGAAAAGTCTTAACTTTAGTTCCTATAAAGTTCCGGGAAATTAACTGGATTAAGGTCTAGACCGAGCTCCAATCTTCAGATTTTATTTAAACTTGTTCAATTATCAAAAATTATTACGAAAAATTCTTATACAATGTAAAAAAATATTTTTATGAAACAATTTTTCTGATTTTGAACTTTTTGCGGAATTTTTCAAAAATATTTGCAAACTTTTACGAAGTTTTGATAATATTTTTAAAATTTTTAAGTAATTTGGATGGGGTTGGTGAATTTTATTTATTTACAGGAATTGTACGTATTTACAAAGGATTTTACAAAGGATACGTACATGTTCTATACAAGAGTTTTATTTACACAAGGATTTTATTTGAAGAATTTTTGCAATATATTTATGCACAGAATGTTTAAAACATTTGAAAATATTTTGCAAACATTTGTCAAACATTTTGACAACATATTTTGTAAATAATTTGACAAAGAAATTTTCAAAAACATTTTTACAAACAATTTTCACAAAGCATTTACAAAAGAATCTTTTTCAAATGTTTGAAAATATTTTACAAAGATTTTTCAAAGGTTTTCTCAAGATTTTTCAAAATATATTACAACTATTTTTCTAAATCATTTGCAAAAAAGTTTCAAACCATTTTTAGAAACATTTTTTCATAGGTACTCGAGATCTCATAAGGGCCACTTGTCTAAAAACCTAAACCATGTTACCTTTTGATTGTGGATGTCAGGAAAACTAAGGCTCGATGAGCTTAACTCGGACTAAACTTGATAAGAGCTCGCGAGATCCAAATGTTGTTGAGTCAAAGTCAGATAAATGTCTCATTAGGACTATCAAGCCGAGTTCAAGTTGAGACGTGCTCAACTCGCTAACTCGGCTCGATGACTCATTTTTATTTTGGTAGTTTAAAAATGTATTTTTCTTTCCACATGCGCACATATGATGGATGAATATGAGGAGGAAATGGTACAATACCAACAAATTATTTGGAGTTGTGTGATGTTACCCATTCTATCCCTTAATATCTAACTTCTCTCTGGTTCTCAATATGATTAAAAAAGTAACAAAAGTTAAAAAAAACCTACACGAGTCATACCCATCTTTCTCCCACGTGCGGCGAAAGGGCTTCTCCACACCCATCTCTTCCACTATCTCCGTCTAAACTTCTCCTTCGTGGACAAACATCACGGCCACTACCAGCAACCAACATGGCTCTACAACTCCCAGCTTCTCCTTGGTATACAAGCAACACAAGCCACCATATCTACCCCTTTCTACACTCACGGCGTTATGGGTTTTCAATCCCACATTCATATTAATGAGAATACTAATGAGTTGAAATGTTTCTTTAAAGAAGGTTCGCATACATGGAATATAAATTCAATCTAGTACAAAAATTTTTTTTGTTAAGAGGCTCGTGAGCCAACTGGAACTCAACGAGTTCGCTTCGAATCAACATTCATGGGCTTGAAGCTTATCGAGTCTAAGTTTTGTTATCGAGTCCGAGTTTGAGCTGATGCCAACTCGACTTGTTCAACTTGATAGCAAGAGTTTTTATACCTTCGAGGTTCGTCCATAGGAGGGACTGCATTGGATACCCGGAAATGGGTCTAGAGATTTCTATAGAGCCACCTCCACCATGGTACCAATGTAACTTACCTTCCATGATGTTCATAGACCTCCAAGGGGTTGTGTCGACGATGGGAACACATAGAACGATTACTACCAAGATTGTCTTCCCTTAAAGTTTTTGTTTTGGTGTGGTGTGGAATTGTTCCTCTAGCATCCACAAACTTGATTCCTGATGATTGCCAAAATTACTAGTCTTGCTTGTTGCATCTTGTAAGACAACCTAAAAGGATTCATGGTCCTTAGGCATGTGCTCATCTGGTAAGGAGATCTTCTGTCTCATCATGCGGTATAATCCTTGTTATTCTCATTTAAAATGAACTCTATTGGTCATGCAGTCTCTTTCCACAATCAAAGAAATTTAAATCGTATGTAAAAACCAAAGTTTAGATCATGATTGAGAAAACCCATATACCTGCAAACATTGGACCCAATCATAATCCACCCAAAATGTTAACAATCGTAAGCTTTTATTGGTCGTAAAGTATTATAATAGTTAATTGCAAGTCATATAATTCGTATCCGGCCTATTAGCTCAGTTGGTTAGAGCGTCGTGCTAATAACGCGAAGGTCGCAGTTTTGAGACCTGCATGGTCTAATATTTTTACTAATATGCCCCTGTTTTTTATTACCCTTTTATTTTTGGTTCCTTTTTAACTGGTATTAACAGAATCTTCCTTAATTTGGATCCAGGGCCAGAAATGGTTACACTCCATTGCATGCATGTTACATGTCTTCACGTGTCTCCCTCCCCTACTTAAAATTCTTCTCGCCTTCACCCAAGCTCCCTCGCACCAAATTCCACTGCAGACAAATTTCAGGAAGGTGAGATTCGATCCAAAGGTGGGAGGGCACTCTCCCTTCGTTCCTGCCAGTTTCATTCCTTCACATTGATTATGTTCTCGTTGCTGAATACAATTTCGCCCGAGGTTGATGGGTTCCCTCTGCAAGTCCATGAAGGAGTGCTGGAGCCTGGAGGTGAGAACAGCTAAGCTTGAGCAGACAACATATTCCCTCCCCCTACTTTTCGCACGCACTCATCTCCTTATTTTTTGCGTGATCTGTCTACCCATTCTCGCAGCGTTGCCAATGTTCCCATTGGGAGTGATGATAATTGATATGATCATTCTGTATTTTCTTTTCTACCTGATATGCGTGATTGTTTCTTTAGGCCTCGTGAATCAGGTGTGGTGACAGAGGAAGGGTGGGATTTGGTGCAGAGGAACGTCACTCAATTCGTTTTGAACGGCCAACCTTTCTATTTAAACGGACTTAATACATACTGGTTGATGATCCTCGCGGTCGATCGGTCGACGCGAGGAAAGGTCAGCGATGTGCTCCAGCAGGCATCATCCATCGGCATGAGTGTTTGTCGGACGTGGGCATTCAACGATGGCGGATGGAGGGCGCTTCAGAACTCCCCTTCGGTTTTTGACGAAAAAGTCTTCAAGGCAGTTACTTCAAATACATCGTTAGTAAAATTTCTTTACGATATTTCCATGCCAGTACGTTTGTATTCTTTCTCGAATAGGCTCTAGATTTCGTGGTGAGTGAAGCAAAGAAATAGAAGATCAGGTTGATATTATCTCTGGTTAACAATTGGGACGGTTTCGGCGGGAAATCGCAGTATGTGAAGTGGGGAAAGGCTGCTGGTTTGAATCTAACCTTGAATGATGACTTCTTCTCCGACCCAACTATCAAAGGTTACTATAAAGCCCATGTCAAGGTGAAAATCTGTCTCTTTTTATGGACTGGTAGTTTTTGCCTCAAGATGAACAGATTTTGATCTGAAGAAGTTTCTCAGACTGTACTGAGCAGAGTGAACACCATAACAAACGTTACCTACAAAGACGATCCCACGATTTTCGCGTGGGAGCTGATGAACGAACCGCAGTGCCCATCAGATCCCTCTGGAGATAAATTGCAGGTTGGTAGTTATTGACCGTTGGAGTTCGTAATCCAGTGACTGTTTTCTTGGAAATGATTAAATATGCTTTCTGCATTTCGAAGGCCTGGATACAGGAAATGGCAGTGTTTGTCAAGTCGATCGATCCGATTCACCTCCTCGAGATCGGTTTAGAAGGATTCTACGGCCCGTCGACACCGGAGCAACTGCGATTCAACCCAAACACAGCAGCAGGACAGGTCGGAACGGATTTCATCAGGAACCACCAGGCCCTGGGAATCGATTTCGCATCGGCTCACATCTACCCGGACACATGGTGAGTGCTAAGAAAATCGTGCGAGTATAATTCACCATTTCAGATTGATGGCATCATCCAGCGATTCTTGCACGCAGGATCTCCAGCACGGTCTCGGATTCACACCTCCAATTCGTGAAGACATTGATGCAGAAACACATCGAAGATGCAGAAAATGTGCTCCAAATGCCGGTCGTGTTCGGGGAATTCGGGGTGTCGTCCAGGGACGGAGGATACAACTCATCGTTCAGGGATAACTTCATCGAGACCGTGTACGGCACTCTACTGAATTCGACGAAGAAAGGAGGTGGAGGGGGAGGGTGCCTGCTGTGGCAGCTCTTCCCTGAGGGGGCCGACTACATGGACGATGGGTATACGCCGTCGTGCTGACGAGATCCCCCGTCACATCCACTATCCTCTCTCTCCAGTCAAGGAGGATGCAGATCTTCAACTCGAGGTGCTCTTGGAAATGCAGATGGAGTTGCAGGAAGAAGAATTTTGACGTAAGAGAGAGAAAACCATGATCAGGAACTGTAAAAGAAAGAAAGAAAGAATGGCATACTGATTTGAAGCAGAGTGGACGTATTCACGTGTTGGCGTTTTCTCTACTTTTGTTTGATATTTTGCATGTCTGTCAATGGGTGAAGAAGGAATGGAATTTGGCTGAGATTAATTTTAATGGTTGGATCATATGATGGAGCCTTTGTATGTACATCCCTGACCACATTTAACTGCAACGTGTATATCATGTTGATGTCCCCTGTAATGTTTATTAGTTGGATTTGTTAATTGTACGTGGTACTCTACTCCCTCCGTCTAAGGGATGACTGAAGGCTATTATTCACTCAGTCACTCACAACTAGGGTTGCTAATCGAACCGAACTGTAACGAACGGACCTATGTTCGAGTTCGGTTCGATAAGGAAGTTCGAAAATTCGAGTTCGAGTTCGGTTCGATAAATGTTCGATAGGATATGTTCGAATTCGAGTTCATTTAGAAAACGAACGTTCGAGTTCGGTTCAATAACAGTTCGTTAACTATTTAACTTAATTAAAACTTGTTTATATGAACAAGTTCGAAACTAAAGTTCGATAAAAGGTTCGATAAGCAGTAGAAATAAGAAGTTATTCAAATAAGTGGTACAAAGCTCAATATATACCACATTTCTTTAACTTCGAAATTTATTAAGTGTATAAATACTAAGTTACACATACAAATACACACATATACATGCATCGAACTCAAACTTTTTATCGAACGAACATATGTTGTGTTCATGTTCGGTTCGTTAAGCTATCAAACTAAAATTTGAAGTTAATGTTCAACTCATTTAGAAATGAACGAATATTTTTCGAACTATTATCGAACGAACTCTAATCGAATACGAACATGTGCAATTCGATTAGCAGCCCTACTCACAACTAAGGACAGAGGATAATCCACCAATTGTATTTGTGGTTTTATGGCAATCCCCTTTGATAGACAGTGGATTGAAAGGTTTGTTATTTGCAAGGTGTTAGTCTACCTTCCCCTCCTCTTTATAAATAGATTTCCATAGCAAAGATCAAAGGAGAGCATATCCTCTACACTACTGCAGATGTCTGCTGTGAATCCGTGGAGTATTCGAGCCACTCGATTTTGATCGAGCAGTTCGCACGAATGCTCACGGTAAGTGCCCACAAAAATAGGAAATTTGTGCGAACCTCGATCAAAATCGAGCAGCTCAAATGCTCCACGAATTCACATCAGTCTTTGCAGTATTGCAGAGTATCTACTCGCAAGGTCAAAGATTCACAAGAACAACTCCATGTCGTCTATGGATTGTACATAGAGAGTCAACTCTCTACTCTCTCCCTCCTTCAAGAAGAGATTCCAAGACAAGGTCCTATCATATGAAAAATATAAAAGAATAAATAATCGATTATTATTCCAAATTCAAACAGAACTCCCATCGTATATACTTCTTTTAATAGCTACCACATCATCCATATAATAAAACAAACAAACAACTTACCCACGGTAAAAGATGAAACTTGTAAAGACTTTCTAAAAGTCGATGTCTTAAATTAGCCACATGATTTTAACTGATTCAAATATCAGTGTGAGTGTATTCTCGAAAATAAATCAGTATTCAATATTAAAATATTTTTCCGATCCAGTTGAATTATGGAGTAGTTGAGATTCATCAATAAACAGCTTGGAGGTCACCTCAAGGTGATTCAACAATTGTAAACTGCGAACATAAATAAATTTAATCAACTCCTTTAGTTGAATACGAAGGATATCCAAAGATATCACAAAATTTAAGTTATACGGAAACTTATCATCGTATAAGGAAATTAATTAGCACAATCCAAGTTTGATTATAATGTATATAAACATCATAAATAAAATATACCAGTTAAGAACACATTTTTGAATCTTGTCCTTTTAGGGAAAAAATATACCTTGGTTGTGGCGTTGATCGAAGTGATATAAATTTCGGAGATTTTTTCAAGTCAATTACGACCTCGGGCAGCTTTTCTGATCCTTGGCACACGTGATATCTTTGAAGCGATCCATTCGGTGCTCGATTTGGGAAGCGCCATATACCTAAAAGCCTTCGTAACATACCAGTTTCGTGTGAGAACGAATAGTTTTTGGTGCTTCCGGAATATGGAAGAGATGATCATTACAATAGAGATATAATAAATGACGTAATCATGATGCACCTAATTTACCGTAAGCATCCATCCATCATGTCAAGATAGTTGGATAGAAACGAGGAAACCGAGGGAGATGGAGAAGAAGAGAAATTGGAAAAAAAAAATAGCATGAAGAACCATAAAGGTGAATGGTAAAAATTAACAATGGTAAAGTATATTCAATTGATGCATGTTTACTGTCACATCGTTGTGAATTCCACGATTTCTGGGGGCATCCATGCAAATTTCCATTAGTCTTAAGATGGAAAGAAAAAACCGGCCTCCTATAATATTGGAAACCCAATTCAACGATGGCTATGATATCCGGTTCATCACTGCTGCATAATATTTTTCTAAGAGAAAAATCGTAACATCAAATATTAGTTTCATTAAGGAAATATATACTGAAAGTTAGTTTGATTTTCGATCCGAATACTTTCCCTACATTAGCCAATGACGTAATTACAGCCTCAACAATATCGTCAAAAAAGCATAATTACCAGGAAACAAATGGCCCGCGTTGAATTAAGTACGATCCTCCAAGAGACTCGCAATTAATTACTTCCTAATTATCCATTTTCCTTGTAATTAATTAATTAACAAACCATTGACTTTTTCCTAAAAATAGACAATATAATACCAGAGGTGAGAGAGGAATGCACCCCCCTCCTTCCTCTCCTTGTCCCCCCAAAGCACACCTCGCCGGTCAAGGGGGTCCACAGGGGAAAGAAGGGGGAGCGCTGCAATGGCGGACCCAGCCGCCAAGGGAGCCCGTAGCCCGGCGCTGCCGAAGCCACCGGGCTACGAGCGTCCGCGTAACTACGGCCACCCGCAGCACCCCGGGCATGCCGTTGTGGGCATCCCCGGGCCGGCTGCGGGGCCCAAGAAGTCCTTCACGAAGAGGAAGGGGCGTTCATGCTGCTGCATGTGCTGCGTGTGCTGCGCGTGGTCGGCGTTCATGGTGGTGGTGCTGCTTTTATTGGTGGCGCTTGCGGCGGCCGTGGCCGCCGCGTGGTACCAGCCAAAGGCCCCCGAGTTCAGGATCGAGAGGCTGGACGTGTCCAAGTTTGATCTCAAGGGAGGCAGCGGCATCATGTCGTCCCTCGACGCCAACGTCGACCTCTCCTTCACCGTCCTCAACAAGTAAAGAACATGCATGCACACATAAACAAACACTTATATTTTTCAAATTAAATTGGATTTGAGCGAAATTTAGTAGGTACTTGGAACATTAATTATAGAATCAATCTATACATTTGAATTGCCGTGATCATTTTTTTTAAATGGACTTATAGGATGGACTACGGCTCCTAATAATCCGTACGTTCTGGAAAGAACGACAAAATAATCTGAAATCTAGAGCTAGCCGAAGCTGTAATTTACACGAAAAACAAACAATCTTACAACAAACAACTCTTCATTCGCTTGCCACAACAAAATTGAGCTATAGTGACGGTTTTGAAAAAATCCATCGCTAAATAAGTCGTTAAATATATAATGACGATATTTATTCGCTGCGAAATGAGTTTTGGTATCCAAAATTGGTAACGAATATCATATATGTTGTTATATCATTAGCATGGTCTATATAACGACGTTTATCCATTGCTATTTTTCAAAATATCAACTAATCATCACTATTTTTAATTCAAAATTTAGTGATGATTAATTAAAATTTTGAAAAATAATAAAGAATAAGCGTCATTGTGTGGACCGTTGCTAATGATATAACGACATATATGATATTCGTTGCTAATTTTGAGTACGAAAACTCATTTCACAATGAATAATATCGTCATTATATATTTAACAACGGCTAATTTAGTGACGGATTTTTTTCAAAACCATTAGTATAGCTCATTTTTAGTGGCTGTCGTGTATCAAATAATAGAAATTTATGACGATATATGATAACTGTGGGTTTCCTTTTTCTTATAAAATCGATTTCTCTTGGTTGATTAAGAACATTTCACGACGATGTAACAGAAATGAGAAGATCCAACTCTCGTATGGTGCACTTACAGTGCAAGTAGCCACGGAGTACACCAGCCTTGGCCGTGCCACCGCTCCGGCCTTCTCCCAGGGTACCAAGAACTCGACGGTGGTGGCCGTGCACAGCAAGGTCACCGGCTCGACAGTCGGTGGGTCCACCGGCGAGAAGCTCAGCAAGAAGTTCGTGGACAAGACCCTTATCCTCGACGTCGATGCCAGCGGAGAGCTCACGCCCTTCATAGATGAACGGCGATACCTGACGTTGCCGTTCACCGTGACTTGTTACAACCTCGATCAAGGGAAGGTTGCCGGAGGATCCCAACCCCGTTGCAAGGTTTACTTGTTTGGGATGTAAGTATCAATTCTACGTTCATGCTTTAAAAATAAAGGATTTAGTAAAATAGTCAATTTTGGTAATAACAATTATGATTATTTGATGCAACTAAACTAACTCACCTGATTATTTTGACTGCTACAGGATTCCGTTGAGCTGAATCCTGTGTGTTGAAGAACATGTACGCATATAATGGAACTGCTAGAGAATACCCGTGGAGAGCCCCAATATCAATTTCGTTGTCTGTGAAACACTCAATGCGCAATCACTTGATTTCAATTGTAATTTTCTCCAAGTTGTTATATGTACGAAGGACTCGTCAAGTTTCGACCTTCGTCTGCAGCAATGCACGTTTGAGATTATAAGCGGCTCCCTTCGTTAGAGCACCTGATGTAACAACAGATGATCCGCTCACTTGTTTAGGCCCTTGTTTATTATCGATGTTTCCATGGCTGATACTCTGTTTATAATGCCCGTGTGTTTTTTTATTAAGTTTTGCGTTTGGTCCGCTACAACAAATTGGTTTGTGGTAATGAATAATCTAATATTCATTGTCATTAGTTAAATTTTATAACAATAATTAGTATTCATTGTTTTATGCTTTAAATTCACAACGAATATCATATTCAATACGATAATTGTTGATAATAAATCATATAGTAATGATTATTTGCTGACTTTTCTTCTAATCATTGCTAAATTAGCAGTGATTGGTACATATGTTTAACAAAAAAGTAAATGGATGTAATCGTCACTATATAAAACTTCAGCATCGAATATAAAATTCGTTGCGAAAACAAAAAGGAATTATAGAACAAATATTGTTCATTGTTATATATTAACATTGGAAGATATGATAGCGTGTATCCAAACTATCCGTTGTTACAAGTCGGTGGACCAGTGGTCCCTTGTTTGTATATATATAACATTTGAGATAGATATCTCTTCAGAATACGAGTTGCATATCGATCTTTATACATAGTAAAAGTGGTATACGAAATTATATGAGTACCATTGAGTCATAAAATAAAGTTAGGTTATTAATTACATACACACACAAAGAACATTTATAGGATGGAATGAAATGTAACTATATAAGGAGGGATTGGATTTCCAACAAGAGAGAGAGAGAGAGAGAGAGAGAAAGAGAGAAAGTGGAGAACTATGGTTTTGATTGTTAATTCATCTTGTGTATCATGCATCGGCCCATGCTGACTTGATCGTCCAATCTTAAGAGAGAATCCTCTACTGTTACAACACATGCTGTTGTAACGGAGGAGATCCGTTGGATGAGGATTAGATGACCTCGAGATGCATGCTGACTATCCTCAACCTCCTATGAGGGTCGTCCGATCCTCGTTCAACGGATCCTCTGCGTTACATTAAAGGTTGGTATAGCATGGGATCTCTTAATCTTGGGCCTAGGTGGGGGAGTGCTTTTCACCTTTCCTTGCAACCCTATCAAGGAGGGTTTAAATAAAGGTGGTAGTTCCCTCCCTCCCTGTACTCCTCAATGATTCACAACCCACTCGACTAGGGTTGGCTATTGATGTTGTAAATAAGATTACCAGTGCATACATTAAACAGTATATTATCGGATACAAATGAATTAACAGAGAAACAATACCGAATAAAAATACGTTAAACGTATGTTTCCCAATCATTATCCGATTATACAATGCAAACAATAACCGATTAATAGAACAGAAACATAAATAATACGGGCATGATCCAGAAAGGGTAAAGCAATAAACATATTGCGGCAACCAAAATAAAATAAAGATCAGTTTAGAATTCACCGAAGCGTCCATGAAATGGACTGTCCTTAGAGAAGATATCGCCCCCACAATACCGGTGCGTAGGGTACTGGCGATCCGCTCCCAGGATACGACGGTTCATGATCGTCGTCGGCGCACACCAACGGGATCGTTCTCGATTGTACCTCAGAGAACTGCAGCCGAGAGAGGAAGAAAAAAACGTTTGTCCGTGAAAGGAAGAACCAGAGAGAGACAGCTTGAGAGGAAGAACCCGAAGACGCGACCTTTGATTTCCAAAAACGCGTCCCGAAAACGCATCCTTTCGGATCCCAAAAAACGCGGCCATAATGGTGAGTTGAATTCCCATTTAAGTCGACTTACCAAATTAATCGTGTGATTAATTTAATCGACTTACCAAATGAAACCCGCAGCAAAAGTATCGAGATCCGAATTGACTCTCCCGAGCCCGAGCCGAAGACGGAGCGGAGCGGAGCGCGCGCGCGCGCGTGTGGTCCTCCATTCCTCCTCTCTACTATTGCTACAAGAGCTTGGGGTGTGGACTCATATATAAGTCCACCAAAAGTTTAGATCTCCAAGGTATGGTACTAAACTTCCACCCAAACTCAACCATGTTTCAAATTTGAGAATTCCCACTTTCCCTCCAAACCATTTGGTTTCCCAATTGAAACCAAATCAATACCAAATTGTACTTAATAGGTTTTCCAATTAAAACCTATATAAACAATTTTAATACAACAATTGAGTCACGGCTCGATGAGCCATGCTCGGACTCGGCTCGATAAGGGCTTGTGAGCTTGGCTCATTAGACTATTGGGCCGAACCAGAGCCAGATTTTTGAGCTTGATAGATTAACGAGCCGAGTCGAGCCCTGCTCGGCTCGATAATTCAATAAGGGTCTCAATAAGGAATATATATATATAATATTTATGAAACTGTAATGATGTTTATTTTTATTTGTATTAATTTTGCAACATTGTGAATGGTGAACTATGTGTCTATGTGGTTTATGTAACGGTAAGGTTGGGTGGATTATGTTGTAGACTTGGACTTCCTACACTTTATCTATGTTATTCTAGGTTATAATTAGATAAATAGTCTTTTTTTCCTTTTTATTAGAAAATACAATGTTACAATATATATTATAATTTAGCTTTTGTATACAACATAAAGTGGTTTACTGGTAAGGAAGGCAGTCTTCAGAGAAGAGGTTGTGTGTTTGAATTTAGACATCCACACTTTTTCACCAAAAAATGCTTGTTTTCCTTCTAGGGCCTGGCTCGACTCATTGGAATCGATAGCCAGCCCTACACTCGACTGTCGATTTGCCCACGGTAAGGATGTTGTCTGCCATTGCTTTTATTTATTCTCTTTCTTTTTTTTGCAAAGTCTTTGTGCAATATCCAGCTATATTGATTTCAATCTATGAGTATTGTTCTGCGCATCTACACATTTTCATCTTACTATGATTCTCATAACTTCTTATCTTAAAAGTCGAAGAAAAACTCATTTTTTAATGGTTTTTATTTCTTAAGTAACAAGTTAACGTTGATTTTTCTTTAACATTTATTAAGAAAATAGTTACAATACAATTAGATTAAGATGAAATTTGATAGATACGTAGAACAATATTATATTTCAATCTATAAGGTTGGAATTTTTTCTGAAGATGCGCTTTGCATAATCCTCATAGAAAGTTGTGTTCCTTGATCAACAGATTTACAGGGTTGATTAATTGTCATTCAAGTGCACTCGGTTTCAGATAAGATTTACTAAAATATTTATGTGAGAAGATATAAGATCTAGTAAAGTTCCTTAGGAGGCGTTCGACAGAAGAACAAGGGAAAGTGATAAGGAATAGCAAGTCAGGATAAGATAAGATATTGTATCTGTTCGGTTGGAGGGAGAGGATACGGAGGAAGAAGTAGAATAAGTGATAGTTCTTTGCTATTCTCTATCCGGCATGAAGAGAGGATACATAGGGATAATGGGTTATGCTAGATAAGATTATCATATTAGTAGTAGTTATTTATATATATTTTTCGGAAGAGGCCTGTCATGGAGGAATAGTGAGGGAAATCTTATTCCTCGTTTTAACTTCAGTTAGCTGTCTATGGAGGGAGATGAACAAGGATGGATATCCCTCCTTATTCCTCAAACGAACAACCTCTTAATATCCATGGATGGGCGGACATATTTACGCGAAACTTCTCTGCAACGATCGGGAAAGGCCGTGGGAGCATTTTGAGTTTTTAAGATATTTAATTGTAATATAATGATTAAAATAGACAAGAAAAATAACCCGGGAATTATTTTGTGTTTTTATTTTCAAAAGTACTTTTGGAAGTCTCTTAGGATTTCTGTATTTTTAAGGCATTTTATAACAATAAAGAAGGTGAAAATAACAACAATAAACATCTAAAGTAAATAAAATTAAGAATAAAAAGGGAGACGGACCTAAAACTACCCATGGGTAATTTAAACTAAGGAAAAAGTCCAGATGATCAAAATAGGCAAATAGATTTTCTTGTATTTTTGACTTTTTAAAAAAAATTATAGACTTTTTCAAAAATTTTCAATTTTTTTGCAAAATATAAAGTATTTTAAAGTTCTTTTTGGAGGACTTATATATACTCCCATTGTAGAGGTACATACCTTAATTTTTGAAAATTTCTGGAAGTAAAAATGGTATATACTAAATTAAACATGAAGGAACGATGTTTTTGATATTTTTTTATTTTTATAAATTTTAATAATTTTACAAAATCAATATCGAGATGATGTCATATATGTAGTTTAAATTGGCTCAAGAGATCTGCATGTGGTGTTTGGAGAAAAAATGACTGTGATAGGTTGGGTCCTCTAGATAATCAAAATATGCAAATCGAGCCTCGAATTGAGACACAAGTGCAAAAAATCGCAAAGAGTAACACTACCAAGTTCTTGTAGGTTTTGAAAAAAATTGAAAGGGGATAGATGGTACCTAGACTATGTTCCTACATGCAACCATGGGTTTTCTGTCCAAAAATGGTGGCGCCAAACGCGACTCGTCAGAAGTGGGTAGGAATGGAAGAGGAGGAAGTCCTCTGCTTCATTAGGAAGATAAATGGAGGAGATGATTGATGAGGGCGGAATTCCTCATCGAGCACAGATTCAAGTAAAACATCACACTCAGTCTACAATCGATGGAATAGGGACCATACTTTAGGCATAATGGAGTTAACTACTAACACTACGAAAATGAAGAAGAAATGTAATTGCATCAACATGTGGTTGGAAAGCTTGGAGAATCTTATTCTTGCTTAACCTCTGACCATGGAAGAGGGTGCTCGGACCGCTAATAGCGTTGGTTGCAGACCACCAACGAGTGATCTGGACCTCTCACTCGACTACCCTAATCTTCCCTCATCTCTAGGTCATGGCCTCAATGCTAGGTAAATCAAGAGAAGCAAGTAGATTTAGTCAACTTTTGGATAGCAAAAGAGAAAGTAAAGGCTCTAACAAGACTTTAGAGACTTATAAGGGCTCAAATGACTATGGTAGGCGGAGCTTGAGTCATGGATCGAGATAGTGATGCAAGGGTTATCAAATGTTTGTTGGATAGAGGTTTGAGTCAACGTGAATCTCGTGCCAAAGATAGCCTCTCGCCTCGCACAAAGGTGCATGATACCAAGGTGAGGTTAAAGAAGACCATTGAGGTGGCGACACATGGCAAGCTCAAATAAATCCAAAATTCAAAACCCTTTGCAAACTACCTTAAAAATAATAATTCACCTCAAATGAAAATTGTTTAAAACATGAAAGTTTTCCAAGATTGAGATACACAAAATTAAAATATATTTTTCGAGGCATAATATGCATGGTTTTGGATTTTTCCTATCTTTAGTTTTGTCTTTCTTGTAAATAATATATGTCTATTACATTTTATTATGGTTATACACTATATTAGACACAAACACTATTTTTGTTAACTATTGGTTATATCATATGCAATAGATAAAAACATAAGGAAATCGTAGTATATGTCAAATATATCTATGAACAAGGAATATACTTTTGTGTCTATTTTATTTTACAGTTATTTATTTTTTTATAGGTGTAAGTTATAAAGTGAATATAAAAAGTGCAACTAAGTAAAAAGGAGCTCATGAGTGGTATTTTTAAAATATTGAAGATATATGTATAATTGTACAATAACTCATGAAACCTATTTCCGCAGATTAATCCAGTTCAACTTCGAAGTTTTTTTTTAAATATCATATTTTAAGTGATGGATTTTAAAGATGACTTGAGTAGAATGTGATCTTGTATGTAGTTGTAAAAATGTTAGCATGCATGCATATTCAAAATTAGGGTTTGGTTCTTATTGGCATAGGTGTTGTTGGCTACTTTTTATATATTTTATATTTTTATACAATTTTATGGAAATAATACAAAAAGATTACATTAGTTGGAATTTAATAAAAATAGATACAAGTGCTTATTTGTGTATATATGTAATGTATAGGTGTCAAATGTTGTTTTGTATGCATTATATATATAGGGGACCTTTCAAATGAGGTGGGGGCTTTTCTGAAATTGTAAAAGCCACTGCGAATTTAGTAACAACTCTGTAACAGTTTTGTAAAATATAAACTGTACATCGTAAAAAAAATGAATTTTGTAAAATATAGCATCTAAATTCAAATCAATATCTCCATCCATTATAATAATATTTTCATAATTTTATTTCACTATACATGTTGTGTTAATATTTATTATTATATGTATGAAACAAGAAATTGTAAAATATATTAGAAAGATGCCTAAATTGAGGGTGGCTCACCATATATATGGTGAGACCCCGCTTCATTTGAAGTTTCTCCTATATAGGGGATATATATATCTTTTGTAATTAACCTTATTTCTCATACTTTTTATTGAATCGAACAAAGCCTGGAGCCTCTCTTTGGGTTAGGGTTATGAACAAACCTTGCATGTCGATTTACTCTGGATTTCTTGGTCAACATGTACATAATATATATGCGTGCATACATTCTGTTATCTTCTTATGTTTTTGTATCTCTTTGTTTTTTACAAAATTTTATGTGACTTTGAGCAATAAAAAGTGCTTATTTAAGGTATGTATTTACAAGGATTTTGTGTTAATGCATGATTTCTAGTGTTTGCGAAGATATTTGGCATAATTCCATGTCTTAGTTTATGAAACTTGGGTGCACCACCATGTTACAAAAAGAAAGATTGAATCTAAATTTGTTAAATATATATATTATTGGGTATGCCTCTAGGTAATGGTATAGATCATGGTGTGTTGATCGAAAATCACCTAAATTACTCTTACCATCTTATCTCATGAGAAAACTTATGTTGTTTATTCATCTGATACAGATGTACATGTGAGTAATGACAAACATGTGGAGCTATAGGTTGAACCACTTCAGCCACATCATGGTAATTTATTGGACTCAAAGAAGAAGAGAAAAGCACATCATGTGATGAGTAGAGCGTAGTTATGATGATGCAGGAGAGCTAAGCAGATTAGCATATACGTAATATGTTGTACATGAAACTGATGATATGGGAGAGCTGAATAGGTTTCTATGAATTGTTTCATCATTGTACTCTGCAAATTGGTTTGCATCAATTAACGTGAAGATAGAATCTCTTCATGCCACTTGTTTCTTACGATGCGGATAAAAGGTCAATGGCTATTAATGGATCTACGAGATACAAGGAAAAACTAGATGCCAATAGCTTTACAATGTGGAAGGTATTGACTACAATAATATAATTTCACCTATTGTAAAGCACACTTTATACAGGTTCTTATAGCGACTGTTGTTGTGAGTGATTTGGACTTGGAGTAGCTAGATGTAAAACAACCTTTTCATATGGAAAAACTTAAAGAATATATAAACACCTTCATACATGTTCTTATAGCGATTGTTGTTGTGAGTGATTTGGAGTTGGAGTAGCTAGATGTAAAACAACCTTTTTATGCAGAAAACTTGAAGAGCTTATAAACATGTCCCAACCTGAAGGAAACTAAAGCATGTGAAAAGGAAGATCATGCGGGCTTGCTAAAAAAATCTCTTTATGAATTGAAGCAATCCGTCGGATAGTGGTACAAATGCTTCAACTCGTTCATGGTTGCAAAAGAATTTTCTAGGAGCAGCTACGATGTTCTCATCTTTTTTAGACACATAAATAATGGCTCCGTTATTCTTTTTGCTACTTTATGTTGATGATATGTTATTAATATCTATAAACAATTATGAAGTGAATAGGTTGAAGGCCTTACTTGAGGAAGAATTCAAGACTAACAATCTTGGCGTAGCCAATAAGATACTAAGCATGGTAATACATATATCCTGCAAAGCTGGAAGGATGTGTTAGAGCTAGAATAGCTGTATGCGAAAGGTTGTGGAGTGTTTTGACATGACCACTATCAAACATGAGAAGATTCCACTTGGCTCTCATTTCAAGTTGTCAATAGAGTTGTCTCTCACAAACGGGGGATGATCACGAGTATCTGTCTCGAGTTCCTTATAACAATGTTGTTTAGACTATCATGTATGCTATAATATGCACTCGCCCGGACATCGCATAGACAATCAACTTTATGAGTAAATTTGTGTCAAATATAGGAAAATGTGATCAACTAGCTTTGTAGCATATCATACAAAAGTACTGTTGGGTTATACCTTGAGTTTTGGAAGAATAAGGATGGACAAGTAAGCTTTGTTGATGCTAATTATGCAAGTGGTGATAAAAGAAGCTCCATGACATGGTATGTATTTACCATTGGCAGATGCATGGTTTCTTGGAAAGTGACTTTGTAGCTCACCATTACATTATCTACCACAAAAGTAGAATACATGACAACAATCAAAGGAATAAAAGAAGCAATTTGGTTGAGAAGATTATTTGATGAATTCGATCCTAATCAGAAGGCATTTGTCATCCATTGTGATTGTCGGAGTGCCAAAGTGCCATATATTTGAGAAATGACCAAGTGCACCATGAAGGAATGAAGCACATTGATGTCCGCTACCACTCCATTAAAGAAGTAATCACGGATGACAACATCGAAATAAAGGAGATTTCCACACCAGACAATCATGTATATACGATGACTAAGCAGTTCTACTAATCAAGTTCACACCTTGCGTGAATGTCGTCGGTATTTCTAAGGCGCGTTGGTATTAATATTAACGACGCTATATATGAACTTCAATCATCATTTCATTTTTATTGTCGGGATAAGTTACTATATATCAACATTTTATGATATAGTTGACTTTGTTCAGTACGTGTTTTATCTTTTCATTATATATATTTTGACCATTTTATTAGCACTTAAGGGTCTGTAATTGATGTTGTGTATTTTGTCAGTAAATATTATCTAACGTTTTACTATTCCGAACTGCTAATGTAATAGTTTTTTTAATAGTTTCTTAATTCTGCGGATGTGTAATCAATATAAATATTAGCCAATACACAAATTATGGTATTGAGTGGCTTGGCAATATTGCTAGTATTGCCGGGACCTTATACAAATCGACAACTATTGCCAAAGCTCGTATAAACTTAACATTAATTTTCCAATCAAATAATCTTAAAATACTCATCCCTTTTTACCAATCGAATGGAAAATAGAATATCCATACAAACTATCCTACATTATCACTCAAAATTCGTATCCACCAACCGACACCTATAGCGTCTGTTTGGTAATTGGGTTGGATTGGGTTGAGGCAACCTCCTGTGAATAGTAAGTATTTGGATGATTAGAAGGATTGGGGAGGGTTGGAATGATAAATGTGATGTGATGTCACATTGAGTATGCGTTATATTGCCTTATTAATGATTATAATATGTTTTTATGCTATTTTTTTATTTAAACATGGTTAAAAAATATGATAACAAAGAAATTGTAAGGTTAATCTCCACCCAATAATGCAGGGTTGGAACTGGGGGTATACCAGTGCACACCGATGTACCCTTGTAACCAAACAAGCTCATGGAATCTGTTCCTTTAAGGGATGGGAGAGAGGAAGAATGTCCTTATCCCTCAAATTACGGTCTCTCGATAAACGATCGATGTTTTGTTGATGGGATTGAGATGAAAGATATGGTTTGGCCTCATATTCCTCCGTCATCAGCCTCTTCTGTTACAAAATACAAATATATTTTCAAATTAAATTTTATGTAACATAAGTAATATCTATTCATTATCCATTATTTTCAATCAAATAAAGAATAGCAAACAAAAACACTTATCTCCTTCAAGCTAAAATAAACAATTCCTTGTACTTCATCCGAAAATTGCCAGTCATAAGGGACGGTCGAGATCACGTGAAAATAAGGTTCGTCTCACGATCTTGACCGTCCGCGATCATATGGACGGCTGAGATGCTTCTACATTGGGAAACATGCCCTTCTTGCCCCCTCAAAAGCCCACACCAGGGAGCTCCCGCCGGACCGCCTTCGGTTGCTGCCTCCAGCGATATTCTCAGGGAGGGGAGGGGGCGACGAAGGCGCAGAGAGCGTGGTCGATTCCAAGGACCGGCAACAGCAGAGCAAGGCCCTCGACAAGCTCACCGATCGCGTCGAGGACCGTCAGCCCGACTCCACCCGTGTCCTCGAGGTCTGTCTCTCTGTATCCTCTCCTCCCCTCTATCCTCATCCTCGCGATCACTCTACTTTGCGTTGTTGGCAATGCAGGCCATGGCATCCCTCGCTTCTTCTGCCGAGTCCGACTGAAACGCCATAAGGCTCAGGTAACCGATACTCTATTATTGTCTGACCCATGTAGTACATGATAAAGAAAATGGTGTAGAAGATGATCTTTTGTGGTGGTAGGTGGGTGCATTACAGAATACCAATTTGGCGAGCTTGCATTTGCACCAAGCTCGTCGGTAGCTACGGTTGGATGGTAGATAACCATTATGTTTTTTTAATTAACATGAATAGTGGACACCAAAGACTGCCTTCATTCGTAGAAGAAATTGCGTAACCATAAAAAAACTAGTACAAAATCCGACAATCAAAGAAGAATCTTTGTGAGTTAGAACATTCTCTACATAAAGATGTTTGCCTTGAAAAACCACAACATTTCTGGACTATCACAGCACTCACAAAGATGCAAAAGGGCTTGCCCTTTCTCTCCAAAATTCGTTGATGTCGGGCGTGTCCACGCCTTCCACTTTTGCCTCCATCCATACCTTTTGAGCAAAATCGACACAAGAAGAAACGATGCATCACATCCTTTGGTTCCTATCACCATCATGTTGGAAAATTATACATGATGGACCGTGTTCATAAAGTAGCCATTGGATTGAGAGAAACATGAAAGTATTCGGAGAACCGAGAACATAGTGTGTGATCCTTTATCTCGTGTGAACTATACCCATTGCCATCAAGGGGGCTTGATCTGCACCTCTCTAAAAGGATTGGAACTCGCACCACATATCGAAATCACTACAGATTCAACTTTTCCATGTGGTCATTATATCCCCATTGCGTGTGTGGTACATGGGCATGAGAGTTTGACCAGGTACATGGTTACATGTGCATCTCTATGCCAGTCAAGGTATTAATACCGACTTGGTACTATTTCCACACATACATATGAGCGCCATTATATTATAAAATATCTTTTTTGAATCAACACCAAGGCATCCCTTATCAGAAGCATTTGCATCATCACTTCCTTGCCACTGCTGTCATCCTTTAATTTTGAAATTGAAGAAGGGTGGTCGCCCTGGCTTTCTCTCCCTACATGTTGACCTTCAGATAGTTTTGATTAATATTGACCAAGTTGCGCACTTGATGATATTTCTATACCTTCCAACTACTTTTTGTTTGAGCTTGGTTGTTCATCCTATATGCTTCTTTTCACAAAACTTACACAGTGGCTTTGATTTTTTAGCATCTGTTGCAATATTAGTACTTACATCCAATCTTTCAACTGTCACCAATTTAAAACATATCCTCACATGTTAAGAGTTCAAAGGTACATTCAAGGTTCTTCAACATGTGAGTATGCAACACATACAACAGAATACATCAATATAGATGAGTAGTTTTCTTAAGAACATTTAAGTTAGTATAAATTTATAGCGGAAGAGTAAACTTTGCTAGGCCCAACACATTTACACTAGTATTAACTCATGTGGATTATAGGGCATAATATCCTTTGTATCTTAAGAGCTTGGATATTAAGTCAAAAAGCTTCAATAGTGACACGTAAAGTCAGGCTCTAACTCATAAAATTTGGATCTTCTATATAAAACTTGGATCCAACATGATAATATTGCATATAACACATCAAGATCAAATCTAACATAAAGCTGGAATGGAGAACACCTAAAGCTCGAATTTTATCTTGGTGGATATTTTAGATTAGTTTACAATATACCTGTTAAAACTTAAAAAAATTGCATATGTGGGCCATCTTATAAGGGGGTTGAGAAGATCGTCTCTTTGAGCTTGGGAGGAGCTCCGCACCAGATCCAGTGGTGTCGCCCGTGCTTCTTAAATGGTTCTCCAACGGAAGAGAAGCATTGGAGGGCACGAGTCTCAGAGGGTTCCTCTTCTCTTGTTGTAATCTAACGGCGGGTGCGTCAAGTGCTCTCCGTCATTGGTAAGGTGGTGGATGTTTTTAGTTGCGATTTGACATCGTGTGAAGGCACGAGGATGGAGATCTAGCTTGAAGTTAGGGGCATCATTGAACCGATGCGCCTGAAGATGAGGATCGACCACTCGTTGGTACCGGTTTGAGCCGAGAAGAGGGTTGGAAAGGGAGCTTCCCAGCCAATGATGCTGGTGTAGGAGGGATCTCTTTTTGCAAGATCTACATTGGAGAATCTGACAAATAACATAGAGGAGATTTCAACTAGGACTGCAGAGGAGATCTTGGGGATTATTGTGAAGGTTCAATGAGCTTCTGTGCGGGAAATGATTGTGGTGGATACTTCAGGCATGGGGATCTTTTCAAAACGAAACCCTATCTCTCGGCTCTGCTTGTTGGCTCACCCAAGCGGACCACTATGCCAAACAAAATTGGATTCTACGATCAAATCCGAACTAGGTCAGGTATCTCGTGCTGGTAGCCTGTTAGCGGATCTCTTCTTGATCTGTCATTCAAGTTTATAGACAAGGACTTTTCGGGCCATTCGCTCCCCTTTTTACACTTCGGGGATCCAAACCTGAATACTGCCCTCATGATGGTGCCTCTTCCTAGGGATGTTCTAAATGGCAAGAATCATTAATAGCTTTCATTGGTGCCCTCGGTTGCTACTTCATGTGGGCAAAGCTCTTTTCATGAGGGTCCATGGGTTCCCGTCCAGTTAGGAAGAAGGGTTTTACAAGTGACAGAAGATCTTTGGGCAATGGTCCTAAGGATGCTAGATTGATGAAAGAGATTCTTGTTTTCTCTTGCAAAAAATGGAGATTTGATGCTTTGAGGTAGGTAATGAGGCAGTTGGAGAATGGGCTGTTGGAGATAAGGTTGCCATGTGTGTAAGCAGTGAGGGGGTGGAGATCTTTACTACACTAAGGTTGGTTACGATATAAGCATCAAGTATGGAGGTGTCAAAGAAGATGGCCAGGGATCAAGAAGAGCAATGAGGGACCATGGAAGATTATGCATGAGTTATTTTGGCAAGATTGAGCCAACTTGAGATTGCTCATTTGCCGTTGAAGTGGTTGAATGTATAAGGATTCAAGTGGCGAGGGCATCCCCCCGGTTACTTAATAAAGTGTGTCCCATGGATATAAGGGGCTTGGGTATTGCAGAGAAGAGAGCGGTGCTACTCGTTACATGGTAGGTGAACATTGTGTAATTACAAGAAACCAAGATTCATCTCCGGACATTAGGAAATGGAGATCCGTATTTAGCTTACACCTTTGTGGCTTTAGGTACTATAGGCGATGTTGCATTGGTGGTACAATGTTGGGGTGGAACAAGGCCTCCAATTTCGATCGAAACAAAATCTCGGCTGAATTTCGATCGAAATTCGACTGAAATTTTGGCCATTTCAATCTGTTTTTGAACCAGGCTCCCAGATTTCGGTCAATATAGGCTATTTCGGTCGATATAGGCCATTTCGGTTGAATTTCGGTCACCTGCTGAAACCGAAATTTGACCGACGAATTTCGATGAAATTTGATACCATGGGTGGAACAGAGACATCTTTAGGATGGTCGACAAGGTCGTTGCTTCCAAAGCAGTTGCAGTGGCTCGTGATCGCATTTTGTATGGATATAAGGTGCTTGTGACATAGGCCTTTAGCCCTTTAGTGAATCAAGGTCATATGTAAATATTGCACTGTGGGGGAGTTACGAGACATCTGGTCAAGATTATCAAGGTTTATATGGCTGATAGGGGGTAACTTCAATTTCATGTTGTTGTCTAGTGATCACTTGAGGGGTAGGGGGCCTGGATCTGGAATCTAGCTTGTTTGCAAAGGTGGTTGCTGATAAAAAGTCGGAGGTCCTCTATGCTTCTAATAGTAGGTACGATTGGAGGAACTCTTCTTCGAACCTTAGGATCTTTGGTGTTAAGTGATGTATTACAACGTCTTTGCGTACAGATCTGACCAATGGCTTGCCTTATATGGGTTTTTCTAGTCTAAGAGGGGGTGAGGTAGAGATGTTCGTTGATGCTCCTCTATAATGATTTGATGGTAGATGCCCTGACGGTTTCAATGGATAGAGCAGTGAGAGGGGGTGTATGTGCATGTAATAACAAGGATGATATCTCAATGCTTATTCTTCATATGCTGACAGCATTATCCTGTTTGTGGAAGATAGGCCTTTGAGCTGTGGAGGTCTCTCAACAGCGATATGTTCACTACTATCAACATGTTCTTACTTTCCCCCTAGACTTCTTCCGGTTGGTATCATAATTCATAGGAAAGCTAGAATCTGTGATGAAGAGGTTCTCTGGTCCTTGTCAGTGACATTTTTGGAATTTCTTTGGTGGACTGGAAGATGATCACATTGCATAAGGGTGGTGGAATGCTCAGAATTCTTAGCTTGAAAAGAGATTAATGTAGCTCTCCTTTACAAGTGGATATGTTGCATTTAAGGGGAAGGTTTGGACATGCTCTACTATCTTATGTGAAAGATTTATGGTATCTTTCTAGGCCTCTTCATATTCAAAAAAAAAATCTTTCTAGGCCTCTTGAAGCGCAATGTATAGGTATGGTTGTCATCGATTTTCTGGAGGGGCATCTACTTGGTACTTTCGAAGGTTATGCCTTTATTGTGACTGATTTTGGGGGTCATACGCAGTTTTAGTGTTTGGCGAGATGATTGAGCGGAGGGTGGACCTTCATATGTGTTAAGATATCGTGTTTATGTTATCGTGTTTATGTTATATGGTCCCTCTTTTGTAATTTACCCATAGAACTTTTCTCCTATATAAGAGAGCTCTAAGGTTTGATAATAATTTGATCTTTCGATTTCCTTTCAACATGGTATCAGAGCGACGGTCCTAGACCGAAGCCTGTACCCTAGTTCCTTGTCCCCACCGATAGCCTCACGCCCCGGCGCTGCCTCTGCCCGCTCGAGCGCCTCACGCGCAGCCGCCTCCTGTGCGACCTGCGCACGCGCCCCTTTGCGCGTACCCTGTGCGGCTGGAACGCCTGGAGTGCCGTGCCTCCTGTGCGCTCCCTTTCACGCGCGCGTTCTGTGCGCCTTGTGCGCCCCCCTCCACGCGCCCTACGCCCTGTGCGCCTGACTGTGCTTGACCACGTTGTAGTCCTACGATCTGTGCGCATGTTCTCCTGTGCCCTAGACTTTTCATGCGGGCCTCGTGCACCTGTGCATTTGTTCTCCGCGTGCCTGTGCACAATCTAGTCCTTCCAAAGAAGAGAAGAACTCCCAAGGCATGGAAGGGGTTGTGGAATGAGTCTACGCCCACAACCACCTTCATTTATGTCCAAGTAGACATTCTTGTCTAAGCTTTGTGTAGTCCCAGTCTATAGAGATTGTTGTCATCATGTCCGACAACAAGGTGGATGTTCCGTCCTCGGGTGCCTTCAAAGGTTCAACACCTATTGTCAAGATGGATGGAACCAACTATGAACTGTGGGCCATGCAGTTCATGTGTTTGATGCATTGTAACGGCAAGAAGCACATCCTTACTACAGAGGAGCCAAGTGACAAGACTGGGATAAATGCCTCATGGGAGGCGGATGATGCATATGCTCGTGTGGCTATCTGGGACTGTTTCCACGGAGATAGCCAACGATATACTGAGTCAGCCTACTGCAAAGGCTATGTGGGACATTCTTGCAGCGACTTACTCCCCGGCAAAGAATGAGTCTAAGATCCTACAGCTCGAACATGATATTTTCACATCGAAGCAGAATGGTCGTCCTCTTCACACCCTCTATACTTCTCTGATTGGTATGTTCGAGAGGCTGCATGGTTACATACCGTTGACTGCTACACCAGCGCAGCTCAAGGCATATATAGACTCCGTGATGACTGGGGTATTCCTAGCAGCCCTGGATCCGGAGTATGATGCAGCTCGTGCCCAGATCCTCACTGATGCTACTATACCTCCGAGGGAGGAGGCGTATCGAAGATTGAGCAGACTATCTATATCCTCTGGCAGTACCTTACAGCAGCAGACATCTTCAGCTATGGCGGCTTCACGTGGTAGATGCAGCCATACAGTATATCGTGGTCGAGGAAGTTCCAACCGTGGTAGAGGAGGCGGTGGTCGAGGTCGATCATGCACATTCTGCCACATGACAGGTCATTCTTAGGAAACCTGCTATTCTAAGCATGGGTTTCCAGCGTCAGCCAGAGTTGCAGAGCAAACACAACAGACTGGGAGTTTACCTGATCAGAGGTTTGATGAGCTCGTAGCATGACTGAGAGAGATTATGCCTGACACATCTGGATCCACTAGTTCTCCTTCAGGATCCTCAGAAGTAGCTGCATCAGCCTCAGCATCAACATCCACGACAGGTACAATATTTGCCTTTACTACGTGTTACAGGGCAGATCTGTCCGAGTGGATCATGGATTCAGGTGCATTTAGATCATTTCTGTGGTGACAGAGGTCAATTTAGTGTTTTTCATTCTGTCAGATCTGGACGATTGGTTGTGATAGCAGATGGTACACATTCCCCCATCACTGGTCAGGGGGAGGTACAGTTGACTCCTACCTTGAGACTTTCTAATGTTCTCTATGCACCTGAATTTTCCATGAATTTATTATCAATTAGTCAAATCACCAAAGATTTACATTGTCGTGCCATATTTGATCCATCTGCTCTTGTGTTTCAGGATATACTTACGAGCAGAGTGATTGGAACTGGCCGTGAGCAAGGGGGCCTTTACAGACTTGTGCAATCTTCGTATGCTGGTGTCTCATCCTCCTTACGCACTGGGTCTGTTTCTCCGTATATGCGGCATCTGCGATTTGGTCATCTTACTCTGCAAAAGCTAGTTCATGTTCTCCCTCAGATTTCTCCTCGCTCCTCTTTCCAGTGCGAGGCCTGCCAGCTTGGGAAGCATCACCAGTCCTCTTTTCAGAGTCGTCAGGATCCGAGTAGTTATAGTCTGTTTGAGTTGTTCCATTTTGACATTTGAGGTCCTAGTCGTGTCCCGGATCATCAGGGGCACAGATTTTATCTTGTTGTTGTTGATGAGTTTTCTCGGTTATTTTGGGGTTTTCTTCTAAAGAATAAGTCTGGTGCTGGTCCTGTTATTCAGTCTTTTATTAATGAAGTAAAGAACATTTTTTCTGTCAGAATCAAGTACATACGTTCAGACAATGCTCTAGAATTATGCAGTACTCAACTCTCTCAATTTCTTAAATCTCATGGTATTGTGCATCAGACGTCGTGTCCTTATACCTCTCAACAGAATGGGGTGGCTGAAAGGAAACACCATCACCTACTGGATGTTACCAGGACTCTCTTGATTCAGAGCCGTGTTCCTCATTCCTATTGGGGAGACGCAGTTCTAACTGCTTGTTACCTAGTGAATCGTATGCCTTCTTCAGTGTTAGGGGAAAAGGTCCGTTCTTGATTGCGTTTCCCGAGAAGGTTCTTTTGTCGCTTACGCCTCGTGTCTTTGGATTGGTTGCGTTTGTTCATCAGTTCTCTTCTGGTCTTGACAAGCTTTCTCCCAGATCAGTTAAATGTGTATTTGTTGGGTGTTCCGAAACCCAAAAGGGCTACCTTTGTTTTGACCATGTTCGACGAAGGTATTATGTCAGTGCTGATGTCACCTTCTTTGAGTCTATTATGTATGATGCACGTTTCTCCCAAATCACGTGTACTCTGGGTAAATTGCAGGGAGGCCCACCAACTTCTTCAAATTGCATCCAGGTTCTTCCAGGCGCGTGCAAGGCATGCACGCCTGGGGTATTTTGCAACCAACACCCCCAGTTTTTAATGATTGCACAAATGCCCCCGCGTACATAAAAATTATTTACAGGGAGGTCCCTCCAACTTTGCATAATTACAAACAGGTCCTTCCATGGGCCTATTTATGATCTTTTGTTTTATTTTAATTCTATTTTCATTGCAGTTATGTCCCTGGACTTATTGTTGAATATCTTAAGCTTTTTAAATCCAAATTTGATGATTTCAATCTCTTTTTGAAGCTCGTTTCATTGTCTTTATGATGGCATGCTTGTATTTCAGATTTGACACTGTCTTTATTTCAATGCTCAGCATGCCTTATTTTTACATAAATGAAAGTAGCTTCATGACTTGATTCTGATTTGACTTGTAATTAAATGGTTCAAATATTTTTATAATTAGGGCATATTTATGCATTTCTTCGCATCTCTTTGCATGATAAAAAGCAAATAAAAAATGTGTAGTTTCATGTTTACTTAATGCATCTAGTCTTGTTTTCATGCATTTATTGACCGATTATTTAGATCCAACACTTAGTTAAATTAATAAGAGTCTAAATAGGATGAGAGAGGCTCGTGTCCCTGAGTTCGACCTTGGGTTTGTCCAAGCAAAATATAAATACAACCATTTGATTTTATTGATATATTAATTAGATGGTTTTTGACGGACCTAATCTAGCCCGACCGCAAAGATGATCTGAGTGTTAATTCTACACTATTAAAGGGCTAAATTTTCGGCTCGTCAAATGGCGCCATTGCCGGGGACACGACTCATCTTTTGTCATGTTTGGATTTTTATTTATTTTATTAAGTATTTTATTTTTGTAGGTCGAATTGTTCATTTGTCTTGCATCGTGAAAATTTTTTCGATTGATCTCTAACCTTTGCTTTTGTGGCAGGGCCCTTAATGCTCAAGGAGGCGAGGAGCATGTACTTCCCCGCTGCAAGGAGCCAGGAGCAATTTTGGAGATGATTCGATCGAAAAAAAATGTCTCATAATTTTATTTCATATGCATGTAATAATAGTCTTTACAACGGTCTTCGATCGAAGACTCGCGCTTGTAAATGAACGAATTATATTTAGTTGTGTGGGGGTCGTCCCCACTTGAATGTCGACCTAGGACCAGGCACGCGGCTCTTCGAGCTTCTTTCACAATTTTATTTTACGTGCTTGCTCGTAGGTAGGACACACTTCTAATATAGACGCACATAAATATCGCTTCACTTAGCCAAATTAAAAGATATTCTTCTCCACTAATAGAAGCATGTTAGGTGCGGTTGTCGATCGACTTGCATACATATCATTTTGGATTTCAAAATAGTCCAAGTTTTTACGTATTTTTGCTAAGGCACTGCATGTTTTCTCGCTTAGCCTAGATCATGGTTTTTATCGATTACATGGTTTTTCTCGATTTCCCCTCCTAGCTTGATCACCTAGGTTAATGGAAAATGGGAATGAGCAGTAGACGATGATTGCTTGGTTTATGTGCTCGTCTTAATTCAGTGATAACCTTAAGCAAAATAGTTGGGACTGTTAATTGCAAGTCAACCTAAAAATGGAGTAAAATCTTGTTTTGGAGAGGAACACCCTCGTTTACGCAATTGGTTCTACTTGACATTTTCTTTCGCGTAAAATAGAATGTTTTAATCACCAATAAAACTGACAAGATAATAAACCAACACCTGTTGGTTTCATGTGTGAGTTGGTGAATCAAAGGGGTTTTGCATGCTTGTTTGAGCCTTGTTTGCTCCGACATCCTCCCATGAGCCTTAGATACTCTATTGATCTCCGAAGATTCATCCACTCATTTGTATATCAATCCGTCTTCTTCGTTCACCTCAGGTCTCTCCCCACATCAAATCTCAATCTTTATACTTAGGCTATTCTCAGCCTAAGTATAGGGGGGATCCGAGTCCCCGTGATTTTCTATACTCATCTTTCCTTGCGTCAATACTTAGATTATTTCTAACCTAAGTATAGGAGGGGCCCTCCTTAGTTCCCGTATATTTTTCTATATTTAAATGGACCTATGGACTTGTATCATCTAGTGCTATGAGGACATAGCAAAGTTTAAGTATAGGGGGGTATACCGTATATACAGTATGTGTACTTTAGCTATATTCTGAAAATTTGAAAAAATTAAAACTTTTTGGCTAAAGTAAAATCCTTTGAACTAAGTGGACAAAATTATTTTCAAGGCTTTCTATATTATGTTACACTATTTTTATAGAAAAATATTTTTGAAAATGATTTGAAAAATGAGTTTCTCTTGTTTTGAAAATTCTTTTAAAAATGTTTTGAAACTCTTTATTTGTGTGACTTGGTATTGAAAATTCTTTTTGATTTCAAGGGAAGTTGAGTTTAACCTGTGTTCTAACCTCTATTAAAATTCCATAAAAATGAGAAAAATTCAAAATCCTTTAAGAGTCATTAGTGACTACTAAGCCCAAATAAGTAGCCGCGTTCAGTGAGGGTTCGCCCTTAGCAGAGTAGGTGGTTTAGAGGACATCGCGTAAGGCTCCGTCATCAAGCAACAGGCTCTGACCTGTACTTACACCTATACTGGCTGAACGCAGATGCATCTACTCATTTGAGTTTAGGCAGTCATGATGTCTTTTAAAGTCTTCAAAAAAAGTTTTTGAATGAAGAAGTTGGATTAAATCCTCTAAATTTCCACTTCCACCCAGGATTTGAAATGTTCAAGAAAGCTTGATTTATGAGGTCTTGAGATTTTAGGTTAACCAGCCTTAACCATCAGGGTCTTAGACTTAATCATCCACATTCCCCTAGATTTCTAGATTTGCATGCTATATTGCATGCTTAGTCTCCGAGCATAAGAATATGATCAGCACATCACATGCACGATTGTTGTTTCGATGAGATGAGTTGATTCTTCACTTGAGGGACTGGGATGAGGGATTCAAGTCTGGACTTGATCTAATGATGCTCGAGGATGGGATAAAATCTTTGAATGCTTCGTGAACCCTGAGTGTCAGCACATTTAGCCAGTATGAGAATATGGTTTTTGTACTTTCTCTTGATATTTACCTAAGTGCCAGGGTGTGAAATAAATAAAAATGTTGATCAGTGTGCGCCAATTCTTGGTAAAAGCAGTGGAGCTAGTCAAAAATACTATAAAGCAATGAAATGTCAAAGAAAAGCTCTCATTCCATACAAAGTCAAATTTCAACAAGAGCTTCCACCAAAGGCGAGCGCTCCCAACCATTTTCAAAGTGTCCACTTGGACCATCGCTATTAGGACCAGGAGTCGGGCTTGCACCAAAAAAGGGCTCTGCATCGGAAATGCTTTAAGTCTGGGTGTAGAAGGTACGATATGCACTCAAAAAAGACACCCCGGTGTATTCCCAGGAAAACAAGTGCAGACGGCTCCAACTTCTCTTGACGGACGCATTGATCAACACCAAAAAATATGTGTTGCGTAATAAGGCACTAGAGAAAATCCTTGTTCCAATGAGAGGGAGAGAAGAAATGACACAATCCTATGCCCTCCATTACTGGCCTTCCATCTACGCTTTCAAGTCTGACAACTAAAGAGAAGGTAGACTGGAAGCAAGATTTGATTTATTCCCTAGTGTTGAGGCTTGGGTCCTTTAGAGAATTTCTTGAACCAAGACCTTGGGTGACGTTTTGACTCTACTCTCGTGAACGCAGTCAACACTAAATGTCATACCCTTAGTCTATATGTACATCAGAGAGAGTCTGGATAGTTAGAGGAATTGGGTGCCTCTTGATTAAGGTTGGGTTGAGCTCTAAGATTTTGGATCTCTAAATTTGAGAAGACTTGAACAGATCGGATCCTGTACGCACTTGCACAAGGGGATTAATCCAGCTCATTCATTTTCTTTGATGCTCGGGGACGAGCATAGTTTAAGTATAGGGGGTTGATGAACCCATCTTTCACGCTTCTAATTCACTGAAAATAACCCCCTATCTTAGACTAAGTATCAATAAAAATCAGACAATTCCATGTAAATATCAAAGTCATTGAATGAATTAAAAATACAAAAAATAGCAAAATTAAAAATCATGGTGTTTTTAACCTTAAAAACGCTCTCAAAAATATTTTCTACCTTTGTTTGACCTCATCTCCATTTTTGGTCAACATGAAACTTGTAGATCTCATTGAGATCTACAACTTTCATGTTTTGAGTTTTTCCAAATTCGGCCATCTACACCCTCATAAATCACTTTTTTCTTCGTAATAATCTGATTGGGTCACGTGGCTCTTTCTGGTTGAGCCACGTGGCCGCATCTCCTTGCGCCACGCGCCCTGGTCCATCAGCCGTTGGATGGAGGTGGAGGCCTAAATCCCAGCCATGCATTTCCGCAACCCATGGCAACCCTCCGATGAATTCCTGGAATCAATCTTAGCCATTCGTCAGCGCTGCGCTCTCAAAGCGCCACGTGGCAGCTTCTGCGCCCTTCGATCCAGCCTTCACCGCTTATCGTCACCGCTCATCATCCCATGTGCTCTCCACCGCCGATCTAACCTCAGAACCTCATCGCAGCCGTTGGTTGGCGCTGATCTCTCGACGTGCCGTGTAGCTCTTCTAGCCGCACGATCGACTTCGAAAGGTATCATCTCCACCACACACCACCGCATTACCCTCTACCCTTGGATCAGATCCAAGGATCACATCACGGCCGTCCACTTCCGCCTCTTTCTCCTGGCGCCACGTGGCATTTCCTCTATCGTCCAATCAAGCCGCCCTAGATCTAATCTCAACCGCTCTTCAGCGCCCTCTTCTCGACCGTCGGATCGTAAGATCCAATGGTCGAAACTTCATCCCCTACCTCCGGTCGCCTCTCTCACACGTTCTCAACCTCGCGGACAGCCTTCCCCTTCTAATTTTAGCCGCTCCATCTCACTCCATCTCCACGACCTAACACCCGACCCACGTAGCCCTCACGTCTCGCGCAACACCTAGCCACGTCTACCTTCCTCTCCTCCGGTCAGCATCAACCCACGAAACCCACGCCTCCATCACCTATACCCCGACCTCTCCACCTTCAAATATCCCTCCTCCAGCCACTGTCACACTCGTCCACCTTTACGAGGGGCTCTGCCTAGCCCCTCTCTTCCTCCCCGTGACAGGGGGAGGGCTGATCGAGGAGCCACGGTGACGGATGCCTCCGGTGTCGACCCCTGGCCTTCACGGCCAGGTCTGCGATGGCTCTGCTCGCCAAGCTGCTCCCCATGGCTGGGGGAGTTCATCGATGACCGGAGTGCCATCGGCACTCAGCCCAAGCCACCGACGACCGGCTTCTTTCCAGGTAAGTCCCCTCGATTTCTCTTTGTGTTTTATCTTAACTTCTCTTAATTAATTAGGATTCCACACATGCTTTCATCCTCATTTGAGCATCTCGTGAGCTTCGCCACAACTCCACCGTCCACGCGCACCCCTCCGATCACCCCTCTCTTCTTCTTCATGCCCCGGCTACCTCCGACCCATCTCCTCCGCCCTTTCCGGCGGAGGAGCTATGGTTCCTCCATCCCTTCGCACGCCTGGAACCCCATCTCACTCACGTTCATCCACGTTGCATGCCTTGGCTATTGGACTAACACTGCAGACACCTTCGTTGAATGGACGGAACCATCGCCGGAGCAAGATTCGCAAGCTTCGTCTACGGCATCCAAACCTCCTCCGATTTCTTCAGGCCTTCCAGATGCTTTGCCAAGCCTCCTAGATAAATCCTAGACGTCCAAGAGCTGCTGGAGATCTTTACCGTGCTTGAAAAGAGGTGGCGGAGCTGGGACATTCTTGCCGGAGTTTAAACCGCGCCGCCACCTAGCGAAGGAGGAAGGAGCAGCAAGTGCTGTCGGATGCTCCTTCCCGGAGCTCATCCAACGGTGCAGAAGCAGCCATGCCGCCATCACCCCGCATTCTACAGACGTCGTTCGATAGGCTTGATCAACGGCGCATACGAGGCCACATGTCCGTCCAAGCCAGCCTCCCAGCCTATTGTCCAAGCCTGCAGGCTTGTACCACCCGAGCCATCGTCGAGCCTAGTCCGAGCCCAAAGCAACAACCGAAGCAGTCCCGAGCCTCAAAGCCGATCCGAGCCTAGAGTGCATGTGCAAATCACGTGTACTCTGGGTAAATTACAGGGAGGCCCACCAACTTCTTCAAATTGCGTCCAGGTCCTTCCAAGCGCGTGCAAGGCATGAGCGCTTGGGGTATTTTGCAACCAACCCCTTGGTTTTCAATAATTGCATAAATGCCCCCGCACACATAAAAATTATTTACAAGGAGGTCCCTCCGACTTTGTATAATTACAAATAGGTCCTTCCAGGGGCCTATTTGTTATCTTTTGTTTTATTTTAATTCTATTTTCTTTGCAGTTATGGCCCTGGACTTAATGTTGAAGATCTTGAGCTTTTTAAATCCAAATTTGATGATTTCAGTCTCTTTTTGAAGCTCGTTTCATTGTCCTTGATGGCATGCTTGTATTTCAGATTTGACACTATGTCTTTATTTCAATGCTCAGCATGCCTTATTTTTACATAAATGAAAGTAGCTTCATGACTTGATTCTGATTTGACTTGTAATTAAATGGCTCAAGTATTTTTATAATTAGGGCATATTTATGCATTTCTTCGCATCTCTTTGCATGATAAAAAGCAAATAAAAAATGCATAGTTTCATGTTTATTTAATGCATCTAGTCTTGTTTTCATGCATTTATTGACCTATTATTTATTGATCCAACACTTAGTTAAATTAATAAGAGTCTAAATAGGACGAGAGAGGCTCGTGTCCCTGAGTTCGACCTTGGGCTTACCCAAGCAAAATATAAATACAACCATTTGATTTTATTGATATATTAATTAGATGATTTTTGACGGACCTAATCTAGCCCGACTGCAATGACGATCTGAGTGTTAATTCTACACTATTAAAGGGCTAAATTTTCGGCTCGTCAGTGTGGTTGTTCCTTCCCCGTGGGGAGGGCCTACTTGGCGATCTGCAGACCCCCTCCCTCTCTTTCTGCGGACCTGGTTCGGGATTGCCCTTTCCTCTGGGGGCTGGGTCTTCCGGCGAGGATTGCTTTCTTCTTTTGGTTGTTCCGGAGGAAGAGGCTGATGACGCGGGACTGCTGCGCTAGACTTCTCGGGGAGATATCTAACATGTGCCTGCTATGTGAGGGGGGGGATCGAGACTCCGGAGCATCTCTTTTTTTTCCTGCCCGTCTGTGCAGCCGGTTTGGGCGGACCCGGGCCTGGGATGGGTTGGTAGGGCGGGAGTCGAGGATTTTTGCAGGGAGTTGGTCGCGTCCAGGCATCGGGCGAAGATGGAGCTCCTGCGGCCTCTGGCGCTTGTTTGATCTATCTGGCTGGCTAGGAATGAGCTGCTCTTCTCTAGTCAAAGATTTTACCAGGAAAATGTGTGTATTCGGGCGTTGGGTGTGTTGCGCGCGTGGCTCGCCTGAGGGGCCTTTTTCTGTACCTCTTATTTTCGCCATTAAGTTTTTTAATCTAATCATGGGGTGAACACCTAAGAGTGTCTCCCCCTTTTTCTGGCTTCAAAAAAAACTTATGGTTTTTGTTCTTATTGGTTAGCTATTGCGTGGAGAGTTCTAGGTGAACGTGGTTTGACTTGGCTTACAAATTTATTCAATGTTATTGACGAAGTAGGAAGATGCCTGGAGATTGGAGGAGAAGCATCATAATGCCTCTTTATAAGAACAAAGGAGACATTTAAAATTGTGCAAATTAAAGAGGTATCAAGTTAATGAGTCATACTATGAAAATTTGGGAACATGTGATCGAAAGAATGTTGAGGCAAGTTTTCAAAGTAAAAGAAAACCATTTTGGATTTATGCCAAGTCACTCAACTATTGAAGTCATCCACTTGCTGAGGAGAACAATGTAGATTTATAGAGCTTAAAGGAAGAATCTCCATACGATTTTTATTGATTTGGAGAAGGCTTATGACTCTGTCCCATGGGAGATATTGTGGAGAGTTTTGGAGAAGAGATAAGCACATATCCTATACATTAACCTCATAAGGGATATATATGATAGGGCTTCATCTTGTATAAGGATCCAGTTTGGGAAGACTAACTATTTTGGCATCAACATTGCTCTGCATCAAGATTCAGTTCTGAGTCCATTCCTTTTCACTTTGATTATGGATAAGTTGACTTGTCACATTTAGAATGAGATACCTTGGTGTATGTTATTCGCTCATGATATTGTGTTGATTGATGAAGCTAAAATGGAGTAAATGAGAATATAAGGTCTGGAGACATGAATTAGAGATTAAAGGTTTTCGTATAAGTAGGGCTAAGACTGAATATATAGAGTGTGCTTTTGATAGAAGCAATGGTGAAGGAATTGGTGTGAAGGTTGGTGACGATAACATTCAGAAAGATTCTTTTAGATACTTGGGATCTATTTTGCAACATGATGGGGAAATTGATGAAGATGTTACTCATATAATAAATGCAAGTTGGCTACAATGGAGAGGAGCTTCTACTGTTCTATGTGATAAGAAAATTCCTTCAAAAATCAAAGGAAAGTTTTACAAAGAAGTCGTGAGACCTATAATGCTCTATGGATTTGATTGTTGGCCTGTGAACCATAGACATGTACCGATAATGTCAGTAGCAGAAATGAAAATGCTAAGGTGGATATGTGGACATACACGTAAAGATCGGATTTAGAATGATGCAATCAGAAGGAAAGTTGGTGTAGCTTCGATCGATGATAAGATTCGAGAAAACCGCTTAAGGTGGTTTGACCATTTGCAAAGGAGGTCGGCTGATGAACCAGTTAGGAGATGCAAGTTTTGGGATGTTAAACTGGCTAAAAGCGGGCGTGGAAGGCCCAAGAAGTGTTGGAATGCGACTATTCGAAGGGATCTTAGTTCTTTGGATCTAAGCTCGAGAACGACCCAAGATAGATCTGAATGGAGGCAAAGAATCCATGTACCCGACCCTACTTAATGTGGGAAAAAGCTTTATTGTTGTTGTTGGTTAGCTATTGCATATTCTTTTGTTTTTTTTCTATGATTTGGATTATTTAGTGAGATACAGGGAGAATTATTTTGTGATTTTTGCGTTTTGTTGTGGTATCAAGTTAAGTTTTGAAAGAGGAAACTCGGATCTCATGTTCAAGACATAGAAAACAAGATTTAATAACCTTTATGTTAACTAAAAATTAGTAATTTATTAATTCAGTGAATTTAACATTAGATCTATAATTTATTTTCGTGCTTTGTGTCTCACGTGTGGCTTCACTGGTTTGTCATGAAATTAGTCACATCAACTGTAGATTTAAGATGTTTTATCTTAGAAATTGAAATATAGAAACATGAATAGTATCAAGGTTGCAAAAAGTGGTAGTCGGTACTCGGACGGCGGGGTCACCTACTAAGGATTAGTCGGCAGTCGGGCGACTAGTCGGATTTAGTCGATCATTAGTCGGTTTTGAATTTTTTAATTATTTTAAATATATAAATCATTTTTTTACATATATTCTTATATATATACATTTATTTGTACATTTTATATACCATCTTAATGAAACAAAAGAAGTAATTGACTTTAAATATAAAATTAAGCATGATAGAATATGTTTGCTTTAAAAAAAGGTGAAAAACTAAAAAAATAAAAAAGGTTGTTGTAAAAGTCGGCCGATTAGTCGGCCGACTAGGCCGACTAGTCGGTCGACTAGTCGGGTGGACCGACTAAAGGCCGACTAGGCCTAGTAGAGTCGGCTACCCCCCCGACTCGACTAGTCGGCATAGTCGGCCGACTTTTGCAAGCTTGAATAGTATGTTAAACACTAAATATCCAAGACTTTATGCTTATTAAGAGTAATAAATATAATAATATAATAAATCCAAAAATTAAAATAAAATAATTAGCAAATAATTAATTGTTCTCATTGTATGTCTCACGATGTTTGTTGTGTAATTTCTTCACATGTTTCAGCAATCAACATCATGGGTTCGCACTCCGTTCAGGATCTGATGGTTTTGATAATCAGAGGGACAATGGAGAGATTGATTAGAGGTATGCCACCGCTCCAGATGGCAACAAATCGAAACCACAGTGCAACTTCTGTGGGAAGAGATTGGGAGGGTGGAGATTACGAGGATGAAGCACCATCTTGTTGGCAACAACAAGAATGTTGACAAGTGCACGCGTTGTCCCAAAGGTGTGAGGGACTTTGTGGTGGCTAACTTGGACAGGAAGAAAGACAAAGATATAGAGAGGTCAAGAAGGGATGAACAATTCAAGGAATTCATATTCGAGAAAGAGTTCAATGTCCTCTCGATTCAGATGACGATGACTTTATCTATCCCGCTGATATTCAGACTGTAGCCGAAATGAGGGCATACAGAAGGGAAACAAAGGAATCTATGACGAGCGAGTTCGAGAGGACAAAACTCAGTGGTACACGAGAAGACTTCTATGGTGCCGGTGGCAGTGGGAGTGATTCTGGAGGTGCACCAATACCACCGCCCATCAAAAAACACAAGGAGAAGGGAGTTGAACCCTTCTTGACGAGGAGCAGATCCATGCAATACAAGTAGGGTGGAGCATAGGTGGGCTCGGGTTGGGCCCAACCTAGCCCATACCATCCCATTTATGAAATCGGGCCCACAGGTTGTGCCCAGGCCCGCTAATATATCGGTAGATGAACTAAGCCCGAGCCATCCCAACTCATGATGGGCCGGTTCTGGGTCGGGCTGGCCCATGAATCCTACAAAAGTTAGGCATTTTTCAGCTCACCGGTCGAGCCTGGGAAGGTGGCAGAGGGAGGAGGTGACGCGGTGGGTGACATTGGGTGGTGAGGGAGGGAGTGAGGGAGAGGGAGGAGGTGGCGCGGTGGCGTTGGATGACACTGGGTAGGGAGGGAGGGAGGGAGAGGGAGGAGGCGACCCGAGGTAGCACGACCGTGTAGAAAGGGGAGCCTGGGGAGGGCCACTCGCGACGGCCTTCGCTGGGAAGGGGAGGGACTCAGGGGAGGGAGGGAGCTCCGGGAGGGGCGGTACTGCAGGGAGTGGGTTTGGGGGGCGTGGGTCAGAACTCGGGGACTCGGGTGGGTTAGGGACCCAGGATTTTCGTAATTGGGGGGGGGGGACGCTGGTCGAGCTGGGCATATGGGTAGGGCCAATTTCGGGTCAGAATCTAGGTCGGCTGGTGGGCTTCGGGTTCAATCCCATGCAAACCTGAGCCGCCCCGATTTTGTAAATGGGTCAAAATAGAGGCCCATGCCCGCCCATTTTGACAGTGGGCTTGGGCGTGGGTCAGGCTTGAGCGGGCCAGGCTGGGTCGGGCCGACACTGACCCATGCTCCACCCTAAATTACAAGCCAAGCAAGATCCGAGGTAGAAAACAATGAAGGGCATGTTTACAAATGCCAGGGAGAGAGTGTACAAGACCATCAACAAGCTTTTTTTGAGGAGAGCTTTCCGACAAATGTTGTTAGTGGACCATTTTGCAGCATGCCATCGATGAGATCGCCGTGCGGGAACGGGAGTGAAGGCTCCCACATCCTACGAGATGATGAACAAGTATTTCGGAATGGAGCAGGGGGAGATGAGCGAATACATCCCTGAGTTGAGGAGGAGATGAACAGTCTGTGGGTGATGCTGATGTGCGATGGGCGATCAAGCTACACGAGGAAGCAGATAATCAACTTCCTCGTTTACTGCTATGTGAAGATAATTTTTTTGAAGTCCATTGATGCATCCGATCATGTGAAGGATCACGAGTACGTGTTGAAGTTGATGAATGACATCATCGACGCTATTGGGAAGGAGAACATTGTCCAGATTATCACAGACAATGGCGGCAACTTCAAGAAAGTTGGTGAAACAATAATGAATTCTAGCATTTATGATATTTCTTGGATACTGTGTGCTGCACACCATATCAATTTGATATGGAAGGACTTTATCTAGAGGAAGCTAGTCTCAAAGTAGTTGAGCAAGCACGAATGATCACCACCTTCATTTACAATCATTCCAAAGTATTGGCTTTGATGATGCAGATGTGTAATGGTGAACTGGTGAGGCTTAGCATCACATGCTTTGTGTTGAGATATTAGTTATCTTTCATATCTTTTATGTAATATTTATTTTCTCTATCTTCTTTATGTAATTTACCCAACATGTTACTCTCCTATATAAAAGAATCCTAGGGCTTCATCAATGAGTAATTCATTCTTTTCTCTCCTCATGGTATCGGAGCGACCATCCTAGATCGGAGTTCTCATACCCATTGTCCCTAACTCTATCCTAGCCTCTCCACGTCGTTCTCTCTCTCTCTCTCTCAGGTCTAGCACTGCCCCCAGGACCCGTACACAACCTCGTTGTCTCCCCCTTGTCATCGCAGCGCTGCCGCAGCACCGTCGAGGCCATCGTAGCGCTGTCGGGAACCCTCCATTACCGCCGCAATGCATTCGGGACCCCCAACGATGCCGCAACAAGCAACTGGTGTCTCCATCGCTGCCACGGGACTACCACAACGATCACTTGCTGCTACTTTCGGCCCACTTTAGCTCCTTTCAGCCTCTCTAGGCCTTGAGTGGCTCTCTCAGCCCTCTTATCTCCTCTTTGACGCCAACCAACAGTCCAAATTGGTGTGATTTTGGTTGAAAAACGTGACTTCAGACTTTTAAATCATGTTTTTCGGCCCTAGAGCGGACCAAAGATTGAGAGGATGGTTATATGAGTCTACATGTACAACCAATCCTCCATATGTTTGTATAGACTCGCTCAAATCGGCCTACTTCCCCTTGCGATTTTTATTTTTTGGCCGTTCAACCATCATGTCAAAAAACAAGGGTGAGATTTTTTCTTCGTCAGGTGCTTTCAAGGGCTCGACTCCCATTGTGAAGATGGATGGGACCAACTATGAGTTGTGCTCTATGCAGTTTCTGACCCTTATGCAGTGCAACAATAAGAGCACATTCTGACGAAGCCAGAGCTCACAAATAAGACTAGGGACAATGCTTCGTGGAAGCAAGATGACACGTATGTGCATATTTGGCTCTCTGGGACCCTCACCGCATAGATAGCAAATGATATTGTGAACCATCCCACTGCCAAGGCGACGTGGGATATTCTGACATCTATTTATGCCGAAGCGAAGAACGAGGTCAAGATTCTTCAGCTTCAGTTTGACTGTATACATGGCAAAGAAGAATGATTGTCCACTGCACACATTCTACTCCTCGCTTCAGGACATGCTCGAGAAGCTTCACAGCTTCATGTCGATTACGACCTACACAGAGCAGCAAATGTCATACAGGAACTCCATAATGGTTGGAGTTTTCTTGAATGTGTTTGACCCAGAGTATGATGTAGCATGTGCACAACTCCTTACTAGGATGACCATACCTACCATATGGGAGGCTTACAATCGTCCCAGTAGACTTCTTATTTCACCTGCTGCCACCACACAACCCTCCTATGCGACGGTTGCTCATCGCGACAGAGGAGGTTCTATTCAATTCAGAGGGCGTAGTCCCGTGGTAGAGGTGGTGGACGTCAGCGTGGTCCTTGCACCTACTATTGTCATCCAGGACACTCTGAGGACACATGCTTTCAAAAGCATGTATACCCCGCATCTGCTCGCGTGGCGGATCGGATTGAGCCTTCATACGCTATAGCTCCTCATGCAAATCCACGCCTTGATGACATTATCTCGTGTATTCGGGAGATCATGACTCTAGTAGCTGGCAGCCTGGCACTACCACTGCAGGATCCACAAATACTGCAGCTGGAACTAGAGCCTCTTCAAGCTCCTCAGGTATCACATATGCTTTTACTAGTAGTAGCAGTGCAGATATGACATAGTGGATCATGGACTCTGGTGCATCTCACCATCTGTATGGAGACATGACCCGGTTCAGATCTTACATGACTATACCTCATGGTAGATGGGTCGTTATTGCTAATGAGGTCCACTTACCCATCACTGGATTGGGGAAGGTGCATTTGACGTCATCCATGCGCTTGCAGAATGATTTTCAGATGAACTTACTTTCTATTAGTTAGATTACTAAGGATATGTATTGTCATGCTATTTTTGACCACTTTTCTCTTGTATTTCAGGACATACTCATGGGCAAGGTGATTGAATGTGGCCATGAGCAACGGGGCTCTATAAACTGGTCTAGCCTCCTTATGCTGGTGCCTCTACTATTCCCATTAGACCGGTCTTATCGTATCAATGGCACCTTCGTTTTGGCAACCTTCCTCTACAGAAGTTGTGTCATGTCCTCCTGCAGATCTCCACACGATCTTCCTTCCAGTGCGAGGCTTGCCAGCTTGGGAAGCGTCACCGTTCTTCATTTCCATCTTGTCAGAGTCAGAGCAGTTCTCAGTTGTTTGAGCTCCTTCATTTAGATATTTGGGGTCCGAGTCGTGTCCCTGATCACCAGGGACACGTTTTTATCTGGTTGCTGTAGATGACTTTTCTAAACTTTCTTGGGCTTTCATGTTAAAGAATAAGTCTGAGGATGTGTATGTCATTAAGTCATTTATTAATGAGATGAAGAATATTCTTTCTGCTACTGTTAAGTATCTGCATTCTGATAATGCCTTGGAGTTTTGCTCCTTACATCTATATGAGTTTCTCAGGTCTCTTGGCATTATACACCGTACCTCTTGTGTCTATACATCTCAACAGAATAGTGTTGTCGAGCGCTAACATCGTCATTTACTCGATGTGACCAGAACCTTGTTGATTCAGAGTTGTGCTCCTCAAGGTTATTGGGGTGATGCAGTTCTTACTGCATGCTACTTAGTGATCCAAATGCATTCCTCTGTTTTAGGAGAAAGGGTCCCTTTCTCAATTGCATTTCCTGAGAAGGATCTATTCTCCCTTTCACCCTGTGTTTTTGGATATATGGCCTTTGTTCATAATCTTTCGCCTGGTCGTGACAAGCTCTCCCCCAGAGCTGTGAAGTGTGTTTTTATTGGCTACTCTCGTACCAAAAAAAGTACAGTTGCTTTGATCCGTTTCGAAGGAAATACTTTGTCAATGCTGACGTCACATTCTTTGAGTCTGTCACGTAGTTCTCTTCTACAGGTGACTGATTGGCCCCATCTGGCTCTGATGAGGAGATCTACATGCCTCCACCTCCTACAGCCCTACCACATCTTGCACCTGCTCTACCACCTCCCTTACCACCACCATTATCGCCGCCATCTCTACCCCCATCTCCAGTACCTACACCTGCTCCTACACCTGCTCCTGTGGTTGCCCCTGGACTGCCACCCACCTTGACTCAGCTTCTGCCACGTGTGTTTACTTGTAGGTCTCGCTCTGTTTTCCTGCTCACAGGTCTTCCCCATCATCCCTCACGCCTTAGGTATGTAATGAGCACATTATTTCTACTGATGGCACTACTGAGTTGTCTGTGTAGCAGGATTCCTTACAAAATGAGCAGATACCCTCTCAAGAGGGAAACTTACAAGTTCAGGAGTTGGCAGATGATCTCGATGTGCCTATTGCTCTGCGAAAGTAGAGTCGTACTTGTGCTTCATATCCTCTGGAAATACACGTTTCTTTGAACAGACTTTCTAAGGATTTAAGGAGATTTACCTTGGCACTGTCAGCTGTGGAAATACCAGAGACATATCACGAGGCTATTTAGGACAGTCAGTGACGTCTTGCCATGGAGGAGAAGATGGACGCGCTACAATCGCTTGACACTTGGAGTCTTGTTTCAGCTCCAATTGTCACATCCGTTATTGGGTGCAAGTGGGTGTTCACAGTGAAGCACTGAGCATGCCAGTGTAGATCATTACAAGACGGGACTTGTGGCATGTGGATTCACCCAGACATATGGGGTGGACTATCATGATACATTCTCTCTAGTGGTCAGACATTCTACTTTGCGTATCTTTCTATAAGTTGCAGTAACACATGATTGGTCGCTCTATCAGCTTGACGTGAAGAATGTTTTTTTATATGGTGACCAACACGAGGAGGTTTACATGCAACAACCACCTGGATTCACTACTGAGGGGGAGTGTTATAAGGTTTGCATGCTTCACAAGGCGATTTATGGCCTTAAGCAGATTCTAAGAGCATGGTTTCAGAAGCTTTTGGACTTGATAGAACGACATGAGTTTGTGCGATCGATTGTCAATCACTCTCTGTTTGTTTATAGGACTTAGAGAGGTACAATTGTTATTATTGTCTATGTTGATGATATCATTGTTACAAGGGGATGACGAGTAGGGCATTCAGGGTTCTAAGGATTTCCTAGGTCAACAGTTATTGACCGATGACCTTGGTAATCTACGCTACTTCCTTAGACTGGAGGTTGCCAGGAACCAACGAGGTCTTGGGATGACCCACAGGAAGTACGTTACGGATCTTCTTTCTGAGACATGCATGACAGATTGCAGACATGCCACTACTTCTATGGATCTGAGCATGAAGCTTTATGACGACGGTAATAAAGAGGTCGACAAGAGGAGGTACAGGGAGCTTGTTGGCAAGCTTCTGTATGTGACCATCACCAAACCAGATATATCCTTTGTTGTGAGCAAAGTGGAGTCAGTTTATGGAGCAATCCAGATAGACACATATGGATGCAGTCCATATTATTCTGAGGTATCTGAAGGCTTCACCTGGCACTGGTCTTCTATTTAGCAGAGGTACATCCCTTGTAGTTACATCTTGTGCATATGCAGATTATGATGGGTGTCCCAGGGCCAAGAAGTCTACTTTTGTCTTCGTAATGTTCATAGGAAGTTCCCTGGTGTCATGGAAGAGCAAGAAGTGGACTGTGGTTGCCTGATCTAGTGCTAAATCAGAATACATGGCTATAACACAAGCTAGTACATAGATAATGTGGACCAGATTTGTTCTTGCTGACCCGACTATTGAGATGCCACTTACCATGCACCTCCAATGCGACAACCATGCTGCTCTTTTCATTGCAAACAATCCTGCCTTGCATGAGAGGACCAAGCACATTGAGGTGGGCTATCATTATACTCGTAACATGATATAGAAGGGTCTCATTGCCACTACTCATGTCAACTCTGGAGACCAGAAAACATATGTACTTATCAAGGCCCTAGCCAGAGGGCCTTACTAGAGATGTTGCTCCAAGCTGAGGCTGATTGAAATCTATGCTCCAGCTTGAGGGGGAGTGTTGAGATATTAGTTACCTTTCATATCTTTTATGTAATATTTATTTTCTCTATGTTCTTTATTTAATTTACCTAACATGTTACTCTCCTATATAGGAGAATCCCAGAGCTTCATCAATGAGTAAATCATTCTTTTCTTTCCATACTTTGCAACCAATTTTATAGTGTTGCGGAGCCTTAAACAACACAAGACGGGTTTGAAAACCATGCGTTGCCAAGGTGAATGGTTCGAGATACCCAAAGCTTGAACAGAAGGAGGGAGGAAAATGGAGACAGTGATGAATGATCTTCACTTCTGGGATGACGTAACATGAGTCACGAAGATCATGGATCCTGTTGTGCATTCATTGTGAATCGTGGACGGTGATAAAAAACCGACTGTGGGAGTGATCTACGAGGCAATGCGTGCATGAGAGAGAAGGTCCGAGAAGTAGTTGAGAAGAAAGGATACAAAGCATGATTGGACGTCATTGACGAACATTGGATCAAGATGCTCTCGCATCCTCTTTAGAAGGCTGGTATGTATATGTAATAAATGAATCTATTCTTTAATTTTTGATAGCACTTGTTAGAAAATCGGAAGCGGAAGCGGAAACGATAAACATAGCATAAGAAGAAGAAACATCAACATGGGAACACCATGATTTTACGTGGAACCCTACTCCGTGAGGAGCGGGATGAAACCACGGGAGAAGCCCTCAACGGGGCGTGTTTGTCTATTGACTTTCTCAATGGATACAAGAGGTCTGGGGCTCCTTATATAGCCTCTACAGAGCCTCCAAGTCCCACCACTGGACGATGTGGGACAAAACAACTGGGCGGGGTAAATGGATCTCCTCCAGGATCCATTTACCCTGCTACAACACAATAGGCGCATACAACTAATGCTCCAACACTCCCCCTCAAGCTGGAGCATGCAATGCTCAGCTTGGACAAACAGAAAGATACTCAACTCAACGCTACATGACACTACGGACAATATCAACCCAACGCGCACATTGCTGCAGTCGAGGACGTTGCTTCTCATGCCGTGCAGGTGAGGAGGACGAGCGGGCTGGAGTGTGAGTCAACTGAAGACTCGGAATCTGACCATCGAGTCTGAACTTGCGTCTGAAGTCTCCTCGTCGGAGAACTGGGTCACTCTCATCTGGCTAAGAGAATGGTGCACTGCTCTGGTGTACCTATGATACCACATGAAAACCCTTGCCCTCAAGGGAATGGTCCTCTGCTCTGGAGTCCCTATGGCTCACATGAAAACTCTTGCCTGACAACAAGAAGAATGATGGGGACCACGAAACAAATGATGGCAACATATGCTCATCTGACAATGACCGCACACTCGTGCGTGTCTGAAACTGAGGACTCGGAAGACAATCGTCGAGTCTGAAACCGAACTGTAGAGTCTGATCATCTGGCTGGTCTGGAGACTGGCATCGAATCTGGATCATGAACAGACCTGTGACTCTATATATATTCCCCCTTTTCTCCCATACTTGTCGGAAAATGAACATCGACTAAGTTGGGAGAAGACAAGATAGAATGGGGAGAAAACATGAACTTGCGGCTTTTCATTTTTTTTATAAGCCGTCACATTTTTTTTCGTAAGCCGTTCCATTTTTTCGGCTTTTGCATTTTTTTTCAAATATTTTCCGTACGGCTTTTCTTTGTGTGTCTCTTTTTTTTTAAGACATGCGTACAGCTTTTTTTCTTTGTACGCGCCTTCTCTTTCTCTCTCTCTCTCTCTCTCTTTTTAAAAAAATCTCTCTTTTCTCATTTTTTTTTAAAATCTCTTTTTTTTTGAACAACTCTCGGCCCAAAATATGGGCCCAACTCTTCCTCTCCTTTTTCCAGCCCATTGTTGGGCCTTCATTCATATTTTTTTAAGGAGGTACGGCCCACTTGGGTCTTACTGTAAACAAAACACAATTTTTTTTAACGGGTCACGAGCCCTAGGGTTCTCCAATGGGAACCCTCTCTTTTAACGCCTGCCCCCCCCAAAAGGGTCTCTGATCTGCGTCGTACGGGGAGGCACGCTGGAGGTGCCCGCTTGAAGATCGCGCGCGAGAGGCGGCACAAGGAGGCGAGGTTCTGGGAATCGCGTGGGTAGGTGGTGCTCCGCCAGGAGCCTGGGGGCTGTAGCCGCTTGGATGAGCGCCACGAGGGCGATTCGGGAGGAGTTCCTCGCGCGGAGTTGCTGCCGAGGAGAAGGGACTTGGAGGCCGCATCAGGCGTGGGCGATGCCAGGAGCGGAGGCCGCTGTTCGTATGTATCGCGCGCCTGCGCGAGCGGGAGATCGAGGGGGCTATGCCTCGTCGCCTGAGGTTGTGCGCATGGACTTCACGGCTGGGGATCGAGCGTCCGCTCGCCTGGAAGGAGAGCACTGGGAGGAAGCAGATGATATGATATTGGGGTTCAGGCAGGAACCCACGCCTTCTCTGGAAGACTCGACACGGATGTGTAGGCGACTCGAGATCGTTGCCATCGCTGAGATGCCGCCAGGGGAGGGAGCTAGGGCTCGAGCTCCAGTTGCACGGGTTTGAACGAAGGAGGCCTGCTGCTTCCTCCACAGAAAGGAGCGTCTTCGATGCGCTTGGAGGAAGGATCGCCTGGAGGTTGCGCAAAGGCTCCGAAATGGAATGCCTAGGGTTTGGCAGCGGCAAGGGCACTGCCAGGAAGATGCCGCAGCTCTTGGACGATAAAGAAAACCCTAGAACTTGATTAGGGTTTAAAAAAAACTGTAGAACCTCTCGATCTTTTGATCAATCTTGAACCACTAATCTTCTCAAATAAAGCTTCAATGATAATCAAGAACTGTCTCTCGAAATAAAACTAACATAAAATCCCCGAGAAACGAACCCGCTCTGATACCATGTTAGAAAATCGGAAGCGGAAGCGGAAACGATAAACATAGCATAAGAAGAAGAAACATCAACATGGGAACACCATGATTTTACGTGGAACCCTACTCCGTGAGGAGCGGGATGAAACCACGGGAGAAGCCCTCAACGGGGCGGGTTTGTCTATTGACTTTCTCAATGGATACAGGAGTTCTGGGGCTCCTTATATAGCCTCTCCAGAGCCTCCAAGTCCCACTACTGGAGGATGTGGGACTAAACAACTGGGTGGGGTAAATAGATCTCCTCCAGGATCCATTTACCCTGCTACAACACAATAGGCGCATACAACTAATGCTCCAACAGCACTATTGATGGATTAAAATTTGAGAATTATGCATGCTTGGGTCCAACTCACTACTTCAATCCCAAGTACTAGTACAAGCACAATCTTGATACAAATGCTGACTTTCTATCAACTGTCCAAATTATGGTGGAGAAGCTCGTCAAGGATGAGAAAATGCAAACCATGCGCATGAGTGAGGTAATTTGGAATCTAGAGTAGACTCATGTTTTCGAGTAGTTTCATTGGATTTTGGAAGTATTATGTGATAATTTATGACTTCAAACAACGTGCAGGTCAAGTACTTTAGGGATGCTTTGGGGTCCTTCGATAGAATTACTGCAATCAATGGATGGGACAATACCCTTCCTGGTCAGGACGAATAAATCCATTGATTGTATTGCGACGTATTATTAGTATTTGCAATTATTGATTTATCTCTTTTGGATTTTCCACAACAGAATGGTGATTACTGTACAGGATTGAGCCTCCCAACCTATGAAAGGTGACAATGAAAGTACTGTCGTAAATTGCATCTGCTGGTGGTTGTGAGAGGAATTGGAGTATGTTCAACCTGATTTATTCGAAGAGACGAAGTGGGATGGGAGAACAGAAGCTCCATGATCTTGTCTATGTGCACTACAACTTGAGGTTAAAGATGAAACATGCAAGGAAGGGACATGACAAAGAGAACTACACATACCCCATCAATCTTGCATACATTTTCAAAATGTACGACGCTGATGTTGGTGAAGATATTCTCCAGTGGTGGATGGATTCCAATGGTGTTACAGTGCTTGATCAATCAGGAGGAAGGTCGAATCTGAATATATGTTTGCAAATGGGAGCAGATGTTGGTGACTACATGGCTAGATCCGGACGAATCACGAACCCTTTTGGAGGGTTGGAGCTTGATACAATTATTGATGATATTCTCTCCACCGGTTCCGAATCCAAATCCAAATAAAAGGATGATAGTGGAAGTGATAATGATGATGAAGCTGTCAGCGATCGTGGAAGATCTAGTGATGGGGAAACATATTCAGGGGGTCAGGGTCAGCAGGGGGTGGTCGTGGATCACATGATACAAGATTCGATGAAGGGATCCATGTATCGCATGAATATATGGAGCGACATAGAAACACACATGAAAATTTGTCCCAAGTTCGAGTCCGGGACCTACGGATTACGAAGTATACGGACATGTCCATCATCCTATTGACATCTACATGGATGATTTGTTATCTGTAGGTTTCTTGAGGTGCATGGACATTGACGACCCTTATCATGTAGCAATGTCAAATCCTCTAAGTGGATATGGATCATTACATGATGAGAAATCATTTGACGTCTTCCCAGAATACTTTCATGCTCCTCCTGGACCTCCTCCTCCTCAGGCACATGCACTTCCATCTTATGTGTACAATAGGTATGGATACAACAACTACAATGGTGAAAACTATCAAGATAGCTAGACCGAACAGAGCCAGGGAAGCTATTTTGGTGGTGACAATTATGGTATCTTCCTCGACTTCTACACGCTCGTGCCTCCTCCTCCTCCGTAGAAATTGTCTCCTACTCCATCATCATCACCCCGAGGATCTCAAGCTAGTATTTCGCAGCCTCGCCATGCATCTCGTGATACCGGATCTAGTGTTATTTATCATCATTTTGGGATACTCGTAGGAATCGATGACCATGAGTTGATGCAATATGTGATGGATTACAAGGCCATGCACTCGTACATGACATGGGAGAACTACTGGGAGTTCATTGACTCCGCGATGCGCTATGAGGGACAACATGGCATGGGCATACGGATCCACCACAGAACCCTTGGTTCAGAATTCCTCATGACCAGATAAAATCTTTTATAATATTGCATCAATTTATATTTTTTCATTTATTTTTGTGAATAGAGAAATCTTCAGTTGCTGTAAGTCTGAATTTGATTCTTTACTTCATTAAAACCTTGTCTATTGCTATAAGTTATTTATACGAAAGAAACATTGTCTCATAATCCTTATTTACATTTTTTGAATCAAATGACTCATTTCAATGCCATTCACTGTCTTCCATGAACAAAAGATGCGTTCCAAGTGTGATTAACTTAGCTATTTTGTCTTCAATTCTAATGCTTATCAGTTACCAATCAACGTTAACATTGGTATGTTCTATATGACTGGTATGTGTGATAGAAGGGTCACAGATGATCGATATATGCAATCTAAGTATATATTTGTAAGTTATTTAGTGGTCTAAGAACTTGGATGAACTCCATTTCCAATATCTATAAGTCATCAATCGACATTAATAATGATATGCTCGATATGATCAATGTGTGTAATATATGAGGTATAAATAACCAGTATGTGTGATGTAAGTGTGTATTTGTAGGTTATTTGTTGTTTTAATGACTTGGATGATTTTAATTTGCGAAAAAATGGTAAAAATAGCTTTTTTGAGCCATTTTCTACCTTTCCACCTATACCGTCGATATATCCCGATATATCTTTTTTTGGACGGACCAATACGATATCGATGTTGATATTTAGAACCTTGGCACTAACCAAGCTCCATGTGCTATGCGACTGGAGCGCTGCCATCTCCTCCTCCATAGAAGATACCACTAAGTGTCACATAGTCTCATGATATGTTCATGGCATCTCCACAACTGAGAAACCTATGACAAACCTCCTGAAATCCGTTGAAAGACGTTTCAAAGAAACATGGACTGCGAGAGGATATGTAACACACATATGTTGCCGCTTCCGGAGAGCAATGGACAGATCAAGGTCCTCCATACCATCTGCGTCATGTTAAGTAGCCTCTTGAGGAGGCACCTGATCGTTCTGTAGAGTAGTTTGTTGTATAGACAAATCACAGTTCTATTAGTAGAAACTAAGTGCTCAGAACATGCATGGGGTTTGCTGGATGATGGGAAAGGCACATAAGCAATGGCTACTAAAGGTGGCATATGAATTGTAACAATGTGGCAAAATTGAACCAAAGGAGTAGGCACCACCGTAGGAGGCAGAGGTGGTGGAGGAACCATATTGGGAGGTGGTGGCGTATGAGGATGCATGTAAACCTTCTCTATACAGTCAGACGAGGTCAATCTGTTACCTGTAGGAAGAAAATACATGACCAACTCAAAGAAGGTGACATCGGCATTAACATAATATCTGTGTATAATAGGATCAAAGTATTGGTAACCCTTTTGATTCCTGAGTAGCACACAAAGACATACTTGACAACACTAAGGTCGAGCTTGTCATGGTCAGGGGTCAGATGGTGAATATAAACCATTGAGGCAAGAGAGAAAAGATCCTTGTCGGAAACCACAACAAAAAACGAAACCTTCTCTTCTAATAAATAAGATGGCATCTGGTTAACCAGATAGCAAGTAGTAAGAATCGCATCACCCCAGAAAGAGTGTGGATCACGACTTTGAATAAGAATAGTGTTGGTCACATCAAGAGTATGATGGTGCTTGTGTTCAACATCATTTAGCTTGGAAGTAGGTGCTGGTGTACTAGATTGTGGCATAATGTCTCTCAGTCGAGATACAATGTCATCATATCTCTGATCTGATGTGGGTGGCACAGTTTGCTGATGATGGGCCTGCTCTGCTACACGTGCTGATGCTGGAAAACCATGCTTAGAGTAGCATGCATCTTCTGTATGTCCAGATCCGTGACAATAGGTACACGATGGTCCACGACCACGTCCACCTCTACCTTGTGATGTCTATCCACGAAACTGAGATGCGCTGCCTCTTCCACGAGAGGCCACCATAGCAGAAGAATTTGGCACTAGAGTTAGAACATTGATCCTGCTTAATCTCCGGAAGGCCTCCTCCATGGGAGGAATGGTAGCATCAGCCAATATATGGGAAGATGTTGCCTCGTACTGAGAGTCAAGAGAGGCCAGGAATACTCTAACCATCGTAGCATTCCGAAATGTCTTCATCCGTTCTGGAGTCGCCGTGAGAAGCACAAAGCCATGAAGCTTCTCAAACATCCCACGCAGGGTGGTATAGTGTATATGTAGTGGTCGACCATTCTGCTTAATGGTAAAGATGTCATGCTGTAGCTGTAGAATCTTCGTCTCATTCTTGGTCTGTGAATACGTGGCAACAAGAATATCCCACATGGCTTTGGTTGTGGGCTGGTGCAGGACATCATTCGCTATATCTGGTATCATGATACCAGACAACCAGACTCGTGCATAGGCATCATCAGCCTCCCAAGAGGCATACAGTCTTGTCTTCTCCATCGACTCTTCCTTGGTAAGAATATGCTTCTTACTCATCGACTTCATTAGGCTCATGAATTGCATGGCCCACAACTTGTAATTCGACCCATCCATCTTGACTATGGGCGCTGGACCTCTGAAGGCGCTCGTAGTGGGGATATCAATCTTGTTCTCTGACATCTTGTCGATCAAAGAAGACGAGGATCCTAGACTTGAAGAGGTAATTGCCTACACTGACATGGGGTATTTAGTTGCACGTGTAGACTTATCCTGCAACCAACCCCATCAATATAAAAAGGCTCTGGCACGGAAATGGCTGCAACCACAGGATATACAGCGGCCGCGGCTGCTAAAGATGCAGTGGAGAACACACACGAAGGACAGGAGACCACTACAGGTGCAGGGACCTCTTGCGCAAGAGGCGTGGCTACAACCGCTGGGGAGCCCACGCGGAGGAGGGCCTCGGGACCGCGGGCTGCACGAAGAGGTGTAGATGTAGCGGCGACGGGTCTCAGGACCGCGGGCTGCGTGGGGTGCACGGAGAGGCTATGGGCGATGCGGAGGGGCTGCGGAGCCGCGGGCTGCGCGGGGCGCACAGAGAGGCTATGTGCGGCGTGCGGAGGGGCTGCGGGACCGCGGGTGGAAGGTGGGGCTAGGGTTTCGGGTACAAGAGCTCCAGTCTAGGACCGTCGCTCTGATACCATGTTGGGAAAAACAAACGAGATGTTTATTCTATAAGCCCTAGGCTCTCTTATATAGAAGAGAGGCCTGTGGGTAAAATACATACGGTAGACAGGAAGAAAAGAAAATAGATGAAGGGATACTGAAATATAGAAAAAGACATATATCTCTACACGAATCATATAATTTGAATCCTAACCGTATGTTATGTTGAACCCAGATTAAGAACGATCTAATGTCCTCTTGTGCCACTATACCCTACCAGTATTGGACATGTTAATGGTAAATATGAATACGAAAGAGGCATAATTTAAGCATTCGTCTTGCATAAATATATACTCAACAACTAGTCCTTTATATACATATGAAAATACGAATAGGACTAATTATTTTCTTTAAAAAAATGCTTGAAAAAATCCCTAACGCCTAGCATCTCGTCTCGCCTCACCTCGACTGTCTCAGGCATCCGAGGTGCATGCCTCAACCAGGGGGTCCGAGGCGGTCGCCTCAAGGCTTTTCTCACTGCCTCGTTTCGGCTCGAGCGCCTTTGTGCCTCGAGGCGCGTTTTTTTCAAACCATCACCTCCATTGGAGGTATAGATGCACCCGTAAGAAGCTGGTTGCGTGCTGCATCATACCTAAGACCAAGAGCCTTCAGAAAAACTCAAACTATCATGTTGTTCTTGAACGCCATCTAGTGCTCTATAAACGTAGTCATGGGCATGAAGCAGTGCAGCTTCTTGAATATATCTCGAAGCAAAGAGTAGAAGTTGTGCAGAGGACGACCGTTCCGTTTGGTTGTGAAAATATCGCACTGTAACTGCAGGATCTTAGTCTCATTCTTCGTCTGACCATATGTTGCGACAAGGATATCCCACATGCTTGGCAGTGAGCTGATGCAAGATATCATTGAGCTATCTCTGTGGTACGAGTCCCGGGGAGCCATATACGCGTGTACATGTCATCTTGCTTCCATGAAGCATTTACCCCACTCTTGTCAGACGGCTCTGACTATGTCAGAATGTGCTCCTTGTTATTGCACTGCATCATGGTCATAAACTGTATAACTCATAATTGGTCTCATCCGTCTTCACGACATACATGACCCTTGAAGGCATCGAAGGAGGAGAAGTCACCCTTGATTTCTGACATAATAATAAAGAGGCCGGGAACATACACTACTGGGGTTGTAGACTAATCTGAATGTGTTTGCACAATCATATGGGTCCTCAAATTTGGGTCCGCACTAGGGTCGGTGGGGTGATTTATACATATAAAATCACCGTTTTCCAACCAAAATTAGGCCTTTTACGATCCTTGAATGCAGAAGAAGCGTCGGAGGGGAAAGGCGAATGGAACCTCAGGGGTCTATGCGGTGTCGGAGGGGGCTAAGCAACGTAGGGGCGGGCAAAGAAGGGTTGGGGAGGTCACTGCGGAGCCCTAGGTGGTGCTGGGGTGGGCCATCAAGGGCTTTATGCAGTATTGGTGGCGGCGGCAATGCCCTAGGCAGCGCTGGCGACGACTGTGATGTGACGTATGAGTCCGTTGGGTAGGCGGGGTCGCTGGCGGTGGTGCTAGGGTGTTGCTCAGGATCACTAGCGACGATGATGTGCGTGCATGAGTGGGGAGCCATTGGAAGGGGGTTGACGTATGGGGAGGGAATATTAGGGCATATGGCTTCGGTTTAGAACCATTGCTCTGATACCGTATGGAAAGAGAATGATGAGTTGTTTAATAATGAGGCCATATGGTTCTTTTATATAGAGAGGATAAACCCTAAAGGGTAAATTATATAATAGAGACAAACAAGATAAAAAAATACATAAAAGATAAAGAAAGATAAATATATCTCTCAACACACTCATATGATCGAAATGTACCTATTTTCCTAACTTGTCATTGCTTTCAGATGGTAATTTTTTCAAAGCCCTCGGAACAATGTAACGACTTATTGTCATGTTTCCTAACAACTAACAATTGAGTAAGAGCTAGAAATCTATTAGAAACGTTTTGATTAGCCATTTGATACTTTAAATGATAGTTTTGATTGGCAATCAAATACTTTATATGATGTGTTTAGTCCAGGCACCAAGTCTGGCCACAACAACAAAAATAATAGAACCTTTTCCCACATTAAGTAGGTCAGCTACATAATTCTTTGCCTCAATTCATATCTATCTTGTGTCATTCTCGAGCTTAAATCCAAAAAAACTAAGATCCCTCCAGATAGTCTCATTCCAACTATTCTTGGGCCTTCCTCGTCCTCTCTTAGCCGACTTAATATCCCAAAACTTGCATCTTCTAACTGGTGCATTAGCCGACCTCCTTTGCAAATAGCCAAACCATCTTAAGCGATTTTCTCTCATCTTATCCTCTATCGGAGCTACAAAAACTTTCCTTCCGATCGCATTATTTTGAATCCGATCTTTACGTGCGCACTCATCCATCTTAGCATTTTCATTTCCGATGTGTCATTATATGTACGTGTCTATGGTTCACAGGCCAAAATACAGATCCATAGAGCATAACACGTCTCACAGCTGCTTTGTAAAACTTTGCTTTGCTTTTCAACAGATTTTTCTTATCACATAGGACACTAGAGGCTCCTCTACACTTTAGCCAACCTGCATTTATTCTATGAGTAACACCATTGATTTCCCCATCATGTTGCAAAATAGATCCCAGGATCTAAAGGATTCTTTTTTTCGAATGTTATCGTCACCAATCTTCACCTCGATTCCTTCACCACTACCATCAAATGGTCACCAGTGGTTGTTCATATCATCATTCTTACAAATATCACACTTTTTAATGTGTTCAACTTAATATATTTATTGACGTGAAAAGGAGCTTGTGGTATGAATGTAATGACGGGAAACCAAGCCGATGTTGACATCATAGCAAATGAGCTTGAGGTATGAATGTAATGATCTTTTATTAGACGACTCGTAATTGTCCTTAATTATACAAAGGGTAAATTACAAAAAAAGGGATTGATCTTTACATGGATTCCCAAATTAGGGACCGATCTTTATTTTGTAACAAATAGGGGACCAAAGTTCAACTTAACGATTCAGTCCCCGATGCTGTTAGTGAGAGGCTTAATTCGTGATAGAAGTTGACGAAATTACCCCCGCCTTCCTTTTGCACTTTCCCAATCTGTTTCCCACACAAACAGAGTCACGGAAACCTCCCTCACCCCACCAACGTGATTCTACGACCATCGCCGACTCCAGATGATGGTAGAGGGTTGGCACGACGATGAGGGCAGAGGGTTGGCATGACAGGAGAGGACGGCCAAGGCGGAGGAGGAGAGGGTGGAGGTAGAGGAGGAAAATGGGTTTCGATGGCCAATGCTCTGTTTTACTTGCATTTTGGATATGATTTTTCCAGTGGTTTATTGAGATCTGAAGTCACCCAACATCCTCCTGGATACTGAATGGGACGCTCACGTTGCTGACTTCAGGACGGCTCGAATGCTCGGTGTGCATTTGCCCGACGGAAACGCGAGCTTGTCGACATTTTCTGCATTCCAAGGAACCATAGGCTGCATTACTCCAAGTATAATACTTCTTATAACTTTAGCATTGTTACCTATACATTTCTTGATGGTCAATTGTGGTCACGAGTATTGCTGTTTATGTAGAACATGAGGTGAGTGACGACAAATGTCGATGTCTTCAGCTTCGGCATCGTTGTCATGGAATTCCTCACTACGAGGAGGCCGACAGGAGTACATGACCATACCAGTGAGCCCTTCACATTGTCACAACATGGAGCGAATTCTCTTGCCATCGGAAGAGAGGGAGGTGGCTGTATCATCGACACGGAGATGCACGTCTCATATGACGAGGAAGAGGTGGAGAAGTTGGTGGGATTATTGGAAAGAGCACCCCCGAGTTCCTCACGCATGAGGAAGAGGTGGAGTTAGCCTTTGAGTGAGGCACTCGGTGGCGGTGATGCTGCGGCAGTTGGTGGTGTTGGCGCCGATGCTGGTGGCGCCGAGGAGGGACGGCGAGGGGATAATGACATTCATGCTGTTCGGGGTGGTGTTCGGGTTGTACGTGTTGCCGTTGTCCTCCCCCCCCTTCCACAAGCACGAACAGAAGTTCTGTTTGGGTAAGGGTAGAATTAGGGAAAGTGAAAACTAAATCAGGGGTAATTTCGTCAATTGAAGGCATGAGTTGAGCCGCCCACTAACTGCGTCGGGGACTGAATCGTTAAGTTAAACTTTGGTCCCCTATTTGTTACAAAATAAAGATCGGTCCCTAATTTGATAATCCATGTAAAGATCAGTCCTTTTTTTTGTAATTTACCCTTATACAAATATGCAGCTTGATAAGAAAATGGCCGAGAGAACTCTGAGAGGACATAAAGGTGATGTTGTTGCTGCTGTTTGCTATTTGCTTCGTTGATGAACACATGGTGCAGAATAATTTGTTTTCTTGCTCGGTTTTCTTTTCTTCTGAACTTAGGATGATAACAGTCAAAATGCTTAGGTGACATTAGTTGTTTTCTTTGACAGGAGGGAGGACGTGCACGCATTGTCCAACAAGCTGTATGGAAACTTCCTGAAAAAGTATTACCGTTCGACGGCAGTATTTTGGAAGCTTTCAGCTATTTTTGTTGTATTTGCTTTAACCTATTACTGTTTTTATCTCGTAGGTGCAACCCTACTTATTATCAATTATTACTGTGTTTTAGAAGTTTTTTCATTAGCCAGAAGCTAATATGTCTCAACTTCAACCTACTTTAGTTGTCGAAATACATTCATTTATGAAATGAAGTTTTGGATATGGATTAGTGTCAGTTTTTGTGCAATTGGCATTTCCAGGCCACCATATTCTCGCTTCCAATAATCCACCAAAAAATTTCTTTACGGTTGAGTTTTGTAATAAATTACAAAAGAATACATCTAAGCCAGTAGTTAATGACATACAGTCCTCAAACTATAGCGTCATGGACCTAAACCCAAGTCATTTTCGTGGAATAATGGTCGTGACAACTTCTTTGAATTTTTGATCCAACCCACTAACAACCACCTAAGTTAGTTATTCCCAAGTTGTCAAGCGGTAGATATCCACTCTTTGAACGCATATTTCTTGCAAATATGCTATGTAGACTATTTATGTTTGAGATATTACAGCCTCCCTAGTTATATTTGGAACTTCCTCATAGTGAAATGGTTCTGTCATTTTCCCAATAATAGTGACAGTTGAGTAGTATTTTCCTTATATCTCTTTGTAGAGTCAGCTCTAGTTCTCGAGTAGCCTATGAAGAAAATATTAACTCTGATATCACGTGCAACATCTTGAACCTAGAATTGAGCCATTATCAAATAATATTGTACTTTATTTGACATGGACGATTATAAGCCTGTGAAAAGGTTGAAAGAAGTTTGGAAGCCTAGAGGGTCAGGTACAGTATCTTGGAACAATAAGCGACGTTTGGGATATGCATTGCTTGGGAGTTGCAATAAGCTCTTCTTTTACAGCTTCGGACAAAAGCTAAAATGCCCTTCTGGACATGTTTCATCTTTTGTTACCCAAGGAACTCATGAAGGCTAAGCATAGCATTATATTTTTTGGTCTTTTTTGTTTATTTTTCTTCACTTTTCAAGGCCGTGTTGGCTATTGATCAGTTTTATCACATTTTTCCATGACGTTAGGTCATTTGAGCCCTTCATGGACTTTGTGTCCTTATTTCAGAGATTATCGGACTTCTGAGTAAAAAACATGAACTCTGATATCGGGCTGTTGTCGTTTTTTTGTTATGATGCAACAACTTTGGGAAAGACTGCCGCTATTACCTGTGGACTTGGCTTCATATCCATTGCTGTTCAAGTTTCTTTTACTTGGGGCCGATGTGTTGTTGCAGTGCATTGGGTACTCTGGCTAATGCTCCTGGCTGCTGGATGTGCAGTTGCTTCTTTCCTACAGGTGAGTGGCTCATTTTTGTTTGGGCTGTACCCCTTATGTGACTCAGGTTAGCAATCACTTCTGTATTTGTTGGTTGGTATTGTGCTTATAAGATATTCGTGGGAAGGCCTGGGATTTCAAATGATGTGAAAAGGTTGATAAGATTGCTAACACAAAGTGTTTCTGGAAAGGCCTGAGAGTTGCAAGTGGCCTGAAAAAGGTTCAGGTGATTACCAGTATCACAGATGTTTTGTGGAAATGAGCGGCATGTTTGTGAAGTTTTGGGTTGACAATAGAGATTTTGTTGTAAATGAGAAAACTTACAATAGTTCTTGGAGGAAGATTGATTAAGGAGTGAAGATGAGAAAACAAAACATGTTGTGGAGTGACCCTGAAGAATGTCAAGGGATTTTTTAAGCTGCCAGGATGCAGTAGTTGCATGTGGCTCCCATTTTTGACATTTTATACCACAATTATTGATAGCTGGACATCCACAAGTTTTTTTTAGGATGTCATGATCAAGGTATTAATTGCCCGTGCCATTTTGCCTGGATGGAAAGGAGTGTGCTTGTTCATACCTTCCTGTTGTGCTTGCTAAACCATAAAGCATTGAAAAACACAATTTTACCTCCTTTCCCATTCTAGAATTCTATGTTCAATGTGGTATCCATCCCCAATTTTCATTGAGTTTGGGGATAACTATTAAAATTGGTTACTAGGTTCTACATGTTTGACAGTGATCATTCTTCAGGCACTTCACACACTTCCTGAACTTACTGCAAAAGATCTAGCTTGATGATATTCATTTTCCAGTTTGCACTTTATTGAATCACAGGGAACATGCTCATCTTAAGATAATGTTATAGACATTAAAAGTTAGAAATGCTCAAAGCTGCATAATAACAAAAAAAATCAGTACATGTGAGTGTAGATCTGGAAAGCAGAAGGTATGAATGGGCAGACTTTGTGCTATTCAATAAAAGCCCAGAGAAGTCACGTCAGTACAATGCAATTCTGGGTGTCAAATGTGGCCAGCGTTTGGTGCTACTTTTCATATAGTATTCCTGAGCTAGGTATGATTTATCACTGTTGACTCTTTCTGTGGTTTTGTGTAGGTAATCGTGCATGTGTGTTGCTTCAGTTCCTTTTGTATGAGATTTTCACATGCGAGCTTTACATGGCTGGTTTGGTTATACCATGATAAGCAGTCATTACTTGTGCTTAATTTTACTAAATTGTGAAGCCATTTTTGTTCTGATGTTAATATCCCTAATGCAGGACAACAAAGGGAAGGTGGGAATAGCTGATTGTAGAATATGTGCCATATTGCATCTTAATATATGAGGTCTGGTGTTTACAGGGACATCTATCTTTCTTTAATGAAAGAAAGAAATAAGAAAAGAAAAGGAAGGAATATCGACAAACAGACGCGCCGTGGTGGGACCACCTCCTCCATCTTGAGGGGGTGCTGTCACGTGATCATCTCTGGAGCTGGAACGGTCTCGGCCAAGAGAACATGAACACTGCCAGCAATTATGCAATAGGCGTCACGGTGGGTGCCCCCACTCCCTCTTGTCCCTTTCTCTCTATATATTCTTGGGTTTTTTTACGCTTGTACCCTTTCGAGTTTTTCCAATCGCATTTATACCACGAGCTTTTTCCGCAATCATGCTTGTGCTCCTATATTCTTGCAAATTTTACAGTAATGTCTCTTCGTTTTTACCTCCGCGCAACAATATTACAGTAATGGAAGGGCGTAATAATACCGGGGCACGGGCGTAAAAATTCCTATATACTCTTGGGGTAATTTGGTCTTTGGGTAATCTTGAAAAAAACCAGTGCTTTACCCTAGTGTTCCATTGAGAAAATGCCCCCAAGGATGGATATCTAGCCGAGCGATCTTCCCGCATCATGGAATGATAAAACTTTGAGCGATCGTATGTTTGGGATGGCAAGGTCTAGGGTACTAAGCACGCACGCATGCACGCTCATGCATAAGCATCATGGTGAGCTGGAGTATCGGTGGCACTAAGTTATGTCCCTGAATGCGCCTTTTCTCTTCCTTCCCGCAACTTGTGATTGTCCGTTGCACATGTGGGGCGGCCTTTCTCGTCTTCGTGCAACTCGCGATGAAAGTGGACAATCGAACTCTCTGGGAACATGATGCGAGACAAGGGGGAGTTCCATACAAAGATGTTTTTTAGGACATCTCCTCTAACTTGGTTTTTTCCATTTCGTTTTTTGTGTGCCAATCCATTGCGTGCTTGAACATGCCATTCAATCTCTCATCTATTGATCATTCATGCGTATCTAATAGTGAGTGATCTATGATGAATTGGGTGTGTGTGTGTGTTATTTGTGTTGCCAATCGTGAAATCTTGTATTCGTGTATTGTGTTTGGATTACTTCCAGTAGTTTTGGAAAAAAAAATGAGGATAATCGTTAGATAATATTTCGAACGCAATGTTTATGTCATGTGGAGATGGAAACAAGATGTCATAAAAGATTATGGATCAAAACTTCTTACATTCGCCAAAAAAAAATCCTTGATATCGCAATACCGGTTCCTATGTTCAAAAGATCATCGATGCGGGGAACATTTTTCTAGCTCTTTTCTAGTTATTCATTTTCACTGAGCTTTGGCTTGCTTCTATGTATATTTTTCTGACATCGATGAACTATGGTAATTATTGATGCGACTTGAATCCTAACAATTTATTATTTGGGTTGGATTGCTGAAGTGGTTGATGTATGTCATGCCTTCTGATTGGTTGAGAACTGTTGGACTGGATTACCGAGATGTCTGATCCGCCTCCTGAATCTTAATTGGCTGAGAGCTGTTGGGCTGGATTGTTGAGATATTTGATCTGTCTCTTGAATCTTGATTGGGTGAGAGCTGTTGGGATGGATTGCTAAGATGTCTGATCCGCCTCCTGAAACCCGATTGGCTTAAAGTTTTTGGGATGGATTGCTGAATGCAATTGGTATTCTTCTATTGCAATATAAAAGGAGCCTTCGGGCCACCATTTACTGTAACCCTTAATCTACATCCTCATACTCATCCCATCTTTGTATCTTCTTAGTATCCTTTGTATTACTTATTTCTCTACATAGTGAAAACCGATCATCACCGTACAAGGATGTAGCCCAGTTACGGGTGAACATTGTAAATCCGTGTGTTGCATATTGTTTGTTTGATCGTGTTTGTGTGTATTTGCTTCCACGATTCGCAATGAATTGGTATCAGAGCTTCAGGTTCGGTCAAGATCATCTAGCAAGATGACATCGTACAATATGAAGATCGAGAAGTTCACAGAGAAGAATGGATTCAATCCATACCAAATGAAGATGCGCGCCATTCTGAAACAACAGGACATCTGGACACCATTAGATCAGGAGTAGAGGAAGGCACTTGAGTCATTCGAGTTGATGGTGTAGGAAGAGAAGGCGCACTTGACGATCATGTTGTGTTTTGCAGACGAGATTATCACGTAGGTTGCCAATGAGGATTCCGTGGTTGGCCTGTAGTTGAGATTCAAAAGTCTGTACATGGAAAAGTCTGAACAACAAGTTGCTCTTGAAGCAATGTATGTTCTCTCTCTCTCTGCATGTTTGAAGGTTCATCTCTTAAGGACATCTAGATCACTTAAATACATTATTGATGGATTTAAGAAACGTAGATGTTAAGATTAAAGATGAGGATGGTGCCTTGATTTTGTTGGTTTCTCTTCAATTGTTGTTTGAGAATTTTGTTCAATCATTTATTGTAGGAAGAGAATCGACAACCCTAAAGGAAGTTCGCGTGAGTCTGCATACACGTCAACTTCGACATATGGCTATAGGGATGCTGGACTGTAACGCTGCAGGTTTGATTATGACTCATGAAAAGAGTCGTGCAGGTTCTGGCTACACGAAGAAGGGAATACATAAGTCCAAAAATAGTAATTCTAAGAGCATCTGCAATTACTGTAAAGAATCTAGATATCGGAAGAAAGACTTCCCGAAGAAGGCCACAATGCTAAAGTGGTTCATAGAGACAGAGATTCTGAAAATGAGTTCGTTGTCACCGACACATATCATAAGATGATGGATAACACATGAATTCTTGATTCAGTCTGTTCTTACCATATGACTCACAACGAAGATTCGTTATGTACATATGAGAAGACAGTTGGTGGAAATGTCATGAGAAATAATGCAGCATGCAATATTGTAGGGATCGACTCTATGAAGATCAAGATGCGTGATGGAGTCATGAGGATTGTGACAGAAGTACGACATGCTCATGATCTGAGGAAGAACCTAATATCCCTTGGAGTCTTAGACTCTAATGGATATAGATACAACGCTGAAGGTGGAGTAATTTAGGTTGATAAAGTCGAGGTTGTTGTCATCAAAGGTGATAAGCAAAAGACTACATACGCCATGCATGGGTTTATAATTTCTAGGGGTAAGTTAAAGCATTGTTTGGACTTGCTCAATGTCTACGGTTGGCAGCAACCCCGAGGAGGGGCTGGCGGTGGCACTGTGGAGCTTGGCAAAGTTTCTCTAAGGATTCAATTCAAGGCGGAGATTGTTAATATGACTTGAATCCAACTATCTAATTTTCAAGCGGCGGTTAATTCTACTACTTGAGGATTCAACCTCGGTGGAGTCTAGCAGTGGTTAATTCTGCTAGTGGAGAATTCATGTCATGATGGAGTATAGTAGTGGTTAACTCAGCTATATGAGAATTTAACCTCGGTGTGACTAGCAGTGATTAATTCTGCCAGTGGAGAATTCTACTCATGATGGAGTCTAGCAGTGGTTAATTCTGTTATATGATGATTCAATTCAAGACGGAGATTGTTGATATGACTTGAATCCTAACAGTTTATTTAGGCTGGATTGCTAACATGGTTGATCTACGTCCTTCCTTCTGATCCATTGAGAGCTGTTAGGTTGGAATGCTGAGATGCCTGATCCGCCTTTTGAATCCTGATTGACTGAGAGCTGTTGGGTTGTATTGCTGAGATATCTGATCCATCTCTTAAATCCTGATTGGCTGAAAGTTGTTGGGATGGATTGCTGAGATGTATGATCCGCCTCCTGAAACCTGATTGACTGAAAGTTGTTGGGTTGTATTGCTGGATACAATTGGTATTCTTCTGTTATAGTATAAAAAGGGCATTGGGGTCATCATTTACTGTAACCACTAATCTTCATACTCATACTCATCCCATCTTTGTATCTTCTCAATATTCTTTATATTACTTCTTTCTCCACATAGTGGAAGCCGATCATCGTCGTCCAAGGATGTAACATAGTTATGGGTGAACCTTGTAAATCCGTATGTTTACGTCTTGCTTGTTTGATCGTGTTTGTGCATATTTGCTTCCATGATTCGTAACAGTAACCATGAGTGGTCCTCATTTCTACTTTAATTAATTTCAGTAGTTCTTTTAAATACAAACACACACTCTCCCCTCCGCCATCGAAGTTTAACAATTTCATGGTACTTGAAAGTATACTAAAGACAGATAAAAAGGAATAAAACAAAATCGTATCTAGTTAGATTAACTTAAAAGGTGGTTTACTTTTTTTTCAAGGAATTAGGGTTTTGTTCCCATTAGGTAAAGATAGTAGAGTACAACGAGTAGGGAATGGTCCTATCATGCCTGTGAATAGTACCCAACCCAACCCAACCCTGCCCAACCCTGCAACCAAACGAACCCAAAGAGTATGTTGCAAGCTTGTGGGAAGAAGACACCCTTATTCTTGCGGTGAATACTAGTTTAACGACCAAAAGGGGGAATAAGTACGATTGATCATGTCCACTATAACTTCACAATCAGAATAGATTATATTGGCAATCTCGTGGAATCGGGCAGCAATGCGGATTCTTGCTTTGATAGCCAAGGCCTCTGCCTCCTTAGGGCCTGTTTGGTTGCAGGGTTGGGCAGGGTTGGCCCAACCCTGGTTACTATTCACAAGGGTACTTCGTCCTCACAGATTACTATTCACCCACCCCAACCTAGCCCAACCCAACCCAGTCCAACCCAGCAACCAAACAGGCCATTAGGGTTGTAAGCAACGACCAACTCACATTTTGCTAGATCTTGTTCATTGGAGGAGACAATAGTCATGGCTGCTTTGCCGCAACTGTGGGTTGCGTCCACTGCAATGCTAATGTGCGGTGCCTGCTCTTGGGCTTCAGCTGAGGGTGTAGCGTAATTAGGTGTGAGTTCCGCGTCGGTAAGAAGTCGTCGCAGTTGAGTTGTGCGTTACCAACTTCTTAGTTGTGAAACATGCATGGATAGAGGCTCGTACCTAGTATAAAGAGAAACGAGGATAAGGGGAATCCTTGTTGTAATCCCCTCAGATCTTGGGTTGTAAATATAAAGATACAAGTACTAGAATATAACTACAGGAGTATGTGTGTAAATATCCCTTTTTATCTTTATTCCAAACTATGAGAAATTTATGTGATTGACTCTCTTTGAATCGAAGGAGTGTTCCTATGTAATCGGTGGAAACAAACATCGTTTTTGCTTTGGGATTTTTACCCAACAGACCTTACAAATTTTTTAAATTACCTCTACGACCTTTTGCATAACGTAATTATCCCATCGACCCTATAAATTACTCAAGAACCCTCACGAGCTTCAAACAGAGTAACCGTAGAGTTCATGGGGTTAAGAGTTGGCAAGTTTACAGGATCGAGGGGGGGATTATGTTGTTTCAAAGGTCGTGGAGGTAATTGGCAAAGATTATAGGGTCTGCTGGGTAAAAATCCCTTTTGCTTTCGTAAGGGTCGTACGTCTGAACAGGTCTTCGAATTTGAACCCTCCTTTTTTATTCAATCCACAAATGGTTAGAGAGGATGGTCAAGATTGGCGATTAAGTCTCAATTTAATTAGGACGGTTAGACTGGATTTCTGCCTAATTGCAGAATTTCTCATTGAGAGTCAAGATTGGCGATTTGGACCTTAACCTAATTATATGACGTGCCCTATATAAAATCTCCACCCATGTTTTCTAGGTTTTATTGATGGTCAAAATATTTTGATGGTGTATATATAAAAGCTTCGAGATCATATATAGGAACAACTTAGAAGCCCCTCGTCAAGCGGGGAATCGCATACCTTTGAACGCCGAGACGACGGAGTCGGATTCGGTCGAATTGGATTTGGAGTTAAAACAATAAATAAATAAAATGATCATTCAAATGTCTATTTTGCGAGATAACCCCTTTGTTTTCTATTGTAGGATGGGTATAGTATAGAGGACAGTGTACCAGCACGCAGCCATTGCCCCCATGCAACAATCGGGTGACGATTCTTGAATCCAAGATCACCTTTCTCGAGTTAGAATCGTTTAGCACACATCTCTAAGTTGTTCACGTCAGAAACTTACAAAGTATGACAGTGTGTTATAAAAGTGTGGACTACTACATAATAACTTGAGCTTAAGCATTTTGGATTTTTCTCGATGAGTACATCTAGGCCCAATCCAAAAAGTTATCAAGGTCGGTTTTCCTCGATAACGATCTAGATACCTAAGTTCGGGACATTATAAATAGTATCAGAGCATGTTTCCTTTAATAGTAGAAAGGGCTACCCGAGGGCCGAGACGTAGAGCCACCCCTACAAAGAAATAGGAGGATCAGGTTACCTGAAGCGTGTAGATGCCACCATCCCTCGAAACAAGTGAAGTATTATATTGCAACGAAGACGTTTTGAATATAAGTGGGGGACGTAACACCAAAACACAAACATGCTCTCATATTGTAAAAATGAGAGATATACTACTAGACAAATTCGACTTAAACATTTTAGTTAGTTGTCAACCGTCCAATCAAACCCTAACACAACAAGTTGCCAGATCAGTTTTCTCGATAGCGATCTGGAGACACACAGTAACTCTCACTCTAATGAACAAAACAGATCCGTGAACAGTACGTTCCTAATTTAGATATCTAGTCATAGGGAAAAGCTTTAAATTAAAGCCAAGGAAGTCAATCGATCGAAGACAGCATTTAAGATACTCTCTTTGTATATATTCAAAGAAATTATTAGAGGATCCGACTGACATTTATCGAGATCAGCGTTGACATTTATCTTTCAGATGTACTGTAATCTATTTTTTTTACAATTTATATAAGTGCATGCATCTTAACCATTTTCTAGTCTAGATATTATCCCATTATTTATTTATCTCCAAGTCCCTTTTGCTCCTTTCTTCTATAATTTTATTCTTTATATATATATATATATATATAGGATTTTTATCCAGAGGGCACTGTGCCCATTTTTTATAAAATGAGCACTTATTATGCACCGTTAGATTAAATCATGAGATCCCATGATTTTAGGAACCGCGTTTGTAACTGCAATTTCTGTAAAAAGGAAATTTAATTACATTCCTTAATTAGTAAATGAGTCATTTCTTCACGCGTCATTTTCGTTCGAGGAAAAAAACCCTTCTTGTCATCCGCGAGATCGTCGAGCGATTCTTTACTCGTAATCTGCAACCAAAGGTACTTTGATTTGCAATTTTTAATTTTTTATATTTTTTTTGTTACATGTATTCGTTTCTAATATTTATTTAATAGGTTCGTGTATGGATAATTCGCGATTAGTTTTTGATCTTGATACGTATGATTCAACGATGGAAGACTACTTTGGCCATGGTTCAGAAAGTGAAGAATATTTATGTGAATTAGAAGATGAGGGCAATCTTTTCGATCTGATTGATGTCAACAAGAAATCTGGAAGATTAGGTATTATTTATATATTTTACGTAATTATATCAATTTTATTTTCAAGTTGTTCATTGTATCATTGAAATTTTGAAATTCGTTTCATTATCAATTATAAACAAGTAATATATGAAAGATCAAACCGTAGCACTTGTAAATATCAGTAATATTTATTATGACACAAGTAATATTATTATATTCAATAGTAATAGTTGCAAAAGAATCAGTAAGGACCAGTGAAGCACATGTAAGTATCAGTAAGCTTTACTTTGACATAAGTAATATTTTTATATTCAATAGTAATAGTTGCAAAAGAATCAGTAAGGACCAGTGAAGCACATGCAAGTATCAGTAAGCTTTACTTTGACATAAGTAATATTTTTATATTCAATAGTAATAGTTGCAAAAGAATAAGTAAGGACCAGTGTAGCACATGTAAGTATCAGTAAGCTTTATTTTGACATAAGTAATATTTTTAATTTCGATAGTAATATTTGCAAATGAATAAGTAAAATCCCATGTCTCAGATGTATCAGTAAGTTATATGGTATCACGAAGTAATATTATCAATTTCATTAGTAATAAATGCAAAAGAATAAGTAAGTATCAGTAAGCTATTGTATTTGTAAGGTATGCAATATCATGATGCAACATTAATAAACTCATTAGTAATAATTGCAGAAGAATAAGTAAGTTTCAGCAAGCATACTGATGCTTTAATAAGTAAGTTTCAGTAAGAATAAGTAGTATATGAAATATCAAACCGTAGCAATTGGAAACATCAGTAATATTTATTATGACACAAGTAATATTTTTATATTCAATAGTAATAGTTGCAAAAGAATCAGTAAGGACCAGCGTAGCACATGTAAGTATCAGTAAGTCTACTTTGACATAGGTAATATGTTTATATTCAATAGTAATAGTTGCAAAAGAATCGGTAAGGACCAGTGTAGCACATGTAAGTATCAGTAAGCTTTACTTTGACATAAGTAATATTTTTAATTTCGATAGTAATTTTTGCAAAAGAATAAGTAAAATCCCATGTTTCAGATGTATAAGTAAGTTATATGGTATCACGAAGTAAGTATCAGTAAGCTATTGTATTTGTAAGGTATGCAATATCATGATGTAATATTAATAAACTCATTAGTAATAATTGCAGAAGAATAAGTAAGTTTCAGCAAGCATACTGATGCTTTAAATATGCATACTGATACTCCTTTTATGGTTTATTCTTTTAGTCAATGATGAATATGAATGCTTTGAATATTTAAATGATGATGATTCCCCTATATCAGCCGTTGATCCTGATATTATCCCTCGAGAGGGTCTATCTTTCTCAAACCTAAAGGAATGTGAAATGTTCTATGAGAAATATGCTACTGAACTTGGCTTTAACATTAGGAGGAGTAGCACCAAATATTGTTTTGATCGGAAAAACAAAGTTAAGAATCTATCTTTTAAAAAATATGTTTGTTGGAAGGAAGGACAGTATGTTCAAAATGCCAAAAAGAGGAAGATATCATCTAGCCTGTCAGTGGTAGATGCTGAAGCTAATCTTGATGGAATAGACAGCGAGGGTAGACGATGTGGAATAAGCCGTTGTGGTTGTAAGGCAAAGATGTGTGTTAAATTAAATCAGATATCTAAACAGTGGGATGTGGTCTCATTCGTTGAGGAACATAACCATAAACTTGTTTCTCCAAGTAAGAGAAAATATTTGAGACCGAATAGGAGAATAACTAAGGCCACAAAGAATCTACTAGCTTCTATGTCTCAAGTGAACATCCCTACTGCCAAACAAATTGCTTTTTTGGACAAACAAAGTGGATCTGACGAACGCATTGGTTCTATAGCCAGAGACATATACAATTTGAAGCGTGATCAGAAGAAAGAAATTGAAGGTCATGATGCTGTCATGTTGTTGGAACATCTTGAGTATTGCAAAAGCGTTACACCTGAATTTTTTTATGTGTGCAAGCAAGATGAGGATTTGTGTTTAACTCATTGCATGTGGATAGACTCCTATTCCATGGAAGATTATAAATTGTTTGGAGATGCTGTTACTTTTGATACAACATACGATACAAACAAGTATAAGCTAATTTTTGCTTCTTTTTGTGGAGTTAACAATCACAAACAGACTGTATTCTTTTGCAACGCATTCTTAATGAATGAGACAAAGGAGTCTTTTGTATGGCTTTTTAAGAATTTTCTGATGGCTGTTAATGTCGCTCCCAAGACAATTATTACTGATCAGTGTCCATCCATTAATGCTGCTATAAGAGAAGTCTTCCCCTCTACCAAGCATAGATATTGTGGTTGGCATGTTACAGCTAACATGAAGAAGAGGATTGGTTTAACAAAGAAAGCTGATATAGCAATTCCTGCATTGAATAAGATTACTTGGGGCGCAATAAGTCAACAAGATTTTGAAGCTGAGTGGGACAGAATAGTTACAGAATGTAATTTAGAAAAAAATAGATGGATTAATGTTATGTATCGTATTAGGAGAAAGTGGGTTCCTATTTACATGAGAAGATATTTTTTTGCTGAGATGAATACAACACAGAGGAGCGAGAGCATGAATTCATTCTTGACTAACCATGTCAATCAGCTGAATAGTTTATATGAGTTCATGACTAGATTTCAAACCGCAGTTGAAAGAATGAGAGAGCATGCTAATAGGTTGGATAATGAAAATGAGAATAAAAGTCCTAAATTGGCTACGCAGTGGAGCATTGAAAAATAATTTTCTGAGCATTTCACAAAGACCGTGTTTTATATGGTTAAGACAGAGCTTTTGGAAGGTATTGAACTAAATGTGATTCCATTTCCTTCTGTTGATGATGTTATACAATTCAGAGTATATCCTATTGGGAGGATTGAAGATTTCAACAGTGTTACTTTTAATGCTTGTTACAATAAATTCAAATGTGATTGTATGAAGATGGAATCAATGGGTATTCCTTGCAGACACATTATTAGTGTTTTAAAACACACTGATGCGTTAGACGTTCAACCCTCTCTTTTATTAAGAAGATGGAAGAAAGATATCAAGCGAAATGGTTACTACCCACTTTATAGGAGGAGAACAGTGCAAGATGATAATAGTCATCTAAGAGTATTGGCAAATGAACTTATTAGCGAAGCTGATGGCAACAAAGAAGTATATGATTACATTAAGAAGGCCCTTATAGATGCTTCTGAAGGAGTCAAAGCTATTAAGAGCAAAATGATCTATGTAAATGTCGAAGATGTCCATGATGTTAATGAAAAATGTGATAAGTCAGTATTTGTTGTAAAAGATCCTAATGTAGCAAAATCAAAAGGGTCTGGAAAAGGTGGTAGACCAAAGGGCAGCACTAATAGATTGAAATCAATTAGTGAAGAGAATTCGTCAAAGGGTAGACAATGCAAATTATGCCACAAATTCAATGCAGGACATGATTCAAGGAATTGCCCTTCAAAATCTTAATATAATGCATGATGGTAAGAAATATTCGTGTTCATATGGTTTATATAATATTTTTTGTTTATTATAGTTCTGTTAACAATATGTATATTTTTGTTCCATTACACAGTTGGTTACATTATAAATGAGCTGATATTTGAAAGTTTTGAAGTCAGATGTTATTCAAAGGACATGAGAAGACTGATGGTAAGATAAATTATTATTCATATGGTTTATAATGTAATTTTAGTATATTAACGTTCTGATCACACTATGTATATTTTCTCCATTTCACAGGTGGTTACATGATCAATGCAGCTGATTATAGAGAGTATTGAAGTCATATGATATTCAAAGGATCGAGAAGACTGAAGCATATTTTGCATACCACATTGCACTTTATAGAAGAATTCAATTTTTTTATGTTCCCCTTCTATGTATTCTTTCTATATTGTGTACTATTCATCGAGTATGAAGTTGTGTGTTTATGATCTGGTTGTAAGTTATTTTCTATTGTTCAATTTCCATTTGTAATTTTCAAGTATATATAAGTAAGTTGGTACTTGTCTATGGTCTTGTAAGTATGAATCATGTTTCAGTATATTATGTGAATGAATCAGTAAGTTATGTCTCTAACATATTTTGGTAAGTTTCGAACATGCATCAGCAAATTTGAAGAATGAATCAGTAAGTTAATTGTATTAATCAGTATATATTACCCATATTTTCTTTGATGTATGCGTCAGTAAGTATGAAGCTTGTATAAGTAAGTTAATTGTAAGTATGAAGCTTGCATCAGTATGAAGCTTGTATTAATTGTCCATCATAAGTAAGTATGAATCATGTTTAATTTAATTTGTTGTATAAATCAGTAAGTTCTTGCTTTTGTCATGTATTAGTAAGTTTGGTATGTATCAGTAACAGTGTAGAATGCAGCAGTAAGGGGATTTTCTCGGTAAGTGTGTAGAAGACATCTGTAACATTCACAATTATAAAACGTAAACTTCTGAAACTAAGACAATAACTACGATTTTGGTATAATATCTAACTACAAGTTACTAACATGTCACAAGTACTATACACAAAATCATTAGTAAATTATTACGTATCATTTGTAACTATTAGTTACTTATAGCATAATATCTTTTAATCCGCAAGTTCTTAGCTTATACAAGTAAGATTTTCAAAATCATCTTTAAGTTCTAATAGTACTATATTTCAGTACTAGTAAGTTATACATTACTCAATTAATATTGTATAAAGCTATAGTAACTTTTTTAGTTAGCTATGTATGTATCAATACCTTAATGCATCTTTAGGTATCAGGTAGTAGACCAATGTATCATATGTAATAATTTCAACAAACAACAATCAATAATCATCAAAATTTCCTCATTCACAAAGAAATCAATGCTCAAAAGAAAGATACTACATTTAAATTTTGAACAGTACATGTACATATTTACATCATATCTATCTAAATGTCTAAGATATCACATTTATGTTAATCTTTCTTTGCTATGTTTTTTTGCATCATAGATAACTATAAGTAAGTTACTAATAGGTCACAAGTATTATTCTTAAAATCATTAGTAAATTATTACGTATCATTTGTAATTATTAGTAACTTATAGCATAATATATTTTAATCAGTAAGTTCTTAGCTTATTCAAGTAAGAGTATCAAAATCAACTTTAAGTTCATAAGTAGTACATTTAAGTAGTAGTAAGCTATACAATACTCAAGTAATATTGTCTAAAGCAATAGTATCTTTTTTTATTTAGCATTGTTTGTATCAATAACTTAATGCATCTGTAAGTATCAGGTAGTAGACGAATGTATCATCTGTAATAATTTCAACAATCAACAACCATCAAAATTTTCTCATTCATAAAGAATTTCATGTTCAAAAGAAAGATACTACATTTAAATTTACTACAGTACATGTACATATTTACATCATCTCTATATACATGTCTAAGATATCAAATTTCTGTTAATCTTTCTTCTGACCACTTGTAAGTAGTATAGCTGCTATCTCTGCACGAAACTTGGGGATATCTTCGTTTCGGAACACTGGATCTTTTCCTTTGCAAATGAATTCCATATACTTCATTACATAAACCCCACAATCAATGGAATCACTTCGTTGCATTGGGATTCCTTTTTTTATCTCTACTGGTCACTTTTCAAGGTGCTCTCCAGTAAATAGCATGAAGTATTCTGCCATCCAATCAACCTAAGGGTATTGTTAAAGAAATATGTTAGTAAAAAAATATATCAAAAATGGATGTATTACAAAAATTAATATCTTTTTACCCATTTTCTAACGTCCATGAGGTGTTTTTTCATCCCAGCAAGTGAATTGTATGAAATGAATTTCTTCTCATCAAAATCAGCCACGAGAAGATGCCAATGATTGGAGGTGTGGATTACACAAAAGGCTTTTTTTACACTGTCAAACATCGTTCTTGTGGATGAGAACAAATTATTTAGAGGCTCATAATCTTCTTCTGATGCTTCTTTTACAGTCTTTGGGAACAATTGCTGAAATGAATAATATTTAGTTAATATAAATTAAAGAAAAAACAAAAAATAGGTAAGTACTATTACCATTTGAGCCGTATTTGCAAAAATAAATGGGCACTCCACATCACTTTCTTGATACGATTTGTAAAGCACATCCATGAACATGTCCAAAATCACATCTATGACCATCTTATTATAAAGTAGGTCTTCAATGTGTATTCCATTGCAAAAGTTGTCTCCTGGACCATGGTAAGTTGCTCCCATACTGAAATGTAAGTTAAGTTGTAACATTACAAATAAATCATCATAAATATATCACGAAATGGGTCTAATATATTTATTAAATATCCACTTACTTGGCGACAAGATCCTTCAGAAATTCATGAATGGTTGCCCTATCTGATTCAGAAATTGCATCATATCCAGCGTAATCGATGCGATTTAAATTGTAAACCTATAAATAAATTAAAGAAAAATTATAATTATTTGGGTCAGTAAGGTATGTCAGGACACAAGTAATATACATAAATTCAATAGTAGCACTAGTGTAGCAAATGTAAGTATAAGTAAGCTTTAAACATGACATAAGTAATATTTTCATTTTCGTTAGTAACTCTTGCATTTGAATATGTAAGATCTTATGTTTTAGACGTATCAGTATGTTATATGATATCAGTAAGTTATATGAAAATTTTATGATATCAGTAAGTTATAGCATATCAGTAAGTAATATATTCATATCAGCAAGTATAAGTATAGCACTGATAAGTAATATACATAAATGCAATAGTAGCACTAGTGTAGCAAATGTAAGTATAAGTAAGCCTTATTATGACATAAGTAATATATTAATTTTCGTTAGTAACTCTTGCAATAGAATAAGTAAGCTCTTATGTTAAGACGTATCAGTAAGTTATATGATACCAATAAGTAATATTTTCATTTTCGTTAGTAACTCTTGCATTTGAATATATAAGATCTTATGTTTTAGACGTATCAATAAGTTATATGATATCAGTAAGTTATATGAAAACTTTATGATATCAGTAAGTTATAGCATATCAGTAAGTAATATATTCATATCAGCAAGTATAAGTATAGCACTGGTAAGTAATATACATAAATGCAATAGTAGCACTAGTGTAGCAAATGTAAGTATAAGTAAGACTTATTATGACATAAGTAATATTTTCATTTTCGTTAGTAACTCTTGCAATAGAATAAGTAAGCTCTTATGTTAAGACGTATCAGTAAGTTATATGATACCAATAAGTTATATGAAAATTATATGATATCAGTAAGTTATAGCATATCAGTAAGTAATATATTCATATCAGTAAGTATAAGTATAGCATTAGTAAGTAATATACATAAATTCAATAGTAGCACTAGTGTAGCAAATGTAAGTATAAGTAAGCCTTATTATGACATAAGTAATATTTTCATTTTCGTTAGTAAATCTTGCTTTAGAATAAGTAAGCTCTTATGTTAAGACGTATCAGTAACTTATATGATATCAATAAGTTATATGAAAATTATATGATATCAGTAAGTTATATCATATCAGTAAGTAATATTTTCATATCACTAATATTTAGCATATGCAATTTATTGAATAATGATCATTTGAATGACACTAATTAAATAAAAAATTTATAATCAACACTATATGTAAAGTATGGAAGATTGATTTCATACCTCCAAAGCTTGCTCTTTGTTGTCTTCAATCTTTGGAATTTCATCTTCATCTTCTACAGTCATCACTTCTTCGAAATTCTTATTTTCAAGCTTTCTTTTTTTCCTCACTTTTTTCTCCTTCATTGGGATGGTTTGTGTTTTTTCTTCTTCCATTATTGCTCTTCTTGACTTGACCCTTTTGGACATGCTGCTAGGAGTAATAAGCTTCTTGCTTCTACCCCTCTTTGGAACACATGGTTTAATTTTGCAACGATCTTCAGAATCCTCCTCAATTCCAAGATCAAAGGAAGGTGATTCGATCTTTTTTGTGATATTATTTTGTTCTTCTTGTTCACCAAACTTTGATTTCTTCTCTTCTTGTTGCTTGACACAAACTGATTTTGCAAAGAATTCCTCAAACCATTGCTTTAGAATAGATATTTCGATCTTTAGCTTCTCATTCTCCCTTAATGTATTCTCATATTGTTCTTTCATGTTTTTGTATTCATCCAAAGTGGGCATCTGTGAAATGAAACTCTCCAAATCACTTATTTTCTTCTTGTGTTCTTCACATTTACACTCTGGTGTATTTTGATGTGGACCATGCTTCAATATTGATGTCATTGAACAATCATCAAGTTGTCGTTGTTGCGGTACAATGACACGCAATGCATATGCAGTTGAGATGAAACCCTCTGTTACGAATGTCTCATAATCAAATATGAATTCATTTGGGTCAATCTTGAATAGCTCTTTTTCTTCATATTCCAGATGGACAACAATCTAATGAAATGAAAAATTTTTAACCGTCAATCAAAGTTCATTTTAATACAAAGTATCCTTTCAAGTTATATTAATAATAACAAGCATTAACAATATTAAATGTATCAGGCTGTCATTAGATTTTAAATCAGTAGAATTGACCCATGAAGTATATATGTAGCAATCAGTAAATATGAATCGTGTACAAGTAACTTTGATAATGGCAACAGTAGCTAAATTAATTTTTTCAAAACATGCATCAATCACTTGATCCAGTAACTTTCAATACTTGCATCAGTAACTTACAAAATTATATTCAATATTATGAATCGTGTACAAGTAACTTTGATAATGGCAACAATAGCTAAATTAATTTTTTCATAACTTGCATCAATCACTTTATCCAGTAACTTTCAATAATTGCATCAGTAACTTAAAAAATTATATTCAATATTATGAAACGTGTATAAGTAACTTTGATAATGGCAACAGTATCTAAATTATTTTTTTCATAACTTGCATCAATCTCTTGATCCAGTAAATTTCAATACTTGCATCAGTAACTTAAAAAATTATATTCAATATTAAAATCACAAATGAAAATTTAAATAAAATTTTGTTACCTGATCTTCATCAAAGTTCTGGAATTGTTCTATGGTGACTTTGCAAGGAGTTGACCATTTCCTAATTCTTGGCAAGAGATTTTGATTCAATGCATGTGTTGGGAATAAGTGCTCGAGAGCCCATGCCTTAAAATAATTTTACATAGTTAAATATTTGGTAAATATTTTTTAAAAGCAAAGAAGCAATTATAGTTTAAAAAAACTTACATATAAACACGCTGCACATCCAGTTAAGTAGCCAACTGTGCCTTTCCCTTCAGATGATGAACGCTTCCTCATTTTTTCCACTATATCATCCATGCGTTGCATTAACATAGTCCCAACTGCATTAGACCAATTGAAGAATCGTGTATCTTCAATTGAATCTATGTAATTTAGTAGGACCTTCGGGAAGCAGAAGTTCGTTTCGGGGAATAGAAATGTACAAAACATCAAAGATATTATGCATCTTATGTACATTCTATTTGAATTATCATCATCTTGAGATCTTAAAGATTCAAGCATGTCACAAATGTTGTGACGATTTAATAACATGCTTGGTTGGCAAAATTGCTCTTCAAATGAACTTGGCCATTCAAACGAAAAACCACGTAGTTGAATAGGAAATCCTGATGAAGGCAACCCCAAAATCAAGCCTATGTCATTATCGGAAAATGTGAGTTCTTTCTCTCCAAACTTGAAAATCCTATCTCCTTGATATCTTTGAACAATAAAGTCCAATACTTGATAATTAATATCAAGTTTTGTAATTGATACCAATCTTGAGAAAGCGGATTTGTCTATCAACTCTTTATGCCTTCCAGACAACTTGTTGTTACCAAGATATGTTACAAATTGTTTTATGTAACATCTGTGTTGGACGCAATATCTCGCTGCATTAATGAAATGAAAACCATTTAAAAGTTTGCAATATAAAATACTCGTTTCTTAACTTACAATCTTAGTGTTTATTTCTTAACCTGGCAGTGGTTCTAGCTTTGCATCATCCTTTACAATTGCAAGACTCAAAACTGATGCTCTTTCTACAAAGCATAATAATTTGTGAATAGTAAGTTATGATATTAACTATTAACAATATGTTAATATACATACTTACCAGTGGAAATTTCAGTAGTTTTATCTCCCTCAAAACTTGTATCTGCATTAATTTACTTGTTAAGACATAATTGAAATATATTATATGTTTTCAATTAAAAAATCACAAATTTACCACTTGCAGATTCCATTGTTCCTTTTTTTACACTTTGCGGTGTTCGTCTCTTGTAAGAAACATCAAACGTTTTGGCTTGTTCCATCTGCAAAATAGTATATGCAACACTAATGTCAATTACTCATATAAGAATTTTAGTGATATCAAAAGGAATATTAAGTATTAACTAAGTTACTGAATCAAAAATTTGTGTGATATTCAGTAACCATTTTTATATTCAATAGTAATAGTTGCAAAAGAATAAGTAAGGACCAGTGTAGCACATGTAAGTATCAGTAAGCTTTATTTTGACATAAGTAATATTTTTAATTTCGATAGTAATATTTGCAAATGAATAAGTAAAATCCCATGTCTCAGATGTATCAGTAAGTTAAATGGTATCACGAAGTAATATTATCAATTTCATTAGTAATAAATGCAAAAGAATAAGTAAGTATCAGTAAGCTATTGTATTTGTAAGGTATGCAATATCATGATGTAACATTAATAAACTCATTAGTAATAATTGCAGAAGAATAAGTAAGTTTCAGCAAGCATACTGATGCTTTAATAATTAAGTTTCAGTAAGAATAAGTAATATATGAAATATCAAACCGTAGCAATTGGAAACATCAGTAATATTTATTATGACACAAGTAATATTTTTATATTCAATAGTAATAGTTGCAAAAGAATCAGTAAGTATTAACTAAGTTCGATCTGCAAAATAGTATATGCAACACTAATGTCAATTACTCATATAAGAATTTTAGTGATATCAAAAGGAACATCAAGTATTAACTAAGTTACTGAATCAAAAATTTGTGTGATATTCAGTAACCATTTGTTAAGCTTTATTAGAATTAGATAATGATAAGAAAAAAATGCAACCGCAAAATTAAAAAACTATAATTAATTGCAAAGAATTACTAATCATATGTATGCAGCTCTTGGAATTACTAATCAAAGAATTACGTATCATTACAATGGAAGGGCTTATTTAATATGCATGCAGTTCTTGGAATCATCTTTCTCAATATTTAATATGCATGCAGCTATATCTAGATAAGCCCTCTATATCTAGATAAGCCCTCTATATAGGATTTTTATCCAGTGGGCAAAGAATTACTAATCATATGTATGCAGCTAATGGAATCATCTTTCTCAATATTTAATATGCATGCAGCTCTTGTATTCATACCTAAATGTTCAAACTTTAAAGGATTTGTTTTCGTAACCCTAATACGTTTAATTCCAAAAAAAAACTCATTTACGAAGAAACGTATCATTACAATGGAAGAAGACGAAGAAACGTATCATTACAATGGAATAAGACGGTTTTTATTCTTTCACTAACCGTGTTTGACCGTGATTATCTTTCTCCGCACTTGTTGCAATCGTCGATAAGGCCTTCGCTGCTCCGCCGCGTACCGAGCTCCCACGTCTCAAGTAAGTTTTTAAAATTTAACCTAACTTGTGATTTATGAGAAGGCGGTAAAAAGTAATTTATGGGAAAGTAATTTATAATATCATAATGGTAATATTACATGTATGGCAAGTAACTTTTGTAAGTATACTTGTAAGTACCAGTAAGTTCACGATGCTCATCGATATCAGTAACTATGATACGTGCATCAGTAATTTCAAGCTTCAAAAAAATTATTCGTAAGATCTTAACACTTATCAGTAATATTGAATAATGCTTCAGTAATAAATTTCATTGCATCAGTAATTATTGCCATATTACATTTGAATATTACTATCAGTATATTTGATGTATCTATCAGTAAGTTTGATGAAGACATTAGTAAGTTCCAACATCTTATCAGTAACTTTAATCTTTAACTTAAATAACAATATATTTATGATTGTAACATTGGGATATGTATCAGTAACATAGATACTAGGCAGCAGTAACTTACAATAGTTAATCTGTAATATCGATGTAACATTAGTAATTTCTAAATTTTATCTATCAGTAATGTTTTAACTTTTCAAAGCTTATTTGTAAGATCGTAACACATATAAGTAACATCGAAGAATGCATCAGTAAGTATATCTAAACTATCAGTAAAAATTTCTCAGATTACTTTTGGAGAATACTTTCATTAACTTCGAATGTTCGATCAGTAAGTTTGATTAATGTTTCAGTAACTTCGAATGTTCGATCAGTAAGTTTTATGAATGTTTCAGTATTTTCCATCATTTTATCAGTAATATTAATAATTACACTTAAAATATCATTGGAGTTACTCTTTTAATTTTAGAATTTGTATCAGTAACTTGGAATCATCAAGCAGTAATTTTATTTTACTTTTAAGTAACTAAATTTAATTTAATATCTTAGAAGCTTTAATATATTTGTTCTTAAACGAAAAAAGTAATCGTTAAATCATTTCAACATATTTGAATCGATAATCTATTTCTTCTTAATCGAACAACCACAATTTTTGATACCATCAGTACATGTACATGATTTTATAAAAAGTTTGCATCAAATTACATGAAAGAAAGTACTTTCAAAACGTTCTTCAAAGACGAATATACATAAAAACTTACTGATATCGAAGATTAAGCGACCTGTAAACGATCTTCAATGTCGAACGAAAGAAGGCATTGGCTTTGTTTGATCGCTGTTCTTCGTAATAAGGATACGCAATTTTTGTTTAGCATATTTGTTTTGTTAACCATCGATCCAAATGGCGTCAACGAAATTAATTTACACCCCATAATTCTCGCGATATCAGTTATTGTAACCAAAATATGCCTTATTTGCATTTATCGTCGAATCTTTATTTAGATCACACGATCATAATCCGACGTCTACAATTAGGGGCCTACTAAGTGCCAAATCGGCACAGTGCCCTCTAGATAAGCCCTCTATATATATATATATATATATATATATATATATATATGTATGTATGTATGTATGTATGTATGTATGTATATGCAATACTTCAACGTCGGCAAAATTTGCTATTGACAATACATTACATATTTTAGGTTTAAGTTAGTTTTAAGTTATCGTTCCTTCCTCATTTTCTTTCCATTCACCTGTTAAGATTCTAGAGTTTTTCACACTTACCCTTCTTAGCTTTTCAATAGCATTTATGTCTATAACTTTTTGCAATTATACTAGTGCCCCTATATTCCTAGAAAACTCGCAACAGTACTCTATTATTAGTAAACGTGTACCCATAAATAACACTAATGAAAGGATGATACGGTAAATTTTGGAATAATATAAGAACACAATTATAATTGCAAAAAAAAGTTAGAAGCTTAAGTGTTATTGGAAAAACTCAGAAGGATATCAGCGTAAAAGTCCCAAAAATCTATGCCTCTCCTTTCCATCCCTTCTGTTTTCCTTTGTTCCTAATCCCTCAAACCATAGATAAGCAAAATTTTATTTAATTGTGACTTAGCTGAGTAGGATCACAAAATGTGGACTTTGAAAGGTACTCTTGAGTGCCTCCCTCAAGTAGCACATAACTACATAACAAATGGGGGAGTGATAGGGATTGATAGGAAAATTATATCTTGATGGATGTGGAAATTACTTTCATTTCATTTGTGGTAGGTGTAAGGGAAAGTCAACAATAGAATTCCTCTAGCATACAATGTTTGTTTTTTAATGATCCATGAATCATTTGGAATAGAGAGTTGAACCTGTGAGAGCCCCGGATTGTGAGAGACTGAGAGCGGTGAGATTGAACCATTAGATTCTGCTCATCTCTCTTCTCCTCCAATCAATTAGTGTGTGATGAGCATAATCTAAGGGTCCAGACTCACTGCTCTCACGTTGTCACCGTCTAGGCTCTCACAGGATCAACCTTCTATAGAGATATACTAATTGAGCCAACACAGGGTGATATCTTATATAGCACACTCAAACTTAGATCTTCCACCAACCTTGTAAAACTAGTTGAGCTAAGGCTTGTGGGCACCATCCTCTCGATTCAAATAAGTGTAATGGTGAAAAATGAAAATTCATATAGCTACTCCAACTGCAAACTAAAAGTTGAAAATTGTGTTTAGTTAGTCATTTTGCAACATGGAATATACAAAAACCGACACGTCTAACATGGCAGATAATTTGAATACCTGACTAGCAAGTGCACAAGACTTGCGTGATATAAGGTACTCCGACGAGATTTTCCCTTAGGAAGGAGCTTCGAGGAACCCACCATATCAAATGGTTGAGGTTCTTTTGTCCAAAAGGTGCTTGTACAATCATATTCTTTGGCGTAGATGATTTTCTAGTAAAAGGTAATTAATTTGGTTTGTGGTCTTTTGGATAAACTACATGTTGCTCAACTATCAAACTATTTCAACGAATATTTCTGTCGAGCTTTTGTAAAATATGCGATATCAATATATCCGCCCTTCCTCCGCTTTCCCATTCCACCTGAGTTCCTTCATCTAGCGAGCATTCTAGCTTTAAAAAAGTCATTAGGATGCATTCCACAACATCGCGGGGAGTTATAATGAGGTTCGTAGACCAAAGGATGCTTTGTAATGTGCCCTCTCTACCGAATACAATGAGCTCCAAAGAACCAGTGTCGATGTTAAATGGATTTGGTATTGATATCTGAAGTTATGCTTAAATCAATGTAATGTTCAAAGCAAATGCCTATATTGTTGTCAAGGAAAACTTTCCTTAACAACTTATTGTGTTGATGCGCAATTGAATCCATTAACCATGTATTTTCCACCTTTTTCATATAAAAAACCTTTAAGGCGTGTTTGGTTATCGGATTAGTCCGGGTTAATTAGAGGGTAAACCGTTTTTGTGTTTTGGTGTTTGGATAGAGTATTAGGGATTGAGTAGTTAAGTAGTTTATAATTTTTAGATGATACGATGGTATAGTATATTATTTTTGATCGAATTGATGAAAAATTTTTATTTAATGTTTAAATAAATAAGGGAGAATAGACCCCACAAGTGAGAGAAAAGAAGGGTTTTGGGGATAAACCTCAAGGGGGGTTAACCCCCTATCTGAACGTCCTTAAAGTTTCCTTCATTCCCCTTATAATATAAGTTTCAAAACCATTTTGAATTTCTTTTTATATAAATTTTCTTTAATGGGAAATACTAAAATATATTTGCAAAACTTAAAGATCACAAAAATATATATTATCTATATTTGTTATCACATTTTTACAACTTTTTGTAAATATTAAATCCATTTTCTATTCTTTTATATATTGCATCTTTTTATTTTTTAAATTTTTATATATTATCTAAATTAAAAAGTATGATCTTTAGAAATTGAAAATTGATTGTAATTTTAATTACGTCGAATTATAAAAATATTATACCTTCCGTCTGGATAGAGGTCGTAGGAGTCAATGTTTCGCATGAAATTTGAATGACAAAATATAAGGAGTGTTGAAAATCCATAGAAATATTTTTCAAAAAAAATAAAAAATAATAATAATGAGATGGCAAGAGCTAAGGTAGCTTCCTCAAAGGGACAACCCCATTTTACCCTATATATAGGGTTAAATGTGGTTGCCCCCTCGGAGCATCTATTAAGCTGCCCTCGCGCCACATTTCGGCGAATTTTTTTGTTTTTTTTGAAAAATATTATCATGTATTTTCATCGGTTTATATCTAGAACATATAATTTTAATGATCTTAGAATTGATATAAACGACCTGTTCCAAATGGTGGGAATATGAGTCTCTGTTTCCGACGAAATTGGAATGGATATTAGAGGGATAAAGAAATGAAAATACATGACGATATTTTTGGGAAAAAAATCGTCGGAAATGGTAGTCACAATTTCCCCATATATATAAGAAGAGGATGGGGAGTATGCACCTGGGTGCATGTAATTTTACATGCACCGGGGCTTATATCTCCCACATTTTTTATTTTTTGAGAAAATATCACCATGTATATTTATCTATATATTCCTCCAATATGCCATTCGAATTTTGTCAGAAACAGATACTTATATGCCCTCTATCTATAAAAGGTCGATTACAGCAATTCTAAGACTGTTAAAATTATATGTTCTAGATATAGAGCATAGGAGTCTCTGTTTCTGACGAAATTCAAATGGCATATTGGAGGGATATATAGAGGAATATATACAGTAATATTTTCCTAAAAAATAAAAAAAATGTGGGAGATATAAGCCCCGGTGCATGTAAAATTACATGCACCAGGGTGCATACTCCCTTTTCTCAATATAGGAAATGGAACCTACTTCATTAAGTAGGTAACTTTAAAGACCTCATGCTTATTTTTTTGCCATTTTTTAATTAATTTAGAAAATGCCACCATGAATTTTCATAACTATATCCCTCTAATATGTCATTCAAATTTCATTAGAAACAGAGACTCGTAGACCCTCCATCTAGAACAAATCGAATACAACAATTCTAAGACTATTAGCATTACATATTCTAAATGGATGGCATAGGAGTCTCTGTTTCCGATGAAATGGAAATGACGTATTAGGTGGGATAGAATGACGGATATGGTTGGTATTTTCCAAAAAAAATAAAAAAAAATTGGTCAAAATGAGTATGAAGTAGCTAAGATTACCTAGTTCATGAAGTAAGCTCCCTTTCCTCGTATGGTGTGTGGTGTGTGTGTGTTTAATTTGTATGAACTATAGCTACAACAACAATGCCTACACAACACCCTTTTATATAGCATAGATTGGTTTTCGAGGGCACATACTCTAAATAACAAAATTGAGTTTATATCCAAGTGCGCATTTTTGTTAAGATTAGTTTGTTTCATATTAGGGATTTTTATACCCATAACCCTGAGTAATTTTGTAATTACATTCATAACCTTGCATAATCGCGAACTACATGAGAAATCTTGAGTAATGCTTAACTCTTACATGACATAACCTTGTATTATGTCCCGTTTGAGATGCATGTTATATTTTACAGTTTCCGTTAGAAAAAACAAAGTTACCCCTAACACTCATTCTTATTTGCAAATCATGCCATTGTATTCTCTATCCATCACTTGGAGGGGCTGGGAGGCGGAGGCGAAGAGGGCTGCTGGAAAAGGTGGCCGGCGCTGGGGGTGGGGGTCACAGGGAGGCGGAGGCTGAGGGAGAGGGGGGTACTGGAGGTGGTGGCATGTGCAGGGGGTGCGTGGAGTGTGGGGGTCGTTGCGAGGGTATGGAGGTGGCAGGTCAGGGGCTCTTCCCTCCACCGCCACCAAAGGATGATCGATAGCGGTCGTCACATCCAGAGCACAGCGAGGGGACTCCTCACATGCAAGAGTCTCCGCCTCCTGCAAGCTTGTTGTCGCCGCAGGCTATCCGCGGGCCCCGCTTGCAAGCTCCCCGCCCCCCTCTGCAAACTCCCCCTGCAAGCTCCCCACCCCCTCTCGTCGACCTTTGCAAGCAACCCCCCACGGGTCGCACCTCTGCAAGCAATCCCCCTCCCCCTCTGCAAGCTCACCACTGTTGTAGGCTTGCCAGTCTGCAAACTCATCAAACCCCTATGCAAACTCCCCTTGCAAGCTCCCCCACCCCCCCCCACCCCGCGGACCGTGCCTCTCAAGCCCCCCTCCCCTTCTTCAAGCTTCCCAAGCTCACCCAATTCTGCCTCTACCCTCCACACGCTCCTCTACACCTGCCCGCCTGCAAGCCCGCTGCTACCCTCCACCATCGTCAAGCCCCAACAATGCCTCACTCCCTGCAGGCCCCCATCGACACCCTCATCCCTGCCGCAGCCTTCCACCATCGTTTCGCATGCAATATCCCCACCTCTGTTGTCATCCTCCACCGTCCCCCCTTCCTGCCGCATGCAAGCACCCCTCAGCCGTTGTCCTTCACCAACTATCATAGCCCCCCAACCAAAACTTAGAGCCACTTGGTTGCATGTGGTGGCTCAAGAGAAAGGGATGGGATATGTTTTTTATTTAGGTTAATCCCAGCTGTTAGATCGTCAATTGGTTAGATTAACTCAATCATATGGTTAAGTTAATGAAGTAAAGTAATGGAAGGTTATGGGTGTAAGACGTCACATTTATTCAGGGTCTTGAGTGCAATTCGCGATTATGCATGGTTATGAATGTAATTACAAAATTACTCAAGGTTATGGGTGTAAAAATCCCTTCCTATTATTGATTTTTACCCTTCCTTATATATACATTTAATTAGCTATGGATTTATAATCTGATTAAGCTTGAAAGTTGTGATTTGTCCAGAAATTGGGTTTGTAAGATCATTTTTTGCAGTGAATATGTGCTTAAAATAAACGTATTCTTATAGCTTTTATGTGATTTTGTTCTCCATTTATGGTTTATTTATTTCCTATTGTTTTTTCGCTAGTTGTTCCTTAGGTTTGATCTATTTTGGTTGGTTATATGATGATGAAGCTTTGGTCCTTTGTTGTTTGTATGCATAAATAAGTTCAAGTTTCTTGCATATGGTTTTTAGCTTTCTTGTATTTGTTGATACATTTTCACTCATCTTTTACCCTTCTTTGTGTATATGTCTAATTAGATGTAGCTTTATAGTTTGATGAGCCTTAGAAGTTGTACTTTACAGCATATAAATTATGGGGTAAATTATAAGAAAGGACCACAACTATACGTCGATTCTCAATTAGGGATTCTTGAAAAGAAGGAGTATAAACTTTTTTATTTTAGGGTTTAATGTTGATATACAAGGGTCATGGTAGCTTACATAGGTTTGATTTTGAGATTAGAAAATAAGATCAGGCTTCTCTTGCTTACATTTGAAAGATGATGCCCTTAATTGAAGCTCTTTTTGTAATTTTACTCTAAATTATGTACAACGTGTTCATTCTTTCTGGCATTTATTTTGTTTATGTTGGTACACTGGTATTGGTTATATGTACATGATTTTTAGGTTAAGTTCTACTTATTTCTAATTTAGTGTGGCTAATTATTCTGATAATTAAGATTGATATATACATTGATTTTCACAATATTACGCTTGCCCCCTTTCGATTTTTTTCTAGTTACATGTGTCGGTACATTTTTTCAATTAAACTTGTGTCCATATTTTCTTGTACTGTTAACACTTGTGTCCTTCCATCTGTGAGTCGTTTATGAAATAAATCATATCATAATTTATGCAAACGAAAGTCTAGTTAAGAAACGTTCCAATCACACATGTGCCTCTACATTCTTGAGTTGTTTTAGGCCATTGTTAGAGGCTCGTTCCTCGAGGGTGGTGATGGAGGCGTGAAGGAGATAACTGTCTGGAGGTTGTGGCAATGATGGTTGGAGGCTTTCATAACAACAACAATCATGCGGTTTGCGAGCTTGAATGTTAAGGATGGACAAACAAGTGGGAACCAGATCATCTGCAGTACTGCAGAGGCTGGCTATAAAAGCCGGGCACCATGAGCCGCTCAATCAAGATCGAGCGGTATACACGAAATCAGGGTATTTTTTAGCCCTTACCGTGTGAACTGCTTGATCTTGATCGAGCAGTGATAGAGAGGATTCTCCCGAGGGTCTGCTAATCAAACTCAATTAGCGTCGTTGAGGTGACCGCTCAAGACAACCCTACTTTAGTCAGCAATTAATCCACAACCATAATAGATCAATGAATACCAAAATGCGAGTTAAAATTTATTATCTCTACCATAAAATGTATAGCAGGCAAGCATGTAGAGATCGAACCACAGAGAGCAAAATGGTAGCCTATGGTCATCTATGCACAACCAAGTCATTGATTTGTATAATTCTTTTTGTGGGTTTTATGTTATATTTTTTTAATTTAATTTTTGGCTTTATAATTTTGTATTTTTTGTATATTTTTTTGATTTAAATTTAATATATATATGTATGTATGTATGTATGTATAAATATAACATAAGGTATATATAAATACTATACATATAAAAATATGTAAAAATGGTCAAAATATAGTAAATAATGTATTTTTGTGCTTTTTATATTTTTATATTTTTATTTTTCTAGAATTTTTGCTAATTTTTATGTATTTTTAAAGTCGAAATTATCCCAAATATGAGATTAATAAATAAACTGACATTGATTTGGATTCAAAAATAATAAATAAGTCCAAAAATTACCCAAATTAATTTCAATACATAAATAACCATATATAGATGATTATAAAATAGAAAAACACAATTTTGGTATTTTATAGAATTTTTTATCTTTTTTGTTGGATTTTAGAGCTTTTTGATTTTTTTTAATTTCCTTTTTCTTATTTTTAGGAGTTTTGTTTTTTAGACTCAACAAATATCAAAATATACCATATATCATTTTTTGGAATTTTTCAAAAAGTTTTTCTATTTCTTTGGTATTTTATAAATTAGTCAGGGAATATTTAGGCTCCTTTTTATTTTAAATAAATAGATAAAATGTAAAAAATGCTAATTAAAAATATGAGCATGAATCTACAAGACATAAAGCACCTATCCTTATTTTTCTGTATTTTTAGGAGTAAGTTAACTATTTTAACTAAATACATAAATAGCACAAAAATTGGTGTCTTGGTAGGGGTGTAAATGCAACAACAATAAAGTTTAAGGGGCTCGGTGCAATTTCGCCAAAAACATACAATGTTTATTCAATTTTTGTGAACTAATTTGCAATTACAAAAAGCTGCCAAGGTATACGTGCAGTTTTTATAGCCCTCACGTGGGACTGCACGTGAGGCAGGGGGGACCAGAATGTAAATACATCAAAGCCCAGGGGTCCATATGCAAATATCCCATATTATTTTGAACGCTAAGAATTATTTACAATATTAAATAGGGATATTTACCCAGCGAACCCTGAAATCTTTCAAAATTACCTCTACGACCTTTGAAATATCGATATTCCTCCCTAGACCCCGTAATCTTGCTCCGTCTTACCCTATAGACCCTACTGTTAATTTGATATTTTTTAAGTTAACTTGTTTGGGTTTAAGTTGAGTTAATCTAACCCTAGCAAATCCAAGGGCCCTCCTTTCTTCTTCTCTCCCCCTCCTTCTTCTTCCACACTCTCTCCTTCTTCATTCTTGCTGGACGAAATAAGGGTTGGGCACGGCGGGGGGATAGGTTCCTTTGATCGGGGTGGGGAAGTGGACGGGAGGAGCATCCGCACGCGGGGAGGGGGGGGGGTCTCCATCGCCAGGGAGGGAGCAGGGCTCCGGGGGGTGGGCACGGCGGGCGGGGCTCCAAGGGTCGCACCAGGGGGATGGCAGAGGAGACGGACTGGAGGTCTAGTTTCGAGGTGCCGTCCAGGTCCCCGTTGGCAGGGGCGTGCTTGGAGGAGGAGAGGGTCGCGCCTGCGGCCTTCGTGCGTCTCATCGCACGGTGATCTGGGAACGACGACCGGGAACGACGGCCGGGGGGTTCGGGTCTTCGAGCAGGCGGCTGGGGGGGGTCCTGTATATTTGTGGGCTTCTCGTTGGTAGAAGATTGTTTACGGGATGTCAAAGATTCCGTCTTTGGCGTTTGTTGGGTTTTTTGTCGTTCTTCCGGTGTACAGTTGAGATTTTTCCTGAGAATCTGATCAAGTTTTTGGGTTTTTTTTCTTCTTATATTCATATTGGTTTTGCTTCCGATTCAATATCCCTTCATTCTTGGAGATCTGTTATGGGTTCTCTGTTTCTTTAATTTGGAAGGAAGAGTTCACAGTTCAATAGAGGTTTCTTCCTTGTGCTTCACTTTTGATGCGTTGGGGATAAGCCTTTTGCTGTTGCTTGTGGGATTTCGGAGGCGTTTTAGTCAAATCTTTCAAATCCTTGTTAGAAGTCACCGGAGATCCCAAGAGGGTGGGAGGGAATGGCACTTGCCGTAAATTTGATAAATAAAATGGGTATCATGTAAAGAAGATAACGGAATCTGGTCACTTTTAACGGGGCAAATGGATGGGAGTTAACCACAGGGTCTGTGGGATAAGGGTTAGCAAGATTACGGGGTCGAGGGAGGAATATCGATGTTTCAAAGGTCGTAGAGGTAATTTTGAAAGATTTCAGGGTTCGCTGGGTAAATATCCCTATTAAATAATAAATACAAAAGAAAGTGAGGATTAGATTTGCAATTTACTCCATAAGTGGCGCGATCGGACGGCTCTCCTCGCTCCACTTAAACACGTGGCGTGACCTGGATGTCTGATACCCCTTCGTCGATCTACGGTGAGGATGGAAGCTTGGACCTCATTGAACGACTGGAGGCGTGGCATGATGGAATGACCAGGATTAGTTCTGGAGGGGACACACCATCCAATGGTTCCTGCTGCACGCGAAGAACGGGGAAGAACTCATCTTCCCCGAACTTCGATCGTTGATTCCTCCCTCCTCCGATGATTGTTGATGATGCTTCTTGGTTCCACATCTCCCGAAGGTGTTCCGCAGCTGATGGCAGTCGCAAGGAGGTCCGGGGCCCAAGCACAGGCCTGGCGAGCTCGGGAAAAAGGGGGCCTCCAGGAACCTGTAGGTGTCGTGATTCGAGCCCAGAAGGGCTTTGTGGTGCGCGAGACCTGCATAACAAAGAAAGATGGCTCGAGGGGGTGCTCCTCGGCCAGGAAACTGAAGCTGATTCGCAAGAAAGTGAGGTGGTTGGAGATGCTCAGGCGAAAGGCGATGGGTGAGCATCGATTCGCAGAACCACGTAGGTTCTGGTTAAACTGAGATGGCTGGCATACGGAGAATGCAGAGGAGAGGAGCGGCTACGATGGTGCACGGAGGAGCTTGCCGGAGCTCGACTCCGGTGAAGTGTGAATGGACGATTAACCCAAATTCTAACACCTACAAAACTAACTACCGAATTAAAATGCGGGAAGAAAAAGCCATCTAAAATGAATAACAAGCGCAGCTCATACATGGTTTTCATACCATGGGCAGAGGTCGCTGGCGACGGCGATCGTGGGTGCAACCCCACCTTCTTCAACCCGCTCAGACCTCTACGAGCTTCTCCCTGCCATGAAGAGGCTTTCTAAGCCGAAGGCTGGGGTGGAAGAGGATTAAAAGTTGACCAAATTTAAAGAAGGAAATGGAGGTATTTATTTATAGACATTGTGACACACCCTTATTGACCATGGTAAATAAAAGAATCGATCATGTTTTTAGGCGATCCAAGGTGGTGGTGTGGATCTCTGATGATTCATGATCATTTTATCTTCAGAAAACGAGGTCGATAGATGGACGAGATGTTCGAGAAAAAAGGCGGAAAATCAGGGAGGAGACAGGTTGTGTCTTGTCAAACGCCTAGAGGGAGAGTTGACCAAGGGTCAACTCGCGGCGCGCCATGATTATGCCAAATCAGACGCTACATGACAAGATAGTGAATTTATTAAAGAATAATTATTATAAAATAGTAATTGATTTTATTAATTTTTACGTATAAAATAAAAATGTTTATTAATTTATTTAGTATTTTATTATGATCTTTATTTATTTTTTGATGTATTTTATTACAAGTTTATTTTAATGTCTTATTTGTAGGTATGATTACCTATATTTTGTACATTTTTTTATTTTTTTGTATATTTTATTTTATTATTTTATTATATTATTTTATATATTTATAACTTATTTTTGTGAGTACAAATATATTTTTATTTTTATGATGTTATTTGTACACTTAAATAAATAGATGTATTTATTATGTAAGTATATTTATAGGTATTTTACCTATGTTTCATATACATCTTTTTTTATTATGTTTATGAGTTTTGTTTTGGTTTTGTATTTTTAATAGAAATTATATAATATTTACAATATTATGAAAATATGAAAGAATAAAAGAATGAAAGAATATATTTCATTTTATTTATATACATATAGAAACATATGTACTTTGTCTATGCTTTTACATAAACTTATTTTATTTTCCCTTTTCTTTTTAGTTTTATTCTAGTTTTAATATGCACATGTGTTATGAATATTTTTTACAAAATTATAAAAATATGAATTTGTAAAAATAAATAATGAATAAAATGAATATTTTAATCAATAGAATGTACAATGAGGACCCAAAGCCTAACTTTTGCACAGTAACTCCAAAAAATATAAAACCACCACCATTAAATAGCTTGTGAAAAGTTATATACAATTAGAGATGATTTTGATATGTTTTGAGTTTTTATTTAAAAGATATGGGTCTGTGAAGTTTGGTTTCTGGCTTTTTATTCTGTGTCTAAAATGCACATTGTATATTATTTTTATACAAACTTACTTTTGTATTTTTATTTACATTATTATCTACAACTTTCATGTACAAAGTTTCTTTATTTAATGAATAAATAATAAAAAAATAAAATAGGTGTCAAGAATGCTTAAATAATGAATGAAAGAATAAGACTTTTATTTTATTTCTGGCCCTGATCTCCCTCTGCTTTATTCCTTGTTGACCAACTCCCTTTTGGACCTGGTCTCAGGATTAGGTCAGCTATTGCTGCAACTGCTCTTATTTTTCTGTTGAATATCAGTTGTACCTTGACTTCTTCCATAATTATAACTTGTACACTTCCGTTAGTTTAATCGTCAATGAGTTGAACTTAACCATGTTACGAGTTAAAGGGCATAACTATCCAAACACACCCACCCCTCTCACATCCTCTTCCTTCCTCAGCATCTCCACTCGACTTCCACCTCCATCTGACATCGGGTCGATGGAAAGCTATAGGAGATGGGTCGGTGGTGCTGTCTCCGAGTGGTCGCGATGCTGATGATGCTCTGCCCCACCTCCTCCACGGGACCATCTCTTCCAGTAGTTGCAAAAGGTGGGAGTTAGAAGACGAACGTCACAGTCCTTAGCGAAGATGCTACACATGGTGTTTGGAATTGGAGGTGGTGTATTGCTCTGATCAGATCTTCCATTCTCATGTGTAGTGAAGATGCTACACACGACATATCGCATGGATTCAGATTGGACGGTTGGAGGTGGTTGCCGAGGATGAAGAATGAAGCTTGGTGGTGATCTGATAATCATGTTGTAGTGATTCATTCTTCGTTCTTTGTGAGATACTGTACATTTGAATGGGATTTCATTCTTGCTCTGTTCTTGAAATAGAGTTCTTCCAGGTGGATGGGATGGCTACGGGATCTGGATCGGTTGAAGACGAAGGTGGCCATGCTGCTGGTTATGGGATAGACCTTGAGATACTTTCTCAGCCTCCAAACACCCCCAGATCTTCGGCATGACTTATGAAGAATCAAAGCTTCTATTGAGTGAACAAGCAAAAGGGCATCTACTCAAGCTAAGGGATTGGACGATGATGCTCGACGAGGCCCAATTGTTGATCAAGGCTTGTAAAGATCACTAGGTGTCATCGAAGGTCTGAACGAATCTCTTGGAGAATCGCTCATCGTTGCCTTGATCCAAGTCGAGGAGCTCATGGATAAGCTAGACGGCTTTTTGATCAAGAACTGCAACAGGAGGGGGATCGAAGGAGGGGGAGGGGCGGAGTAGGAGGATGTCCCTAGTGATCCTAGTGTAAGATTCCTCATAATAAGATCTCACTCTTCTCATTTTTTGACCTGGTACATTATCTACGTTATATGAATGATCGATTTTTCTTTTAGTAATCGTCAAGACCCTTCCAACGAGCTCAAGAACATCGAAATCGGAGTTCGTATGCGAAAGTTATGTGCAAAATACGAACATGATGTGGCTATGGGATCTCTGGATCCAAATCCGGATTCGATTAGAACTTGACCCCATGTATAATAGGGAGGAGCCAAGTGAGATGGCTACTCAGACCATTTAGCCTTTTTCGAAGCTCCTCCCCTCTCGTCAGAATCCCACAATCGAAGACTATTTCTGGCCATCAATCCGAAGACCGAGTATACTATTTCGAAAAGCTCGATTCAAGGATTGTCATGGACACACCCGTGTTCCACAAAACATTGAGGAACTCTCATTCCATGCAAAGAAAACTCACGATAGAGCGTTCTTGAAGATACGATTTTACCCTCCTTTTGATGTCAGATCCACGCCATTTCGTACCATGGGTTGGGAATACCATGAACTACCTGGGGGCATCATTTTCAGATTTTAACAAGTTTTACGATGAAATCCACATTTTATGGCATTCCCGTTGATCTATTTCATGCATGTGGATAAAAAATATATTTTTGATGTGGGTAACAACAAGAACATGGAGATGTAATTTGTTTCACCTTCGGAACAACTTTGACAGATGTTGTCAGAGCAAATTTTGGCTTTGTCCTTGGAGTGATCGATTAGGCCAAATGGATTGATCGATCATGGCATTATGGTTGATCATTCATTTTTGCCTAAAATGATCGATCACGATTGTGTTTTTGATCGATTGGTACTAATCGATCAGCAAAATAAGATGATCGGTCATTCTAGGATTGTGGAGCCATTAGGGCTTCAAAAATGATGGAATTTGACTCTAAAAAGATGCATACCGTGTAGGATAGTATAATATATGATAAATGCATGGATTAATTATAATAAGTTGATAGATAACTGAAATGGGTCCAATAACCTAAATAGAAATAAAAATGGATGCAGTGAGCCTCGGTAATTGAGAGTATCTTGACTCATGAGCATCATTCGAATGGTACAAGGGGATTCCCAGATCTGACATACATGCATCTTGTGGTTAGAGGTTGCCTTTCTTGATGTTTCATCTTCTTCCAAGCCATGGTGACATTTCTTAAGCGACATGTGAGTAGTGGAGTAGATGCCACATGGGAAGGACATGCATCCTTGGGGCCCCGATAGAAACTTAGACACCACGCACCCAACAATTGCATTGATTAGGGGACATGTTGTTTGGCACACCTTGAGGTGCTAATTTAATGGTGTTTGCTCCAGTACTTAGCATGCCCTAGAGCCTAGTACTCAGTATGCATGCCAAGTAGTCATGGAAGTTTATGTTTCACTTTTTCACTTCGGGTGAACAGGGGTGTACTAGATGATGCATGTTTAGTATTCCGGGTGGGAGTATTAAGAGGGAATTTTTGGGTGGTTATTGAAGTTGGGAATGAAATAAGCTCTCATGTGCATAAGAAGGAATAATGGATAGTAGATAGTTTTCCGACTATGGATTGGATGATCTTAGTGATCAGTGCTTTGACTTATGCCCTACGCTATCATGGACACTTACACATGAGTAGTGGACTTGGACGGTTCGTGATGGTTTGCGGTTCGTAATTGATAAGGCGGTCTGAATCAGGATATGATAAATCAAGTTGAATACTTGAGGTTCACATTCGGGATAAGAAGCTAGTGGGTGTATTGGGAACTTAGTTAGGATGCTTTTACACAATCTGCATGCCTACAGAGGCACCCCAACCCTAAGGTATCCGGTTCTTTAGAGTTATAGTGTGACGTCCTGTATGGACAAAAACCACAGACTATCCACTGTGATGGAGTAATGCGAATAAAGGAAAACATCATAGAGTTATTTTGTTTGTGAGAACAAGTTTACCAGTTGGTTCTCTTTTGCACACTTTTGTTAGCACATTGTCTTGTTTTAGTTTCTAGCACCATATTAGGCAAATTCGCTCATAACATTGAACAATATGTATGGACAACTTCTATGTATACATGTAATATTTTGTGGACATGTGATGAATATGAATGTATACAATGTGGGTGAACTAATGCAATGGAAAAAGAAATTTTATTATTTAGTCTTTTATGCTATTTCTCTCGCTTGCTTGTGCGCATATTTCGAATATGATACATGCATGGAAATAGGTTTGTTGAGTATTTAGGTCCTAGAGGGTGTTGTTATTCAATCTAATGCCCCTTGTGTCTCAAAAGTTAATGTCTGTTTGGGACATGGATGGATGTCAACTAACCTGAGGGACACAAATGATAATTGTGGAAGATGTCAGTGGCACAAATGATATTCCAAAAAAAGTATGTACACAATTGATATTGCAACATCTAAGAAGGACACAAGTGATAAAAACCCTAAGAAATGCACTAACATAAAATTCTACGTCATCACTAAGTTTTATTTTTCTCTCATATACTAATTACGACTGAACACTTTATTTTAATTGATTTACCAAAGAATAAGAATTTGTCTTCAAAATATATCACTAAAAATAACAAAATAAAAATTAACGGAAAACCAAGGTGAAATATAAAATGAAACCTTGAGATAATTTAAATTATTGTTCATAAAATTTATTTTGAAATCAATAAACCAACAAAGCCAAATTTTCCTTCAAAATCCACCGATATCAAAAAGATAAATGAATTAACAACCATAACGAAGAAGGAAAATAATCACAATGGTCAAATTTAGAGTTGATTTAAATTTATTGTGGCTAGCTTTGATTTATATTTTAAATTTAAACTCAGTATACTTGACAAGGTTAGAACTACCTCCAAAATCTATTTATAAATATAACTAACTTAACAACCTTTATCCACTTCTTTCCCTGGCAGATTGGATTTTCACAATGAGTCTAACGCATATTTTCCGCAAAATTGAAAAAAAAAATCATTGCATCAACCTCGTGCTGAAGGCCATCACCTTCTGCATCAACCTCCCATGTCTCCTCTCGATCACAATTGATCCCCTCAGTGCCTTCGCTCGGACCTAGGATCGAGCCCTCGACCATCTCCACACTCCCACAATTGTTCCTCCTACCAGGCATAGCCGTACTCGAAGCGGTACTTATTCACCAACACTAGATCTCAACTTCCCACATCCCAAATTTGAAGGCTCTTGCCCCTCCATCCACTTATTTCCTTGGCAGATTGGATTTTTCTCTGTGGTTCCTTGCTCGAATTCACAATAAGAGCCTTCATTTCATGGAAAGATCACAACTTTAATATTACATGCTGGACTTGTAAGCCCTTAGCAACCCATTAATGCAATAAAAGTTATTGTACTCTCATATCTATCTGAAGTAAATGTTTGTGAATACACTTAAATTAATGTTCCTTTTGTATAACTAAGGTTATGTAACATGGCCGTATTAAATATCATACATATTCAATAGTGATCTTCATTCTGAGAAAGATTTTCTCTATAAATTGACTTCAGACCGACTTTTTGATGCAGAACATCTGCATAGGAATAGTGTTTCGAAGGTGTCGGAGTCGTAAGTCAAAGAGTTGACTTGATGAGGTCAAGATAAACTAAGACATGAATCGTAACTATCATGATCGTGCGCACATCCTTTGACTAGAGATAGATATACATCTATATACCTAAATGTGCACATTAGACATGCCATTAGGTCGAAGACCTAGCCAAGGTCCATATACCGACGAATTGGTGTGCCTACAAATACATATGAGAAGTATTATCTCTTGAAAGAATCATACAGGTTCATACTTGATGAACCGGGAGACAGAGCTCACTCATGAGATATTTTGGTCTCATAAAGAATCTCATACACGATCGTCTTTGTTTATGAAATAAGACACGAATTCAAGATATTAATATATGCTTTTGAAAAGTATATAATTAGGAAATGTAATGATATATCCTGAAAAGACAGTTAAACTAGGGCTTGAACTTCAAGTTTATCGAAGTCTTCAAGTATGAAAAATAAAGGAATATTGGGAATACTCTAGTTAAAGTTATCTTAATAGATCATCTAACATGGCAATTCCATTCCGAGAGAATGATGAAACCAGATGGATTTTAGTTATAAAAAAGACTCTACTTCATAGCTTAATGATATGAGAATTAGGTATCATTTCATTTAATTCCAAATTCTAATTTCCAGTTCTAAATTCAATACCCAAACATTGGAAAGAGAAACACTGATGCAAATGGAGGTGAACTCGCTTCTTGAGCTCATTTCTAAGTCCAAATGATTGTACTATGATTAGAAACGGAGTTCGAAGCTGAGTTAATCAATGTACTTATTTATTGAGCTCATGGAGATTGTAAAATGTTTTGTTGAGCTCACAAAGTGTGAATCATTTCAGCTCAAGCTCAAAGATAGGTTTATTACGCTTTGCCAAACGTGGTATAAATCCTAAAATTGGATAGTTATCCAAATTTTAAGTCACTATACGTGGATAGTATGATCTCCCTGACCTTATCTCTGAGTATCTAAGATTATAACTCATGGGTCTTAATTGGATTAAAACTCATACTATGTGATGTCAAAATTGAGTCAATAATTATTATTATCATAATTAAAATTCTACAAGGGTATTTTTGTGAATATGATTCACAAATATTATTCATTCATTAATATCAATAATGATTAATAATATTTAATATTTATATGGATTCGACTCATATAATTTTTTAAGGTAATTTTGTGAATATGATTCGCATTGGAATCTAAATGTAATTTAGATTTGTTTTTTTTCTTTTGATTTTTATGAATAATTTTTGTAAGTTGTGGGGGTTCTTTCATAAATTACAGATAATGATAGTTAGATTATCATGAAAATAATATAAACAACAATAAATAACAATCTCAGCAAAAAATAGGACAAAGTGGTCCATGCTTGGAGAAGCATGGGATGCCATATGAATCCTAGTGAGATTAGGCTCTCCTATTTTTGTACTTATTTGTTGCTTTATTTTGGGTGGTAATTAATGGAGATAAATCAAGTTCTATTTCTTGAGGTACAATGATTTAATCCTTACCTTTGATCTACCATTCTGGGGAAGAGAGAGAGGGCGTCTGCTATGAGGAGTAGGACTCCTCATAGACGTCTTCCCCTCCTACATAAGAGAGAGCATAACCTCTCTCCCAAACATGCTTCATTCCACCGAATTATATTGCTTGAGAGTTGAAAAGAAAGGAATCATGAGAGTTAAGAACTCTCATAAGAGTTAAGAACTCTCATATACACATCCACCCTCTTCTCCAACAATATCCTACATACCCACCAAGTTGCCTTGCTCTTCTCTACATTGGCATGGGCCTTTGTGAAGAAGAATACCCTCTTCTCCGTGATTCTCGTACATGAAAGAGGGATCAATTTCATGCTATAAAATCAATAACTTGAGATCATCTAGATCTCATCCTAGCGTGGACAACTTCACGAAGAAGTTGGCATCGAAGTTCATGGGAAGATATGTGATTCATCATTACGCCCATGAGAGAAAAATCTGCAGCTCGGACATGATTTGGGAGGTTTCTTTTCTTAGAAACTCATGCTTCAAGATGTAACCTTGATCTCTTCCATATTCACTAGAATATGCAAAATAATTATGAAAAACTATTTTCTTAATTACGTGGTTCCCAATGCATAATTTTGGTTGTACTGAGATCTGAGTTCATGTGATGAACTTGCTATAATTGCAAATTGTTTGCATTTTTCGACATTTCCATGATGTGAAGTATTAAACTTCCTTCATTACCTACCAAAAAACCACATCCTACATTAGTCGGTTCTTGGATAGATTCATAGACCCAACTCTATGGAAAAGCCAAAGACAAGATGGTGAACCCAACAAAGCTGGGATCATCAGGGGATTCAAAATATAAAACCAAAAAATGTAAGAAAATACTAGAGGGATTTGGAGGTTGGATTTGGAGAAGTACGAGTTGTGCTATCATCGACATAAATTTGGAGCTCCATACATTGTTACAGCAAGAGAAAGATAGAGAGATCATCATGGGGATTTAGAGGTTTTGCTAGAAAGAATGGGCTGGAGGAGGAGGGTGTAACAACACCCTCGTTGACCTCCATCCTCCCTCGTTCTGTCTGTGCACCCGAGTGTGAGACCGACGTGTCATTTCCTCCAACACTCTTTCCCCATTTCTCACAATCGTCTAGTTTTGGCTGGAGCATCATCGTATCCACTTTCCACATTGGGATCGGGCGCTGCAAAGGTCGCTCCTACTGTGATGGAAGAAAATAGAGGACTATTCATGTTGCGAGGGAGACTGACTTGTTGTTGATCAAGCCTTGAAGGTGGGTAGGAAGGGAGAAGAAGGAAAAGAAGAGTAAGAGAACTGAAACAAGAAAATTACATATTATCCACAGTTTTCTTTTCTAGTTACTATTGCATCCAAAAGTTAACGTCGTTTGGGAGATGGATGGATGACAACTAACATGATGAGTACAAGTGACAATGATATAAGAAAGCAGGGGCACAAATGATATTTCAAAAAGGAGGGGTATAACAGATATTGCAAAAATTTAGAGAAACACAAGTGATAAAAGTCCTTATACAAATTGTACACCTTGTCACATACACGCGCATACATGCATGCACATACACGTGGCACATTTCCATGGTATGTCCATCTAATGAGTCAGACCAAGCTATCATGGCACATGTATGTAAGACTCGTCAATCTAATGGGTGGGCAGATTAGTACATTGATGAAACTCCATTTCATCACGTTTGTTCTTTCATTCTGGCCTTCAAACCCTAACTGAATGTATGATTATAATCTTATTTTGTACAAAATAACATTCATTATTTATACTATAAATAATGTACAAAATACGGTATTTAAAGCTAAAATAAAAGAATACAGAAAAGAAAAGAAAAAATAGAATACCATAGGTATTGAATGTCCCTAAACCCCATGACCTAGATATCATGATGATTGGGTAGACAATGCATAAAGTAAGGGTAGATAAGGGCCAAAAATAACTCAAAATCTAATTTTATAATTCAACAATAAATAGGTTTTGGGACCCATTTTATTCTTCATTATTTACACCTCAAATCAATAAACTTTGAATATGAAACTTGTAGATAAGATTACAAAGAAAAATATAAAATTTATTTCAATTAAAAATAATGCATAGTTTGCTCTAGATACTCAGAGCAAAACGCTACAAAGAAAACTTCACATACATGTATCTTCTCCATATGAACTCAAAATTTACCAAACTCAATTTATTGTCCATAAAATTAAATTATCTATTTAATGAAAGTGGTTTCATTCAATTTGGAATTAAGATGCAAAAGTTAGGTTTTGAACCTTCATTGTGTAATTTACATGTATAAAATAATCAATTTATTTATTCTTTATATTTTTTACTCTCTATATTTTTATAATTTTGTAAATATTATTTAAAATACATATACATACTTAAATAAAATAAAATAAATAAAATACATTAAAATAAATAAGTATACTATAATATATAGATGGACTATACATGTATATACATATATAATAAATACACATATTATTTAAGGATACAAATAACTTCAGGAAAATATAATAAAAAATATATGTGTGTATTTAAATAACTTATAAATATATAAATTATGTATATAAGATAATAAATATAAAGTAGAAAATAAAAATAAAATACATGTTATATAGGTAAATATCCCTATATATGTATATAAAATAATAAATATAAAGTAGAAAAAATAAAATACCCATTATATAGGTAAATATACCTATATATGTACATGTAAAAAGTAAAATATTAACTCAAATAAATAAATAAAAAGCATCATAAAAACTACATAAAATAATATATTTTTTATTTTGAACAAAAATTAAATAACTCATTTATTATTTTATTTAAATTTATGTATTCTTTTATTTCTGTTTTGGCGTGTAGCGGATGACGTGGCCCAATAAGGGACCGACCTTGGTTGATTCATCGGTCAACTGGCCCCCTATGACTCTAGCCTTGTCAGAGCCTGTTGACCCCTCACGTTCCTTGAATTTTCCATGTCGCATCTTTCAATTTTTTAGCATGATTCCTTCAGAGATTTTGCGCTTCGATCATCGTTCTTTCACATCGACGTCTTTCCTTGATCGATGGAGCTCTGCATCGAGTCATGGCCTCGGTCAGAGATCACCATGTACATATACTTTCCTCCAACTCCATTTTGATTTTTAATCCCGTTTGAACCCTCGAAATCCCTAGATTTCACGTTTATGAGTTCGTCAGTGACAGTAGAATCCTCGTCGGAGTGTTTGGCGTGGAGGAAGAGGCATTTAATTTGGTAATCCGAGCTCGCCATTCATCTCACCTGATTCCTTGGCTCCCTCATCCTGCATGTAGAGCCATAGATTTCTTGCTTATTTTCGTTCATAGAACTAGGGATAACATAGGGTGGCTTTTAGTTTCCTTTAATTTTGGTTGTTATTTCATAATTTTCAAAATCACACTTCGCTGGAGCTCGAGCTCCGATCGTTGTTCGTCGTCTTCGCCCATTCTCCGACCCTCTTAACACATCCATCTTCTTCCCCATCGGTCGCTCTATGCCCTAGGCACCTCCATTCCACTCGATCACTTCCATATTGAGTCATCAGGGTCTTCTCCTCCACCTTTCGTTGGAGGCCCTCCGCCACACATCATCGATATTCATTTCCACCTAAATCGACCCCCTAGACATACCTATTTGTATGCATGGGTTAACCATGTAGCATCTGAGGTGTTTTCTATTCCAAAGTGAGCTCTTGGAGGCTAGCTACATTTTCGACCTCCAGGGCCCCATCACTAGGATCTAGCCTCTTCGACGTCTCTAGCAGCTCCGAGAGCCTTCTAGAAAGCTTCTTCGGCCATCAACTAGTTGGGAGGAGGTCGGAGTTACCTAGGAGCATGGATCCAAACTCAGTTGTGTCGTGTTCTTCCCCAGTTCTTCCAGAAGGCCTCGTCACCGTTCGATCGTGCGCCTACTCTAGATCCTCCATCCACCATTAAATCTTTGCCCCATCGACCGTCTGATCTCCGCAGAAGATATAATCTCCACCATCCGCCTACGAATCGTCATCATGCATCCTGGAGCCGCCACATGGATAAGTGATTTGCCTCAGTCGTCCGATCGCATGCTAAGGTGTATTTTGCGTCGACCCCAATAACCTTTTGTATCAGTCCATTTTCAAGTTATAGTTTAAAACTTTTTCTAATGTTTACAATATAGCCCCCATACTTATTTATTTGCACTTTGAATCGGTCCGCATCACCCTCACGTCCCATACATGTGAGGGGTTTGGACATTTTGCATAGGACCCTTATGGGTTTTGTTATTATTTAGTCTTAAAGTTTGTATTCCAATGCTAATTTTTTGGTTAATTTGCAACTATGCCCTATTGTTTCTTACATATTAATAAAATAGCCCTACTAGGCGTGTTAAATAGAATATCTTTGAGATTTTTGCACAGAGGTCCTCGCAATTTTAATTTATATTCGTGAATGCATGCTAGGTTTGTTTAAATTATGTTTAGGTCCCTGCCAATACATTAAATTTATTTTTTTGTATTTATCTTATTAAAAATATCATTTTACATCCGGAAATTATAGGAAACATATTTTAAGTGCATGGAGATTTTATTAAATCACATGTATTTTGTAAGATAATTAAAATTATTTTCCTATATTTAAAAATTTAAAAACCTTGCATTTATTCCATGTTTGCATTTACAAATACAAAAAATAAAGATATTTTGAAAAATCCTAAAAATTATAGTATCGTTATCATTGTATTTTTGAACTATATACCAAAAATCACTAAAAATTTCAAAAGAAAACACTAAAAAGTGAAAAATCCTAAAAAACTTATAAAAATCATTAAAAATTATTCAAAAAACTAAAAAATGTCATTTTATGTTTGTGTATCTTAATTATATTATATATTATATCTTAAAATAGTTTTAGAAAATTTCGAGGTATTTACCTATTTTCAAATTCCAAAACAATTTGACCTATTTTTTTACTCATTTTTTACATTTTTATTCATATAAAAATATAAAGATAGCAAATATAAGAAAATCTCGAAAAATAGAGCAAAATATAAAAAAGATAAAATATTTTATTTTATCTATTTTAAGTATTCATAGCTATATATATATACTTGCCTATATTCTCTCTCTATATATATATCTATATATATTTATATTACTACTACTACTATTATTAAAAATGCCCAATATATTAAAAAACCCTTAAAAATAAGAAGGACCACACCTTAGGATATTTTCTGATTTTATCTATATTTTACACATTTATATCTCATATAACCATACTACCCCTATATACATATATATACATATATATTACTTATATATTAAAAAGAACACTAAAAATCGGAAAATATAAAAAAGAATATAAAAATTATAAATAAAAAAATAAAAAAATAAAAATCATAAATTAAAATTACAAAATATATAAAATATTAGAAACCCACAAAAATAAAAATCCAAACCCACAAAAAAATCTAATAAAACACAAAAATATTTATTGATTTTTTTCAATTTTTGTGGTCTATTCATGTTGCTACTTAGTGGTTCGACCCTTAACACTTGCATACTATATATATCATTTCATAGGGTATTTTAGCTTACCTGTACTTTTGCTTGAGCATCATTGTGGGTTAATTGGTGATTGCAATGCTTTGATCGAGGATATCTGAGAGTTGAGAGAGCGGTCGACACATCGATTGCTGAACCCGAATTGTCAGGTACCGCATATAATCCAAGATCGAACGATAGGATCCCTTCGCAATCAGCATGTTCGTCACACATCAAGTTTGGTTGTACATTAGACGTTTTGAGTAGATCTCAATTAATGAGCAAACTTGATGAGCGGACTCCTAACCCATTGGTTAGATCTAAATTTAACTATGTTAAAGTTAGCATTGAAATTTTAAAGTTAACTTTTCATTTTCTAGAAGCAAAAAATATGGTCAGTCTAGTCAGCGACCAGAGGTGGCACCATGAATTTTATAAAGGAGGGGCCAAGTATACAATTATTGTGTATGCTCAAATATGAAAAAAATAGTGAATTTTCAAATGATATTTTTAAATAGATTTAATGTTTTTAAAATGAACCTCTTCCAATTTAGATAAAATTTAATAATTTATTAAGGTTAGATTTTCAAATAGATTATTATTTTCAATGGTGATTTTAAAATTTGGTAAATCTAATAATTTAATTCTCTCCAAATAATTCCCAAACTAAATTATCAAGAGAAATTTTGAAACAAAAAATTCATGATTAAAGGAAAACAATAAAACTTACTTTATTTATAAGGAGTACTAAAAACAATGGAAGAGATAAATGAACTCGGAGATAATTTTGTATCATATTATACTTATAATTTCGATACTTTAGAAGTGATTGGATAAATATATAAAAGAAAGTAAAATTGAGGGAGGTGAGATTCAATCCCGATCTCCAGAAATATAACTTGTTACTCCACCAATGGACCATTGAACGATTTTACAACTTTTCTCTAACTACATTATTTATTACACAAGTAAAGAATGAGCATATTAAAAATTTAATACATTGCACATGTGACATATTATAATCAAAGAGGGGTCATGACCCCCATGGCATATGCTAGTTCCGCCCGCAGAGGGACGATAGAGAATGGGACATACTTTGAAGGATAATGATCATGGAAGAGGAATACAAAATACACTCATCATGTTTGCATACTCCATGTGAACTGTCCTGTATTTCCAAATGACCTGGTTGATGGTTGTTGTATAAATGCAGGTATTAATGTCATGTATTTCCAAAGTAAAATACAACCTTGATTGATGGTTGTTGTATACATGCAGGTACTAATGTCCTGTATTTCCAAATGACCAATTTTCTCACATCATTCCAACTTGAGTCTATTCGAATTTCTCCCGTAACAAATTATTCCAAGTGGATCACCTTTAAAGACCATTTTAGTATAAAGATTTCACGTTAGGTGAAGCACATGATCTCCCACCCATCATCCCCTCTGTTGACAACCATGCGTACCCATACATCTATCATTGTTCATCTCGCTTCTTCACATGCATCGCAGGGTACGTTTTTTTTACTAATAATAAGCCCTGATTAACATTTATTATTTAGATTTATATCGAAGACATTATTGCATTTGTCAAATCAAGCCATTTTAAAATTGTGATTTTTACACCACAACCCCTACAGTCTGCAATTACACCGCAACCCGTAGAATATTTCTCTATTTAGCACATATACCCTTGTTCAAAGATTTTGGTGTAACTAAAAAATTTGTAGGAATTGTGTAATTATACGAAAGTTAGGGGTCATGTTGTAAATTGACCTGTAAAATTATATGAAATTTGAGCCGCCAATTGGGAACCCTCTAGCCCCTTTTTGCCTCCGTTCTGAGAGATGGCTTTGAATGGAGATGAAGTCAAAGTATACAGACAATGCACTAGAATAGATTTCTCTTAAAAAAAATAAAGCATTATTATAATGTAATAAACAATACATATATACGCCGCCTCAACTAAAATTGCATACAAGCCCTCTCATAGACTAGCATTAATTGATTCAAGAAACCGACTGAAAAACCTTAAATTCCCCTTTATCAAGTTAAGGTTAACTCCCATGTATTATCATAATCTAAAGCATCCGCGAGAGCGAACTCAACTTATTCAATGCATACCAACATTGTAAATTCAACAACCTCTGCCTCTTCTCCTTCCTTGCTACCACAACTCACAGCCTCAGCCGTCCCAGCTTGAGGCTCGGCGGCTCGACCTCTGGCAAGCACCTGGTGCCCCCGGGCTACCCACCCCTGCCTCCTAAAGGTCGGGTTGGACTCGTCTCGGTCATCTTTTCCATCCTCCATCATCATCGGCTCCCATCCACTGCTGATGAGGAAGATCGGCTGGTGCCTCCGTTCCACCTCATCTCTGTTTCGACAGAACTCGTACCGGCTCTGCCTCCACCTTCACCATGACGACGTCCGGCTCCGCTTTCACTTCTGTCGTGACGACGTCCTGTCGGCCCGCCTCTGCCTTCCCTCATCACCATCATCCCCACCCCCTTTTCCGATGGTTCATGAAACTCGAAGGACAACATCTGGCTCTAGTTCTTGTTGAAAATCGTAGCATTGTTGAAAATTGTAGCATGAATATACATACATAAATCAGATTTACAATAGATTCAAGTTTAAATCACATTATGTATGTATCCAGATCATCAATGACAAGAAAAATATCCATGTTAAAATCGTATGCATATTAGAGTAAGGAAAAAATCTGGAAACAGTCACCATAGCAAAATGATGCGACAAAGAAAGAGAGGGTTAACGATCACAACTGAAATGCCATGTTGTAGGACTCCCCTTAGAGAGACAACGCCTACCACTTTATCGCTACATAGGGCCTTGGCGTACCGCTCCCAAGGTACGACAGTTCCACGCTTGTCGACGGTGCGCATCGTGCCTAAGCGTCCTTGGAAGTCACCTTTATGGACGAAGCCTGAGATCACGAGAGGGAGAAGAGAGGCGGTGTGAATGAGAATCATAATGTGTTCGTAACCCTAGTCCACAGCTTTGAGAGTGGAACTTAAAGCAGTCGAGGCGGTTACACATCATGGAAGAATTATGGGACGGGTCTCTTGAAATTCAAACCAATATGCGGTTACACAAAATTGATCTGGTCTTCATTCCATGCAACACCACGCTGCAGTTGTAGCCACGGCTTTAGCCGCGCTGCATCGCGCCCGTGCTCGTGCCAGACCCGATCAAGCCCAGCACCACATGGCGGGTGGGCACGCGCACACATGTGTGATGGTCCAAAGTACTCTCTAGTATGTTTCTAGACTTGGTCTCAGGACTTTCCATATAAAAACTCTGTGGTAGTTTTGACACTCCATGACGTGGGATTAAACAACACGCCCACATGGTTAAAACATTGAATTTCAATAATTGAGATACATTAATACAACTTGATATTGACCATCAAGTTGCATTAAACTTCCCAATAAGTTACTTCCAAACAGTTCTCATGCTTTCCTTCCGGTGGATCAACCCTGATTCGTCTCTGCTGCGAGATCAGACGCTTAGTACGCAAAGATCGAGTCCATCAGACATCGAAGCTGAGCTTACATGGTTGAAACTTAAGGATACTGATGTTCTTCTTCCTTTTTCTTTTCTTGTCTGCAATCGGCTTGTTCCTCGAGAGAGTGCTCTTGAGGTTTTTCACTGTTGACCGAGGTGATTAGTCCCCATGTCGGGTGACATCAGTCCTTCTCCATTTTTTGTGCATTGTTCTTTGCTTCTTGTTTCTTTCTCCCTTACCATATGGTTGAACTTCTCAGAATGGAAAGTTTCTTAATCCTGTAAGTTCCTAAATGGTTAAATGAAAATCCCCATAGAGGAGTTCCCTTAAAAAACATTGTAATTCAACAGCTTGCTAATCGTGTCAGATGCGTTACACAACTTGAGCTAGTACTTAAACCTGTACACATTGCTTCACGCTACACTCTACCATCCTCGATAATACAATGATCACACAACAAGTTGACCATTGATTTACAATTTCATTCGAGGTCATCTCTGACAGAGTCGTCGAGATGCAAACAGAACACAAGAAAAATAATTCCAAAGCAAAGCAAATCCTTGGTCTTGTGCAAACATCATGATCACAGATTGCTTGGATTCATGGAACGAAGCTCGCAAGTCGCAAGTATGCAGAAGTAAAGAGAAGGGGAGCTAGGGGACCGACTAGTGACCTGCTTTATATTGTTTGCTCGATCGATTGGCTTGCTCTAGATGTTCGCCTTTCCGAGTCCGACCTAAGACGAATTGATTTGTCTATACTCTTCTTCCTACTCTTCGCTCTGAAATGAACCAACCAATTGTTCTGGTGATTGAACAGTGACTCCCCCAATCTACAGATCAAGGTTCGAATCCTCCAAACGCTCTTTTATACCAGAAAAAAAGGTACTGTGAGGGAGAGTAGGGGGCTGACCGTGTATCTAAAAAAAATCTTCGCTCTGGAAAGGCAATACGACTATAAGCACACTTAAAAACTTTATAGGGCCTGTCCATCTATTAACAATTTCTTCAGGGGGCATATCTGCAAAAGGTCCCGTGGTAGAATCAACAGCGACCCCGATGATTCAGTTTCCGCAAAGCATCTCGTCTCCCACCGGTCCGCGTCTCTGCCTAAGTTTTCCGTTTCATTTCGTCCGAATTTTCAACCTCATTTCGTCTGAATTTCATTTCGCCAACAGTGAGAGACCCACCCATCCCCCCCGTCCCTTTTAATCTCGCATCTCCCTATTTCTCTCTCTCGCTCGCCCTCTCTCTCTCTCTCGCTCTCACCTGTGGTGGCTCTCTTTTTCTCTCTCATCTCTACCTCTCTGCCGCCGCTGCCGCCCGTGGAGAAGGAGTGAGCCCTCTCATCGCCGCCGGATCTTCCCCCTTTGCCTCAAAGGTACTCTCTTTGCCGCTTTTTGGCCTCGGAATCGATCTTACTTCAGTGGACTGAAGCGATCGAGTGCCGATCTTAGTTGCTGCATGATGCGATGCTTCCATTTGTGCGGATTTCTTTAGATCTGAACTGTTTTGATCCTCTTCGTGAGGTTTTGTTTACTTCGGCATGCGCGATCGGTGGATCTGTAGGGTTTCCGTGCATATCGTGGAGATTCGATGGATGGATCGTGTTTGTTGTCGAAACGGTTCGCAGATCTGCTGCTTTGGTACCTTCTCCTGGGGTTTGGGAGCATGTTTTGCAGGAACGTGCGACTGCGCCTTGGAGCTCTTGTAGTTAGCGGCGTTATAGCGTGCGATGCGTGTTAAATGGTTTTTCTAACGTGATGTTGATTTTGCATGAAAATTATAAAATTAAATACGCGAAAGTGACTCCGGATTAAAATAGATGTTTCTAATGTCTGTCGCCGGCTTTAACTTAATGCTAGAGTTTTGAAGGTGATGACAGAGGTGTTTGAGTCAGAGTTTTGCAAGAAAAGGATTCGGTTTGTATGCCTCTAAGTTTCAGACCCATGATCTGGGTTTTGTCAACTTGAGATGATGCTTTCGGTTGATGTTAACCGAAAATTTTGTATACAGGATTTGATCTCCTTTGTCCCGAGATGATGCTTCTGGTTGATGCTAACTAACAATTAATGTTGATCGAGTATTTTTCTTTCATTCAGATTGTTGCAGAATAAACGAACTCTTCATAGATTCTTTACTTTGAGTGATTGCAAACACTGACTTTTTGGCAATACTTCCAAAGTATAATCGTAAGGTATGGAAAATAGATCAACGAGCTGGCGTGGGTTTTTGGTAGGGTGCTGGATACTTGGTCTAGTTATCATCTTATTTTTCAAGAATTTTGACAGATGTCTTTTGCCTGCCAAAAGATAAACTGATTATATAGTGGTTATTATTATGGGACAGGCTGATTTTGTGATTATAATATCTTGCTGTTTGTGAATGCACTTCTGAAGCTAGAAATTCTAATGGAGCTCTTGGAAATATATACCTGGAAGGTTCATAGTTGCTGCAGATAGATTTTTCTCTTGTAACTGATACTTTTGTTTCTTTTTTTGTGAACACTTGCATTCGTTATATGGTTATATCACTTAGACACTAAAATTAATGATCCCTTTTATATGCTTTTCATTTAACTTATTTAAGGTTCATTATTAGTGATGGATTTTAATGATGTAGCCCGCTCTGAAGAGTCTGTGATGGTTTCTTTTGACATTTCCATGGGCGAATTATATTATCATAGCCACAAGTTGATAAGTGCATCATGTAATTCTAAAGCTGCTGCTTTTATTAGATTCAGTACCCATTATTACTTAATTTTGGTTTTCTGGCAATTATAGTTGTCAGAGACTTAGTACTTGAATGTCATGTTATGGTATTTCCATGATGGGTGTTGCCCAGAATCTGAATATATGTTCCTTTTGATTTTTTTTCCACGTTTGAACTTAACAATGACTAGAATGAACCCATTTGATTTTGTCAACTGTAACTCAGAATTGCCTTGCCTAATTGGACCTTGCCACTTGCCATTTAGTTAATATGATTTAAATTGTTTTTGGGTTGAACACTTTTAAGACCAATGTGCAAATTTCTCTGTTATTATGGATATTTCTGTTGCATTGATGTTTTTATCACAATTGGCATCATTTGTACTTTGAGCATCCGGTTGAGACCATTGCTAGTTTTGGTTCTGCCATTTTCTTTTAAGAACAATTGATTATTAATAAAAGTTTGTTTACAATATGAATGTTTGTATTATCCCTGTTGTTAATATAGATCCTCTTTTTTCTATGGTCAGCATCACCATAAATGGCGGAAGAGGATATCCAGCCTCTTGTCTGTGATAATGGAACTGGAATGGTTAAGGTAATTATCTGTGAGTTTTTGTGTCATACACATTTATTTAGTATTTAGTCAAATATCATAATTAAAAATATATTCTGTAAAAATGCTTCCTTTGCAATAGGCTGGATTTGCTGGGGATGATGCTCCCAGGGCTGTCTTTCCCAGTATTGTTGGCCGACCAAGACACACGGGTGTTATGGTTGGGATGGGACAAAAAGATGCATATGTAGGTGATGAGGCACAGTCGAAGAGAGGTATTCTTACATTGAAGTATCCCATCGAGCATGGAATTGTTAGCAACTGGGATGACATGGAAAAGATCTGGCATCACACTTTTTACAATGAACTGCGTGTGGCTCCAGAGGAGCACCCTATTCTTCTTACAGAAGCCCCTTTGAACCCCAAAGCTAACAGAGAGAAGATGACTCAGATAATGTTTGAGACATTTGATTCACCAGCTATGTATGTTGCCATCCAAGCCGTGCTTTCTCTTTATGCTAGTGGTCGTACCACAGGTATGTAATAGTTGCACATATTTCTGAATGTTGACGACTTCTTGTGCATAAAAGATACTTTCCTTCTTTTCCTTATAAAGTTTGTAGTTGGTAGTATTGCCGTAAAATTGACGCATGCTTTTTCACGTATTTGAATAGTTCTATAATGTTAAAGATGATCGCAATCTTACATTACTTATAATTTATTGTTTCCACAAGATGAACAAGGGCTAGTTGATGTAAGTAGGTATTTACCTTTCATTAGTTAATGAAACATGGGATGAAATACCGAGTCTCATCCTAGAGCATGGTCTTGCTTGTACCATTGCCATCACATCAAAGTAAACCTAGAAGTGTATGCCATACATCAAAGTGAACCTTTCATTGGTTAATGAAACATGGGATGAAATACCGAGTCTCATCCTAGAGCATGGTCTTACTTGTACCACTGCCATCACATAAAGTAAACCTAGAGGTGGATGTCATACAATCTATTTATATGAGAGCATGCCGATGTTTGGAGACCTGAAATACGCTTTCACTGCTTTGAAGCAGCAACATTTTAAGCAACAGGATGTTATTTGCACCATGGTTTTGTGCTTGAAATACTACCAATTAGTAGATGTTAGAGCTTGAATTGTCTGCATTTGAGGCAGATATGGGTTCAAAAATTAATAAGATATATTGTTCATTGAAAAAGCAACAGGATGTTATTTGCATCACAATTTCATTACTAAGTTCCAATGGCATGTTGCCATTTGTCAGTTTATTTAGCACGTCCATAGTCATCATGACTTGTAGTGGCTTGAAGTACTTGTATTTCACTTTTAAGATTAGTACATATTTCAAAAAGTTGGGAGTTTATAAACTTCATACCGCTGTTCGTAATTGTGCATATGTTGATTTTCACTAGTTCACTGCGGTGGATATAAGTGGCAAGCTTAGTGTGCTCACTCATGTTTTGTAGGTATTGTTCTTGATTCTGGTGATGGTGTGAGCCACACCGTACCAATATACGAGGGTTACACTCTTCCCCATGCCATTCTCCGTCTTGACCTTGCTGGAAGGGATCTGACTGATTGCTTGATGAAAATCCTGACCGAGAGGGGTTATTCCTTCACTACCACAGCCGAGCGGGAAATTGTCCGTGATATCAAGGAAAAGCTAGCTTATGTCGCTCTTGATTATGAGCAGGAACTTGAGACAGCAAAGAGTAGTTCATCAATCGAGAAGACCTATGAATTGCCAGATGGGCAGGTAATCACGATTGGTGCTGAGCGCTTCCGTTGCCCAGAAGTGCTCTTCCAGCTTCTCTCATCGGAATGGAATCTCCTGGTATTCATGAGACCACTTACCAATCTATCATGAAGTGTGATGTGGATATTAGAAAAGATCTTTATGGGAACATTGTTCTCAGTGGTGGATCCACTATGTTCCCTGGTATTGCTGATAGGATGAGCAAGGAGATTACAGCCCTTGCTCCAAGCAGCATGAAGATCAAGGTTGTGGCACCTCCCGAGAGGAAGTACAGTGTCTGGATAGGAGGATCCATCCTGGCTTCTCTGAGCACATTCCAGCAGGTACTCCAAAGTTGTCTACATTTGTTTATTTGTTGTCATGATTTTCTTCAAATTTACTCTTTTCTTATAAGCAATGCAATGAGCTATGCTCTTAGATGGCTTATGTGCATCAGCTAAGCTATTCCGAAATTCTGGATAAGTTGAAGCCATCCAACTGTTTGATTCGGTCAATAAGGACAGCAGTTATCTTTTTTCTCAAATGTTTCATGGGGAAAAACAGCTTCATATCTGGTTGCCCTGCTATAACCTGTTTTCTTTAATGTTTGATATAATTTGTTTTTAGATGCATTAGGGCGTATTCTAATATATATATTCTGCTTTATTGTTATTATTGCCATGTTTATGTTCTTTGAGACGTGATAGTATTTATTTTCTATATATACAAACAAGTTATCCACATTTTCCTAAAAAAAAGTTAGCCACCTGCTTCTCTCTTTGGATTGCAAAAATCCTATTCATTATTCTATATTCGAAGTTGAATTAGGACTGCCTTCTAAAGGGAATTTGGTATTTTTTTTGCAGATGTGGATATCCAAGGCAGAGTACGAGGAATCCGGACCGGCCATTGTGCACAGAAAGTGCTTTTAAGTGTGGGTCTTAGCTCTTCTTATATGTGTATTTGTAGTCTGGCATACCTAAGATACTCTTGGATTGCATTATCGGTTGAGGCGTCGATTTGCGTTTTTATTATTTTCTTGGCTCTGCTCCTTTTTTTCATTACAAGGAAAAGACATGGCTTTTGCTTGCATCCATCCATCCTATATATAGATTGTTGCAGTTACATGTATCTGTTTTTTGTATCCGGATTCAATTGTACTTTTGTGGTTATTCTAGCACTGAGTTGATATCATTTTAGTTGGATCTATTCCTTCTTGTTTTTTATGGAAAATAACCGGAGTTTGGACTCTGATTAATTTTTTAATTACTCTACCTACTGTAAAACAATAGTTAAAATGAATCCAAGGAATTGTGTGCTTGGACATGTTTGGTTTTCAAAGATTAAGAATTGTCATTCCTGTTTGCTTGTGTCATGCTAGGTCTTTCCATTCGGATGGAGACTGGAGTTTATAACAACCTGCAGAGGTTTGTTAAGTTAGGAGTAGGGACCAGTAATGCATCTATTACTCGTCTTTGCTTGTGAACTCCTTCAAACTAATACTGAAATTGAAATGGCTTTGCCCAGCATCTTGCAGTGTATTAATAGATATGCCCGCTGTTTTTATGCAAGTTTTACTTTTGGGCACCATTGTAGGTTTTCACATAACTTGTATTATCATTATAGATTTGGGAGAAAAAGAATGCCATCCTTGAAAAAAGTCAGGTGCTTTTTTTAATTGTAGGTCTGGTCCGAGTATCTCCTTTGGATTCGAAGCTTATCTTTTTGCGTTCGGTTCGGGAATAAGCAGGAATAAGGAGAATAAGGGTCTATTCTTTGTTCGGTTGGAGGATAGGAATAAGGAGAATAAGATGAAATAAAGGTAGGTAATGTTGGATAAAGATAGGAATAAGAGTGAAATAAGATGAAATAATGGGGAATATTTGTATCATTGGGAACCGTGTCGGGAGGAGAATTGGTTTCTTATTCTAGGGCCTATTTTCCAACCAAACGGGGCCTTAAAGTGTAGTACACTGCACTACGACATGACAACCACCACTAGGGTTCTGAAAAAATTACTGGTGCTTGTTACCGCAATTCTTGCTTTAGTCTCATGGCTCGTTAGTCTTTACTCCTTTTTTTACGGGCATGTTTCCTCTTAACACGATTCAGTTTAACCCTTTTTTACAATTAAAACTAATTTTTCATAGAATTGTGCATCATGGACGTCATTCTCTTTCTTTTCTTCCCTATCTTTCTTCCTTTGATGACCATACAGTGATCTGTGGCGGTGTTCGTTGTTGCATTATTGGATAAGTATTTGTTTATTTCGACAGATAAACATATGGGTTTTTGTTTTTTCTGCGAATATAGATATCATTTTTATTTCACAGTCGGCTGGTTACATATTATTATTTTGCTAACGAATATAGATATCTGCATTACGGAATCTATTCACGTGTAATGTATGGACATATATTATCTAATTGTTGCATGATTATATGTAATATATTGTATTCAGGCACTTTTAAATTCACAAGTAAAAATATTTAGTAAGTTTATTTTGTTACTTTTGTTGTATTTGAAATAGCTATTAGTTTCAACCTTACAAAAACATTCCGACTGAATGATAGGTGTTGAGAGAGATTTATTATCTGTAGCTGTATCTATTTGTTAAATATTTGGATCTGATTTAAAGATATTTCCGATTTTGATTAACGGAAGATCATTGTTTCTAGGGTTTTTATCACTTGTGCCCCTCCGAGATATCGCAATATCAATTATGCCCCTATCTTTTTGATAATATCAGTTGTGCCCCTCACTTCTTGTCGTTTCATCAGTTGTGCCCCTTGGATTAGTTGCCGTCCATCCACAGTGCAAACCGACGTTAACTTTGAGTTCATAAGCGGAATTAATTTTTTAAAAAGGGTTTAATGGTCATTTGACATCCTCTTCCTCATCCTCTTCTTCTTCCTCCTCTTCCCCCAACCTCTTCCTCCTCCTCCAACCTCCTCCTCCCTCTTCGCTCGGAACTCCTCCCCCACCCCGGCATGCCCTCTTCCTCCGCCCCAACGGCTCCTCCCGATCGCCCTCAGCCCATCCCTTCGCCCCGAGCTCCTCCCCGACCCTCCGCCGCCCCCCGTCCCCTGGGCCTCCCCCTGCCTCGCGCCGCCCCGAGCTTCCCGTACCCAACCCCCCCGACCCCTGCCCCTGTCTCGCAACCCCCGATCCCTTGCCTCGCACCCCCCGCCCCTGTGCCTCCCCCTGCCCCGCGCCGCCCCGAGCTTCCCATACCCAACCCCCCGACCCTTGTCCCTGTCCCGCACCCCTCCTGCGTGGGATCGATTAGCGGCTGTCGAAGAGACGACTCCACCCGGAGCTGATCACCGCACGGTTAGACTTGTCGTACATCGACCGCAAGCTCGCAGGCATGTGCCCCTTGACCGCGGTGGAGGTCGTCAGGCTGCTGAGGGCCTTAGGATGCCCGAGAAGCGCCAGGATCTACTAGGCCGGAGGGGAGCCGTTTGGTGGCAGCATGACGCTGGAGCCGCTTGTTACGGAGTTCCCAGGTCTTCTGCTCGAACTCCGACCCAAGCTCCTCCCCCGAGCTCCGCCTCCGTCCCTCTTCCCCGGCCCAACCTCTCCAGCTCCATCCATCCTCTCCAGATCGACATCTGATTTTATTCTGACCATAATACCCTTCTTAACCACACCATTGTTTGAATAAACTATGGTTATTTCAATTTTTTAACGGTCAATCTGGCGGAAGGGCACAAGTGGTAACGGAGAAAGAAGTGAGGGGCACAACTAATATTACCAAAAAGATAGGGGCATAACTGATATTGCGATATCTCGAAGGGGCACAAGTGATAAAAACCCTTATTTCTATATCTACGTCAGACTTTAAAATATAGAAGTATACGGTGTGTCGAGAAGAGCACCTGAAGGAGAATGTCCGGCAACAACTTCCAAGAGGGCATCTTATAAAATTTTCAGATGTGAGTTTGGAGCGTATGTGTATTTGAAACAAATTGTGGATCATCTAACTAATAAGCCATTTTATAACAAAACTACATGCTTTTTTGTTGCTTAAGAACGTATATGGACGAGGGTTTATAAATTTGTGACCACAGGTAATCATCAGAAAATGTTAGCTGCCTATCAGAAAATGTTCGTCGGAATCAAAGGAAGTTTGGTATTCTTTTATGAAGATAGGATTTATTTAGTAAAATAAATAATACGGTAAATTACAAAAAAAAAAGACTTCAATTATGTATATGTTCCCGATTAAGTGTTTCTTTTTTCAATTGTAACAAAGAGACGCCAGCTCTTATGTTTTTGTCTCAAATACAAACCTTCATAAACTTTAGTGACCCTTATATATTGGCGTTAAATCTTTAAGTTGCAAGTTCAGACCTTATTTACTACAATTGAAAAATATTGCTCTTAATTGAGATGTTAGATATAGTTGGGATCATTTTGTAATTTGATTTAAATAATAAAATGAAATAAAATAATAAAACTGTATAATTTTCAATTTTCAAATGAGAGAAGTATATTCTGCTGTATATCGGCTCATGTCCGTCTACGTCGGAATCAAACAGACAAACCCTACCATTATTTTATTATTTTGCACGGTTATCCCTCTGCAAAAATTTTGTAATTTATTATAATTGTAATTCTTTTGCTGTACGCATGCAGTCATCACTGCCCAATTTTCTGCACAAATAGTCCTCAATTCTGATGTTGGAATTATCAAGTTTGAGGTTTTTAGGGATCCATACCAAAAGAAAATATTTATTCCAACCACCTCTTCTGGTATGTCATTCTCCGATCTTTTATGGATGCAGTTGGATGCACAGGTAAATTGCATTTCGTGGGATGAGTTGACTACTTTTTATGTAATTTGATGTTTCGATTGTGGATTTGTTGATGAATGAGTTTGTTGCGGCGATTCATTGTAGTTGTTTTATAATGGTTGGAATAAGTAGGCATTATGTGTGTAGATATATTATTATGTCTTTGGACTTTTTTTCATATTTACATGTATTTCTTCTGCCTCATGCAATTTACCCATGGTCTTCTCCCCTATATAAGAGAGCACTAGGGTTCCTTGGAACATAATTTGATAGTTTTTCCCCAACATGGTATCGTAGTGGTAGTCCTAGACCGGAACTCTCATACTCCACCAAAATCCTAACCCCACCACCAAGCCCGCGCCGCCGCGTCTCCAGTGGCTGCACTGCCACTGTAATCTTGTCTAGCGGCTGTCGTCGCCACCTATTTGCCTGCAGCTACTGCCTTAGATGTCGGACCTCCTTCTTCAAGTGGATATTGTCGCATCTTCTTCCAAGTAGGTGATGTGTTTTGCAGTAGAGGTCGTTGATGGGATTGGTTGCATCCTAAGTTTACACATGCATTCACTCCCCCCTATGTCTGTGTAGCGAATCTTCTTTTGGTCTGCAAACCCTAGTTTTTTGCTCAATTCGATAGTTTGTCAGAAAATAAGGTTGACATTCCCGCCACAGGCGCTTTCCAAGGTCCACGGTCAATAGTTAAGATAAGACAGGATAAATTATAAATTATGGGTCATGTAGTTCAGAGCCTCATGCTGTCTGCAGGTAAGAACATATTCTTGCCGAGGAGGAGCCAGCTGAGAAAACTGAGATGAACGCCTCGTGGGAGGCGGGCGATGCCTATGAACGTGTTTGGTTATCTGGTACATTAACAATAGAGATCGCCAATGATGTTTACAACAGCTCACCACCAAGGTGATGTGGGATATCCTCCCGGCCACATTTTTTTAAGCGATGAATGAGTCGAAAATCATACAACTACAACATGACATTTTCACAGTGAAACATAATGGGCGCCCTCTTCATTCTCTATACACGTCTCTACGGAGCATGTTTGAGAAGCTCCAAAGCTTTTATGACTCGTGCTACTACCCCTTGATGATCGTCAAATTCGCCTCTATAATAATGTGGAATTATGTCGTAGTACAAGAGGCAAATTCCACAAACTTTGAATGCTATGGAATATTTATACTTGGCAAGTCTACCAAGGTCGAACACAGGGTCACGGCTGCCTAATTCAGCTATTGAATTTTGATTCATGAAGCTCTATGTGATTTAATTCTAAATTCAGGTCCACATGCAAATTATGCAAAATACAAGCGATGCTAAGATGTATGCAATTTTTTTATTTTGTTTTTATGCAAGTTAAAGTGATGCATGGGCAAACAATGCAAGAGAATATGCATGCTGAATAAAATATCAAAATTATACCCTAAAATATGAACATCACATTATAAAATGAAGTCAGTGTCAATTTAATCACAATGATAAAGAGTAGTCATCAAATCCAAGCAAGACAAGGAAGGTCGGATCCATTTGTCACATAAAAATTCACTTAAATTAAAACAAGGGAAAATGAGACAAATAAGTATACTAAAATGTAGAGGACAAAATAAGGATCAAAACGACACTAAAATCATGCAATTTGGACCTAGGATGCTCAAGTTATGTTAAAAACAGTGCAAAGGCATAATTGTAATAAAAATGCAAGAAAAATAAAGGATAATTATTGCATTTAGGTCCCTGGAAGGACTTAAATGCAATTATGAAAAATCGCCTGGGGGCATTTGCAATTTGTCCATTTGCACGCAGGGGCATATTTGTAATTTCAGAAAACTTCGAGGGCCTCCCTGTAAATTACCCAGGCACGCACGTGAGGCACGTGCCTGGGGACCAAAACGCAATTAGCAATTCTTTCAGGGTATGGCATGCAAATTACCCAGCACCTCACGTGCTACGCACGCGAGGGCCAGGCTCGGGAGGGACCTCAGCTTTGGGACCACGTGGCATCATCTGGTGGTCCGGTGAGAGGCTCGGATGACCCGAGCATGTAGGTTGGGGAAGAGGCTCGGGTCAACCACGTGTCTTCATCAGGACCATCCGATCAGGAGGATCGGACGGTGCTTGTACTTCGTGCTCCTCCGCAGGTCACCGGAAGAGGCGGGGCTCCGGTGACCTGCCCTTGGCTCCAACGTGGCCTAATGAGTCGTCTGAAGGTCGAGGGAGATAGCTGGGCCTATGGCGGAGATGCTGGAGGGATGGCGAGGCCTCGGAGCTGGACGAAGGTGTTGGTCGGTGAAGCCTCGTCGGAGCAGAAAAACTCAAACGAGCTCAGATGCGAACTCCAGCGATTCACAGTTCCTGTAGTGGTTAATTTAGCCGAAGCGGGTGCATCGTGTGTGCGAGTGAGTTGTGAGTGAATGGAGGCCGTGGAGGCGTCTGGAATGGTGCCCGGAGGGTTCTTCGCCGGCGGAGCAGGTGAAGAGGGAGGTCGGTGCGGAGGTGGTTCTGAAGAAGGGGGAGGGGGTCTGCGAGGATCGGTGTGTTTGGGCGGAGCTGATGAGGATGTCGGAGGAGGGTGACGGTGTCTGTGGGCGACAGAATAAAATGGAGAAATTCGAAGAAAAAGGTACCTCGCTGGAGCGAGGTGTGGTGGAGGAATCAGCTTGGGCTGAGGCTCCATGGGAGCCTCCGGTCGTCGCCCGCGAGGCCAGCTGCTTCCTCGGAGCTCAATTGGTGATCAGAGATCACCAGAACGCGGCGGAGCACCGCCGCGGGTCGACACCGGTAAAAACCTATAGTTGCTTCGACATTCCGCCCCTCCGCTGTCACCGGAGGGGCGAAGGAGGCTAAGGGTAGAGCCAAGAATGGTGGACGAGGTGACTGGATGGCGGAGGGAGCGTTTAAATAGGAGGTGGTGGTGCGTTACAGGGGATGGCCGGCGGAGATGTAACCGATGGAATGAAGAGGCTTGGGTTTCATGGCAGCTTATTGATGAGCTGGCGAGGGTAACAGAAGGTAGAGCTTCGTGATGGAGGTGTTAGGATGAGGAGTGAGTGGCTGAGAGGAGCTCCAAATATGGAAGGGGTCAGGGGCGTTGCAAGGGGTAACGACCGGGGCTGGAGGTAGACAAAGCTTAGGGCACCGTTGGATCTCATGATCCAACGGCTGGGATAGGCGCGCGTACGGAGGGACGCGATCAGATCATTAGATTTGATCGTATGGTTGATACAGGAGTGCGAGGGAACGATTGTGATTGAGACGGTGAGGAAGATCCAATGGTCTAGGTTTAGTGGATGACGTGGATTGCGGAGAACGTTGGATGGAAAGATGATCGAGCGGTGGTGGTTGACGGGAGACGTGGCATGAGGGTAGGCGTAGGATGGATTGGGATCCGAGGGCTGAGATGGAGGCGCTGATCAGTGGTTAGGATTTCATCTGGGCACCAGATCGAGGGCTGGGAGCGAAGCGGAGGTGTATGGCTCAGATGAAGGCGGGATTGGCGTGATCCAATGGCCCAGGAGAGGGCCGGTGTCGAGAGGGGAAGGAGGCCACGTGGACGCTCCAGAGAGCACCATGTGGCCCAAGAAGAAAAATCAGAGAATAATTACAAAGAAAAATAGAAAAGAAATAGTTAGAGGCCGAATTAGGAAAAAGTCAAAACAAAAAAAATTGCTCGTCTCGATGAGTTCTACAACTTTCATGTTGGTCAAAAAGTCAAAAGAGGTCATCTGTACAAAAAGTATTTTTAGGGGTATTTTTAAGGGGATAAAAATACCAAGTTTGTGTTTTTGAGATTTTTTGTATTTTTTATCTTTTTAAGGGTCAGTGATTTATAGACAAGTTATCTACCTAATTTTTAGGGGTTTTTGAGTGATAAAATAGATACAGAAAAATAAGGGAAATTAAATACAAATAATTATAGGTTAATTAAATACAATATAGTATAAGATAAAAACAAAGAATTGATGGTGATTTTATTGGATTAATTAAGACAGAGGTTTTAATAAGAGACTTTTAGCATGATGAATACGAGCTTCATCATACCCCTATACTTAAACCATGCTCGTCCTCGAGCATCTAAAGAATGAAGGAGTAGGATTAATTCTTGACAGTGCGCGTGAAATTTCAAGGCTTGATATTTCGAAGACCCTTGACCTAAGTGATCCTAAAATTCCAGGTTTATCAATGCCTTAGTCAGAAGGAATCCGACTTCTCTGATTATCAAACTCTCTTTTTGTACATATAATATAAGGATATGACATTTAGTGTATAGCATTTCCATGAGAGCCGAATCGATGCATCACTCAAAGTTCCAGTCCCAAAGACTCTCCTCTAGACGTAATCCTCAATACTAGGAAATAAGTCTATTCTTGCTTCAGTCAACCGTCTCTATAGTTTGTCAGACTTGAAAGTGTAGATGGACGGCCAGACGATGGAGGGACATGGGATTGTGTCTATTTTTCTCACCCTCACATTGGAACAAGGGGCCTCTCGTGTGCCTTTACTCAACACATGTAAATTATTATTTTGTTGATCAATGTGTCCGTCAAGAGAGTTGGAGTCGTCTGCACTTGTTTTCTGGGAGTACATTGGGGTGTGTCTTTTCTGAGTATCTAAGATACCTTCGACACCCAGACTTGTATCGCTTACGATGCAGAGCTCTTTTATGGTGTCAGCCCGACTCCTTGGTCCTAATTAGCGCTTGGTCAAGTGGACACTTTGAAAATGTTTAAGAGCGCTCGCCATTGGTGGAAGCTCATTTGAAATTTGACTTTGGATTTAGAGCTTTTTCTTTTGACATTTCATCTCTTTTGTTGGCTAGCTCCACTGCTTTACCAAAAGATTGGCGCATACTGATCAACAAGTTCCTTTAAATTTCATCACACCCTGGCACATAGGTAAATATCAAAGAGATAGCATATGAATCTTGTTCACATACTGGCTAGGGTTTTGCTGACACTCAGGTTTTCTAAAGCCTTCATTAACTTTATCCCATCCTCGCATATCATTAGATCAGGTCTAAACTTAAATCTATGGTCCTAGTTCCTCTAGTGATGTCTCAATTCAGCTCATCAATCATGTAGTTGTGGAAGTGACTGTGCTGATCATATTTTCTTGAAGGTAGAGATAAAGAGTGTAATATAGCACTCAAATCTTTCAAACCAGAGGAGTGTGGATATTCAAGTCTTGAGAACACTAATGACTAAGGCATGTTAACTCAGACTCTCAAGATCCCAGAGATCCAGTGTCCTCAAAATCCTCAAGCCTTGCGTGAGTGTGAATGTGTCAGGAATACACCAATCTCCTTAGGTTAGTGATTTTTGTGTGATTTTTATCTTTTGCAATTTTTTTTGAATTTTAATTAATTTTTTTTAATTCCTCGAGAGACAATGACTAGCCCAGGCTCAAATAAAAGTATACACTTCAGCCAGCATGGGTGTAAGTATGGGTCGAGGTCCGTGTTACTTGAGGACGGGGCTGTATGCGATGTCCTCTAAACCACCCACTCTGCTAAGGGAGACCGAGGTTCCCTCACTGAAAATGCCTACTAAACCTAGTAGTCAGAATCACATTCAAGAAAGATTTTCAGTTTTTCAAATTTTTTTAATACAAGAATATTTACAAAAATTAATCCCTCAATTTTTAATTTTTACAGGTTACTCAGTTCCCAAGGTTACCAGAACACAACCCGAAAAATAAAATTTTAAAAAGTTTTAAAACGTGAGCTAAGGCTAAAGTAAATATACGGTATACCCCCTATACTTAAAATTTGCTATGTCCTCATAGCACAAGTGCCATGAAGCCAAGGCTCGGTTCAAGTACAGAGCGATATAGAGGAACTGAGGAGGAGGGCCCCCCTATACTTAGGCCAAAATCGGCCTAAGCACAAGAAAACAGAACGAGGGAGGGATGAATAGGCAGGTCCCCCATATACTTAGGCTACAAATAACCGAAGTAAGGTCTGTGTTAGGGGGGATGTCTATGGTACAAGGGTGAGGGAGAGGGGGTTCGTGAAAAATATATACAGAGAGAGAGATAGAGAGAAATATACAAGGGGACAGGTGGGAGTGAGTATGTGCAAGTGTAGGTGTGTGTGGGGGAGGGGTATTTTTTTTACAACATGCAAAACTGTAAATAAATATGCAGATGCAAATTTTTTTTCTTCTCTTTTTTTTTTTCTTTTTTTTTCTTTCTTTTTTTTACAACATGCAATGCAATTTGACTGATAAAAATCCTAGAATTTCTTCACGGCTTCTTTTGCGGCCTCTTCAGCGGAAGCTCCCGACTTCGCGCCTCAATGACGATCAGGCATCCCCGATTTTCATGGGCCCTGCCACAAAAGAGAAAAGTTAGAGACTCAACGAAATTGAATCAGCAAATAATATGCAAAGAAATGATGCATGAAATGAGGACGTAAATTTTTTTTGAAATAATTTAAAAAATCAAAATTCAAAAATTAAGCAAAGCCGTGTCCCCGGCAACGGCGCCATTTGATGAACGTCAAATTCGCCTCTATAATATGTGAAAATATGATGTAGTACAGGAGGCGAATTTGGTTCAGCAAAAACCACAGAGTTTGAATGCTGTGGAATATTTATACTTGGCAAGTCTACCAAGGTCGAACACCAGGGACACGGCTGCCTAATTCAGCTATTGAATTTTGATTCATGAAGCTCTATGTGATTTAATTCTAAATTTAGGTCCACATGCAAATTATGCAAAATACAAGCGATGCTAAGATGTATGCAATTTTTTTATTTTGTTTTTATGCAAGTTAAAGTGATGCATGGGTAAATAATGCAAGAGAATATGCATGCTGAATAAAATATCAAAATTATACCCTAAAATATTGAACATCGCATTATAAAATGAAGTTAGTGTCAATTTAATCACAATGATAAAGAGTAGTCATCAAATCCAAGCAAGACAAGGAAGGTCGGTCCATTTGTCACATAAAAATTCGCTTAAATTAAAACAAGGGTAAATGAGACAAATAAGTATGCTAGAATGTAGAGGACAAAATAAGGATCAAAACGACACTAAAATCATGCAATTTAGACCTACGATGCTCAAGTTATGCTAAAAACAATGCAAGGGCATAATGTAATAAAAATGCAAGAAAAATAAAGGATAATTATTGCATTTAGATCCCTGGAAGGACCTAAATGCAATTATGAAAACCGCCTGGGGGCCTTTGCAATTTGTCCATTTACGTGCAGGGGCATATTTGTATTTCAAAAAACTTAAAGGGCCTCCCTGTAAATTACCCAGGAACGCATGTGAGGCACGTGCTTGGGGACCAAAACGCAATTAGCAATTCTTTCAGGGTCTGGCATGCGAAATTACCCAGCACCTCACGTGCTACGCACGCGAGGGCCAGGCTCGGGAGGGCCTCAGCTTTGGGACCACGTGGCATCATCTGGTGGTCCGGTGAGAGGCTCGGATGACCCGAGCCTGTAGGTTGGGGAAGAGGCTCGGGTCAACCCACGTGTCCTTCATCAGGACCGTCCGATCAGGAGGATCGGACGGTGCCTGTACTTCGTGCTCCTCCACAGGTCACCGGAAGAGGCGGGGCACCGGTGACCTGCCCTTGGCTCCACCATGGCCCCAATGAGTCGTCTGAAGGTCAGGGGAGATAGCTGGGCCCTATGCGGAGATGCTGGAGGGATGGCGAGGCCTCGGAGATGGACGGAGGCGTTGGTCGGTGAAGCCTCGCCGGAGCAGAAAAACTCAAACGAGCTCAGATGCGAACTCCGGCGATTCACAGTTCCTGCAGTGGTTATTTTAGCCGAAGCGGGTGCATCATTGTGTGCGAGTGAGTTGTGAGTGAATGGAGGTCGTGGAGGCGTCTGGAATGGTGGCCGGAGGGTTCTTCGTCGGCGGAGCAGGTGAAGAGGGAGGTCGGTGCGGAGGTGGTTCTGAAGAAGGGGGAGGGGCTCTGCGAGGATCGGTGTGTTTGGGCGGAGCTGATGAGGATGTCGGAGGAGGGTGACGGTGTCTATGGTGGTGGAATAAAATGGAGAAATTCGAAGAAAAAGGTACCTCGCTGGAGCGAGGTGTGGTGGAGGAATCAGCTTGGGCTGAGGCTCCATGGGAGCCTCGGTCGTCGCCCGCGAGGCCAGCTGCTTCCTCAGAGCTCAATTGGTGATCAGAGATCACCAGAACGCGGTGGAGCACCGCCGCGGGTCGACACCGGCAAAAACCTATCGTTGCTTCAACATTCCGTCCCTCCGTTGTCACCGGAGGGGCGGAGGAGGCTAAGGGTAGAGCCAAGAATGGTGGACGAGGTGACTGGATGGCGGAGGGAGCGTATAAATAGGAGGTGGTGATGCGTTACAGGGGATGGCCGGCGGAGATGTAACCGATGGAATGAAGAGGCTAGGGTTTCATGGCGGCTTATTGATGAGCTGGCGAGGGTAACGGAAGGTAGAGCTTCGTGATGGAGGTGTTAGGATGAGGAGTGAGTGGCTGAGAGGAGCTCCAAATATGGAAGGGGTCGGGGCGTTGCAAGGGGTAACGGCCGGGGCTGGAGGTAGACGAAGCTTAGGGCACCGTTGGATCTCATGATCCAACGGCTGGGATAGGCGCGCGTATGGAGGGACGCGATCATATCATTAGATCTGATCGTATGGTTGATACAGGAGTGCGAGGGAACGGCTGTGATTGAGGCGGTGAGGAAGATCCAATGGTCTAGGTTTAGTGGATGACGTGGATTACGGGAGAACGTTGGATGAAAGATGATCGAGCGGTAGTGGTTGACGGGAGACGTGGGCATGAGGTAGGCGTAGGATGGGATTGGGATCCGAGGGCTGAGATGGAGGCGTTGATCAGTGGTTAGGATTTCATCTGGGCACCAGATTGAGGGCTGGGAGCGAAGCGGAGGTGTACGGCTCAAATGAAGGTGGATTGGCGTGATCCAATGGCCCAAGAGAGGGCCGGGTGTCGAGAGGGGAAGGAGGCCACGTGGACGCTCCAGAGAGCACCACGTGACCCAATAAGAAAAATCAGAGAATAATTACAAAGAAAAATAGAAAAGAAATAGTTAGAGACCGGATTAGGAAAAGTCAAACATGAAAAATTGTTCGTCTCGATGAGATCTACAACTTTCATGTTGGTCAAAAAAGTCCAAAAGAGGTCATCTGTACAAAAAGAATTTTGGGGGGTATTTTTAAGGGGATAAAAATACCAAGTTTGTGGTTTTGAGATTTTTTGTATTTTTTATCTTTTTAAGGGTCAGTGATTTATAGACCAAGTTATCTACCTAATTTTTAGGGTTTTGGAGTGATAAAATAGAATGCAGAAAATAAGGGAAATTAAATACAAATAATTATAGGTTAATTAAACACAATATAGTATAAGATAAAAACAAAGAATTGATGGTGATTTTATTGGATTAATTAAGACATGGTTTTAATAAGAGACTTTTAGCATGATGAATACGAGCTTCATCACCCCTGAGCATCAAAAGGCATATAAGAATGCCACTATGCTTGACATATTTCTAGCAGCACTTGATCCAAAGTATAATGCTACTCGCTCACAGATACTTACGAATGCTAATATTCCTCCCGTGGAGGTTGCTTATCGTAGACTCAGCGAGATCCACTATCCCATCATCTGTCTCTAACCAGACTTTTTCGTGATGACCACCTCTCGTGGTAGGAGACATCAAAACCTTTTGAACAAGCTTAAGAGTGAGGTTTTGAAAAATAACATCACTGAGAAGTCTAGGTAATTGTTCTCTGATCTCATCTTTGAGAATGTCTATTAATGAGTGGTAGAGATCTTATATCTCATCCTTGTCAGAGAGGATCAAATGAGAATGAATCTAGTAGACGCCAAATCCTTATTGTAAATGAGGAAATTCATTATTTTATAAGCAGACGAAGCTGCATCCAGAGTAATGGGAATTGTGTTTTTAAGTTTTGTGGTTGTGGACCTCGTGGTAGAGGAGGTCGTATTTATCAACCGTGCACATATTGTCACCGTCCAAGACACTCAGAGGATACATGCTACTCCAAGCATGGCATTCCTGCATTTGCCCGTGTAGCTGAGAAGGCCGAGCCCCATGCTGCTCCTACATCTGATCAGAGGTTTGATGACTTGGTAGCTCGACTGCTGGAGATTATGCTCCACGCTAGTTCTCGTGCTTCCTCGTCGGCTTTGAGAGGCCATTCAGATGTTGCATCCCTTACTTTTGCTAGTACCTCAGGTAGCATCTATGCTCTTATCAATTGTCATAGAATCGATGTTACAAAATGCATTGTGACACGACCCCAATTCCAGCCGTCATATCCTCCCATATCCGGATAAGGTTACTCGGCAATAATTCGTTCAACAATCACAACCAACATTTAGAAATAGACTGCAATTAAAAATACTAAGAAGGACATATTTAATACCTTTCCATTCACAAAATAAAGTTTACATGATACATTCTCCTACTATAACCATTTACATGTGCATCAGTCGAAAAGAAAATACACAAAAAGATTACCAACTACCTTATAGAGTAAAGCTACTATGGCTGACTAGATGGCTGCTATGTTAGTTGGCTGGATTACTAAAGTCCTTGTGATTTTCATAAATCATAGCACAACAATTAGCGAATGCTAAGTAACGAAGAAGAGAAAGGCAAACAAATAGTGTAATTTTTTTCAAAACTTGTTATCACAAAAAGTTTCATTCATTCTCATTAGTTTAAGTCCTATTTCCACGTCAGCGATTAGTACAGGGAATTACCTCGCCACTATATGGACTCCGAAGCTGTGAACACTTCGAGATTGGAGATTGCGTTGATCTGTTAAGTTTATGTTGTTGCACGTCGCCTCAACCAATCCTCCAATACTACCCTGACAATTTCCTTTTCTTTTATTAATCAGGGTCTCAAACCCTCAGTCTGACAAACAAAGGACCACACCGTCCTCGATGATCTGGTTGCTTAAAACCTCATACTAACCTTTAATCACATAACCCAGTAGCTTTAAAAATATTTATCGTGAACCAGATGCTATCAAACAACTCGTGACTCCACATGGCACGACCACATCTTCTATCGTTCAACCCGAATATATTGACACCCGATACCACGCGTTGCAAATCATTCATTCCGTACGCACTTATCAAAACAACGCAACCGTGTACCACCTAGGTAGGGTCACACCAGTACGGGTTCCTTTCGGCAAACCTACAGGTTGCATGCTTGTCCTGTAGTTCTACTCTCGGTCATTTCATAACATAACACATGATTCTTTTCATGATCCAACTTAATACACATCAATTCTCATGATGTAATTCTTTCGTTAAGTCTTCGATTTGCATAATCATCAATATTGAGTATAGCCTTTCTCTCTCTCTCACACACACACACATATATATATATATATATATATATTAATTCATATATTTATATACTCATATTTATGCTCATTTTAACTTCCAAACCCTACTTTCCAAGCCACTGCATCAATTCGATGCTTAGACCTTATTTTAGTTGAAATTACAAAGTAACTTTTCATATTTTCTCGAAAATAGCCAAATTAGGGTTCTTCATAGCGAAGAACATAAAATAAAAAATCTCAACGATCTCATATGAAAAACCAACAGCAAAAGGAACGATTTTGTTATCTAATCGAGCTCTCTCTCGCGTATGTAGTGCTTTATTGTGATTCTTTTTCAAAAAGGAAGATTTATACCTCTTGAACGATCGAATTTCATTTTCATATCAAAAATGTTAAGAACGTGCGAAGAACATGAAGAACGAATGAAGAACATGAAAACACACACGAAGAAACGAAGAACGTGAAGAACATATTTTTCTCTTAAAATTTCTGCAGAACTTCCCCTTAAATAGGGTGATATTTATAGGAAAATTTCACGAGAGTTTCCCCTTATATTGGGATATATTTCTATAAAAATTTTGGCAGAGTTTCTCCTTATATCAGGATATATTTTTATAAAAATTTTGACAGAGTTTCTTCTTATATCCAGACATATTTTAAAAGAAAAACAGAAAGAATTTGATCTCTATAATATAACCGAGAGGAAAACAACAACAAATCTGAAAGAATATAATCAAATTGCAAGAGATGAAGAATTGGTAGATACCACGTATCTTAGGTGAGTGAAGGTGTGGCGAATCACATGGTTCACTGACGTGCATAGCCATCTGCACCTAAGTAAGATATTTCACAGATTTTTCCATCAAAATAACTATAAAAGCAAAATCGAAAGAATATAACCATAAGCGATGGAGAATCGATAAACACTACGTGTCTTAGGTGAGTGAAAGTATGACGAATCACATGGTTCACTAACGTGCATAGCCGCCCACACCTAAGTAGGGTGTTAAACAGATTTCTCCTCGAACCACAAAAAAATGAATCAGAAAGAAAGATGAATCGAAATAAAGCTGGAAAAAGAAGATGAATCGAAAACCCAACTTACAAAGCAAACTAAGAGAGGATCGTACCTTCCTTATCCTCGTTCTCCCGGCAGTGCTTCGCTAGCGTTCCTTCCCCACCTCGCTCTCCTCCTCCCGACTCTCGACCCTAGCCTTTGGGGTAGTGGTGGTGGTGGGAATCGTAGAGAATGAATGGGTATGTGGGGGTATTTATAGGCTCCAAAAAACCACTAACCATGGTTAGTAAACTATGGTTTAGATCTTAACCGTGGTTAGCGATCCATGGTTGTGGTCCATGATTTTTATCAAGTGTTATCCAAAACTTAATGTTTAAGTTAGAACTTTCCAGAGTATTCTAGATTCATTAATGATGCTTAATTAGCGTTGATCGTGATTAACTTTTCCTAATCGTGATTTATCTTTCGCAGCTCACGCTTAAAATTTGCTAACAACTGATTAGTATTTGCTAATGATCATTAACAGATCTCAATCTATCATTATTTTCTTTAATCATGTTTAATTAGTCTTAATGACGGTCAGTATGGGTTAATGACGTCTTAAGCCTCCTTACTTCTCTTTCTTCAGAAAATCTTAACAAATCGAAACGAAATCCGATTCATACGAAACAAATTCCGTTGGTTTCCCCTTGACGATCCGTATTTATGATATAGGATTCGAGGGACAGTTAAGTTCAAGGTTTTACAATTATAACAACCTTAAAGGAAGTTGTGTCCTCAAGACTAGAAATGCAGGCATAACAACCTTAAATAGGATTGAAACCATAACAATCTTAAAGAGAATGAATATCTTTTCAATTGTAATAAAGATATACACAGTACGTAGTATTATCATTCAAACAAGTACGAGTATTTTTCTCTCATTTCTACCTCAGGTTCCCATGTGACTTCTTCAAACTCTTAGTTGCGCCACAATACTTTAACTAGAAGTACTTCTTTGTTTCCCAACTTCTTGGTATCACTGTCAAGTATTTGCACATATATTTCTAGATATGTCAAATCTGGATCAAAATGCATATCATCATAACTTATCTTATGCTTGGGATCCTTAATATACTTTATCATATTTGATACATGAAAAACATCATGTATTGCCGAAAGATGTGGAGGAAGTGCAAGTCTATATACGACTTTTCCAATCCGCTGAATAATTTCAAATGGACCTACGAACCTGGGTGTCAACTTCCCATGCAAGCCAAACCTCTGAACTCCCTTCATAGGTGATACTTTTAGGAATACAAAGTCACCTACCCCAAACTCAAGGTCTCTTCGCCTGGTATCACTATAGCTTTTCTAACGACTCTGACCAGTTATTAGTCTTTTTCAAGAAAGCTCTACAGCTTCCCGTATCTCCTAGAGTCTATCTGAATCGTAAAGGTTCTTTATCCCAACCTCTTGCCAACACAAAGGAGTAGTACACCTTCATCCATATAGTGCTTCAAATGGTGTCATGCCAATACTTGCATGGTAACTATTGTTGTATATGAATTCTGCAAGAGGCAAATGTTTAATCCATGATCCTTTTCATTTTAAGGCACATGCTCGTAACATATCCTCTAAAGTCTGAATCGTACGTTGTGATTGACCCTCTGTTTGTGGATGATAAGCTATGCTCAAGCATAGTTGTGTGCCTAAGGCTTTCATGAAGTTCTCCCAACAGTGTGAGGTGAATCGTGAATCTCGATCAGAAATTACCTCCTTGGGATACCATAGAAACGGATCACGTGTATAATATATAACTCAGCAAGCTGGTCTGGAGTGGAGGATAGTTTATTGGAATAAAGTGTGCTACCTTGCTCAGACGGTCTATTATAATCCAGATACTATCTTTACCACCACTCATCTGAGGTAAGCCGGTAACTAAGTCCATGGAAATGCTTTCCCATTTCCACTCAGGTATAGGGAGGGGTTGTAACAATCTTGGTGGCTTTTTGTGTGAAGATTTTACCTATTGGTAAATAAAACATGAATTTACAAACACAACAATATCTTTCTTCATTTCCGGCCACCAAAAGTACGAATGAAGATCCTTATACATCTTCGTAATTCCTGCTAGAGCAATGCACTTCACGTAAGATATATTTCCTCAGTTCAGGTGTGTTTGGTACACAAACTCTGTGATGGTTATATAGTAACCCATCTTGTATCTGGAATCCCTCTATATCATTCTTCTCAAGTTGTTGTCCCAAATCTTTAAGGACTGAATCATCCTCCTGTCCTTTCTTTATTCTATTCCAGATCTCTGGTTTGTATCGGTGAGAATAGTTATAATATCTGCACTACTATCAAATGGCTTCCATTCACTTAATGTTGATAGTACACCCTAGAAGTGATAGCACTCACCAACCCATGTGAATAAGTTCTACTAAGGGCATCTGCTACGACGTTCATGTTGGACATGCGAGCTCACAATGAACCATTATGCAATAAATGTTATTGCAATTATCATTCCCTGATCTAAGATGAAGAATAATTAATTTGCATAATAGGTCCCTTAGTACAATTAGGGTTATGTACCATGGCCATCTTAATGATCATACATCTGTTGATTCAATATTGAATCATAGAGGCAGGTGCTTGGATGAATATCTAAAGAGTTAGATTGAGGACTCATCAAGTACCGTCAAATGATTATTAAGAGATGATCTCCAGCTTGAGTAGGAGATGGCAATCCTTTCTCACATAGGATGATATCTGACTGACCTCTTGATGCAGGTCCTCTGCATGGAAATAAAGATTCAGAGGTGTCAGATTAGTTAGGTCAAAGAGTTGACTTAACGAGATCGAGATAACCAAAGTCCTATGTCGTATGTTGCCATGATATAGGCACGCATCCTCTGACCGAAGACAGATGTGTTACTATATGTCTGAGTATGTACATTTGGTAGACCAATAGGTTGATGACCTAATCAAAGTCTATACACCGGCACACTGGTGTGCATATAAGGGTATATGAGTAATACGATCTCTCAAAGGGATCATACAAGTTCAGTACTGAATCGGAAGACATGAGCTCACTCATGAGATATTGGGAAGAATCAAATTCCGTACACGGTCGTCTCGCTTTGGAAGCTTGACTGAATTTGTAGGTTTGATAGATACTTTTGGAAAGTATATGATCAACATCTGGGTATGATATATGCTTTTGGAAAGTATATGATCGATACCAACTCCCAATAGTCAAATGAGAAACTTAATGATAAAACCCTGAAGTAGACAGTGTAAAAAATTGATCTTATACTTCGGGATTATTCTGGGTCTTCCAGTATGCAGGATGTACAGGTATTGGGAATACCTGAGGGTGATGTGATCATAAACGATTGTATAACCATGATGCTTCCATTCCTAGGGAGTGATGAAACGGGTCTGGATTTTAGTGACTCCTCTCAGTAGAGAAGTAATCTGATCTTAGTCCAAATGTTGGATATTGATCTGAATGTGATTCAGGTGCAATGAGAAGATTAGATTTACGGACTTGATTTAATCAAGCATCTATGGGAGGCCCGAGATCTGGATTTGAGATGTGATCTCAATATCCAAGTCACTATACATGGAACAATACAATCGCCATGTCCTTATCTCCAAGTATCCGCGAAGAAAGCGCATTATCCTTGAAAGAGTCCAGGATAATTTCATTGTTGATATATGTATCTAAGCATTGATAAAATGGATAACTAAATGAGATTTAATTATCATGAATAATATGAATTTGATTCATATTATAAGGAGAGTTACCTTAGATAATTAAATTTGATTTAATTATCAAAGATGTAAATAATATGAATTTGATTCACATTATTTGGGCACATGAGAATAGAGATCCAAGATGATTAAATGTGATTTAATTATCATGGATATGAATAATGTGGATAACACTATCCATATTAATCATATATATTATAAATTTGATTTATAATATACAAGAGATAGCAATTTATAATTTACATTTGTTAATTAAATGTTGATGTGAATTGGATTTACATTGGGCAATTAATTAAAAATGTAATTCACATTTTATTTTGAGTTGTGAATGTGATTCATACATTTCCAATGGCAAGATTGCAATATTTACAAAATAATTATGAATTATTTTTGTTGAATAATTTACAACAAGTGTTGTTGTAAATCTTGGAGATTTCCATGGAATAATGTAATCTCATGAGATATCATGAGATTACATGAGATTGCCACCAAATCTCATATTATGGAATGAGACAATTCTCATTCCATAATCTCCATACTTGATTGATTTAAGTTGAGATTAAATCATATAGATTTATTAATATATATTTAATCTAAATTAAATTAATTGTTGTTGGGTTTTTACCAACAAAATATTCCATTAAAAGAAATACAAATCAATGAGAGCCATTGGATTTGTGTTGTCCATGGATTGAGATCCATGGATCCCAAAATATTATAAATAGAAGGACACCCCTTGCTCTTCATATGCTAATGAGAACATAAGTCTCTCTCTCTTTCTTGCTCTCTACATGCCCACTCTCCTTCTATCATGTGGTCGTCCACCATGGATGCCCTAGAGAGAATCTCCATCGTCGCAGCGTCGTCGTTATGTTGCCCAATCGTTTGCTCGTGGATCTCCATCTCCTTCGGTGCGCCTCGCTCGTGAAGAAGACGTTGGATCTTGTGTGTCGAGATCAGGAGATCCGCCACTTGGATCATTAACATGGATTGCGAGAAGTACGTATTTCATCAACACGCTCGCAAGCGTCCCCTCCATCGGATCGGACTTGAGACAAGAGGTCTCTTCATTTAGAGACTCGATCGCAACCACGCTTCACGAGGTAATCCTATTACTTATTTGTGGTTTAGACGAAATGATCCGAGAAGTGTTCTTGGATTGTGGTTTCGTCACATGAAAATTTTAATTTCCGCTGCATAGAACAACTAGTCCGATTAGTTGTTCCTTGTCGTATTCGATACGACACTCACGCTTCCGTGATGCGCTTGAGGATTATCCCATATCCTTCAAGTGGTATCAGAGCCTTAGGTCGAAGGTTTTGTATACGATCCGTAAACCTAGGACGACTTGGGTTCGTTAAGGTTGCGAAAGTTTTTATCGCATTTTATTTTCACACATCTGTTTAGTGAATAAATTCGGCCCTGTTTAAAATGTTTACACACGAATTAATCACTTAAATTTTGTTTCCATTAAATAAGGAAACCATAGGATCTGAGTTTATGTAATTTGGATTCCGTTTGCTCGAGATATGGTCGTTTTAATGAACATGTATTCACTGTTGCGGGAACTGCGAATCTTAACATGATTAATGAGTTAATTACTATTTTGATCTGCCTAGAAATGTATGATATATCACTTAGGTTCTGTTATAAACCAAATTAGCAATCTTTGGAAAATGATTTTGTCTAATTTGGATTTAAATTGATTGAGATATGCTAATTTTAGTAAGTGAGGGTCACCGCTGGAAATTACTTTCCTAATCAAGAACTTTGTGATTGTCATTTAATTAATCAGTAAAATTAATTGGTTTAATTTCCTAGAATAATTATGGATAAATATTTGTGAAATATTTGATGATAATTATTTCCTTAAATGGCATTGCCTTGACCAATGATTGATTAGATATTTACATAATTTACTTCCAACAAACATGTTGCTTGAATAGGATTTGGGATTTGTGTAGCAAATCTCATTATAATATTAATCAAAAATATTTTGATTATTATTATATGGTATAATTTCGGTTGAAAAATCGATGATCATCTCAAGTACAAAGTGATCTATTTTGCATTATCCTTTTCCGAGGCGGATATGGTGTTTAGTCAAGGAGCACTGGCCATGACAGCGGGTAGGGTTGGTATAATACTTAAGAAATCATGATGTATTTCTAATTATTAAAATTTGAAATAATATTTATTTGAGATAATACCATAATTCAAGTAATAATAAAGAATGTTTGTTGGATATCAATTGGATCATTAATTTAATATAATTAGATTAATTAGAATCCAATTAAAACTAAAACAATATATTATTAATAGAGATATTTATTCCCTTGGAAGAATTAATCATAATGAATATGATTCATGATGATTAATTAGAATTTGAATATGATATGGAGATCGCATAAGTGACATCCATGGTAACCCGTCAAGGCGGAGGGTTCCGTCACCAGATATTGTATGTAGGAGATGCATGTCCGAAGTGACAGCTCCTGCATACAATCCATTTGGGTCGAGCTCTTCGCTTCTCGAAAGAGTAGGAACGTATGCGTAGTGACCCCAATATCGGGTCCTCATATTATTGGGGTGATATTGGATTGCGCATAGCGAGTTGTATTCCTGTTGACGGTTGTTCAATTAATGACGGGTCAACATTACCTTAGGGGTGGTGGCCCGGGTGTTAAAGATCGAATTGGAAGATGCAATTTGGACTTGCAAGGCGGAATGTGTTCCCGCTTCTTTTTATCCGAGTTACAGGTTCTCATATTATTGGGATGTGACAAAGATAAGGAAGTATATCCCATATCTTGCTTGAGATATACTGGTAAGTATATCTCTTACATTGAAAGTGATTAAGAGAATGAACTTTCAATGTTGACAAGGCAAAACAACTTTGATATAAAAATTCCTAAATCAAAGTAAAATGTGTATATATATTTATATATATTTATGCAAATTTCTTATTTTAGATAATCCTTCATTAAACCCACTCAATAATATACTCAATAATAACCAGTAAAATATCATAGATTGGATCCATGATCAAGATATTGTACTTGTTGTTGAACACATAATGTATGTGGTTGCAATATGCAAGTTTCCTCATAATAATGAGGAACGACAATTATAATAGACAATAGGACTTCAACCCTAGGGTTTGTATGTCTCTGTAGTCCCGATCTCTCATCGAATGTACTTTGGAAGTGACATATCGATGATGATCGTAATTATCAAATAATCCTTATAAAATTCTAAGAAGATATTCTGGCATAAATATGTGCTCTCGACATTTAATTATGAATGGCATGGTTCTCTGCATCATGCAGAATGGTGGCTCTATAAGAGATGATGTATTCAAAAATATTTGAATACCTACCTGAACCAATGTTTTAAGAGTTTAGATGGATGTAGATAGGATGAGTGTCATCATTCTACTGTCTATACTCTGGCCATTCATGAAGCTTCATAATATTCATATTGTATGAATTGAATGAAGCATATATAAATGTTGAAATGCTCTTATTTTGAAATCTTTTGAATTCAACATAAGAGATCCTTTATCTCAAGCAATGTTTGTTTATAGATAAAGGAAGCGCAGTGGAAGCATGGGTTGGACCCAAGTAAGAAGGAAAGTCAAAGAGTTGACTGTACTTCTGTGACTTCCATATGACATCCAAATAATTGGATGAATGCAAATACTGCAATAAGCTGATGTATTGATAGTGTGACCATCTTGTCTATCTAGGATTCTTAGAGAAGGATCCAGATGGTGCATCAAAATAATCTACATCTACATATAATCATCGATATTGACTTTCTTATTTGATAAGATCAAAGTCTAAAAATTGTATCTCATTCTTCTAATAACACTTGCAATTGGTTGCATATGTATTAGAAGACTATAAATTTTGATTTTAAGGTTTAATAGTCATCTACATGGATATTGATGCAATTGTTGCAACAATATCTATTGGATAGATGGACTTGTTATTTTCAGTGGGAGAGCCCTTAGTCTTAGAGAATGTCTCAATGACCTAAATATTAGAATACACCCATTGTTTATTTCTAAATGTTGAAAATAAACATGAATTCTGTAATAGACCTATTATAAAGAGTTATGATGGAGATATTTCAGATAGTAATCTAAAATCTTGTGGACTCTACTAAATTAGAAAATTAATGAATGGTTCATTAACATTTCTAATACTGAAATTAAACCTTAAAAGATCAATAGGAGAATGAAGATCATTTGATAATGATCTGGCATCAAGTCTTGGACATTTGTCTATTGATGTGATCAATAGACTAGACTAGTGAGAGATGAAACTTTAGATTGTCTAAAGGTTCAAATCTTACATACTTGTGAATATTGTATTCACAAGTAAAAATATCCAATACATCCTTCCTTAGAATGGTGTAAGATGTCAATGTATTCAAGATCTCATGCATATTGATATATGTGAATCATCTATATTAGAATAAACATTATGGATATGTGATCATTGATGATTATTTGTGATATGAGATTTCTTCTCTTCACTTAGAAACCTTTGAAATGTTCAAAGATTTCACAAGTTTGGTTTAGAACCAAAGTTTGAAGGAAGATTAAATGAATTTGATCTAATCTAGGTAGTCAGTGCCTATTAGATGAATTCATGGAATACCTTATAAAGATATGAATATTATTTTTATCTCACTCCTCCTAATAAACCTAAACTCAAGAGTTGTAGGGAGATACAATTGAATCTTGTATGACATGATTTGATCAATAATGATTTTAGCATAATTACCTCTTAGTTTCCAGGTATGTATGTAGTAGAGACTACAATATATATTCTTATAAGGTTCCACGTTGGTAAACTGGAATCTAGCACTAGAGAATGCTACTTCGTTAGGAAAATAAAGGATGGTATCGAATACATACTTTATGACCTTGGGATTCTTAAAAGATTTCATATTTGAGAATGTGATTCTTAGATGATGAGACTCTTGAGAATCAGGATGAAAATGAAGTAAAGGAACTCATTTAGTCTTGAGAAGATAATGAGGCTCATAGAATTGGAAACTAAAAGGACATTTAAAGATGAATCACTAATACCTCTTCAAATAAGTTTGAAGATGGATTCCATGTGTCAGTTGAATCTTACAATGATCGGACTTCATGTGATGAAGCTTCTAAAGATCATGACATGGAAAGATGGATGTTAGCAATAAAGTCTAAAGTAGACTTCATATACAAATGTTGGATATGGACCCTCGAGGATCCACCTATATGGGTAAGACCCATTAAGGTGTAAATGGATCTTTAATAGAAAGAGGGAACCTGATGAGAAGGTAGAGACCTTCAAAGCACGACTCGTAGCCATGAGTTGCACACTGAAGAGAAGACATCGCTTGCGATGAGACTTGCTCTTCAGTGACCATGCTTGAACCCATCGAGTTATTGCTAACTATAGTCATGCAACTTGACTATGACATCTTCATGATGTGGGTCAAGATTGCATTCCTCTATGAATACCTCTCTGAGGATATTCACATGAAGTAGCCCCAGGGCTTCATCGATCCCAAAATATTATAAAAGGAGAGGCACCCCTTTGCTCTTCTTTACACCAAGAGAACATAAGTCTCTCTCTCTCTCTACACGCCTACTCTCTCTCTCCCTCTCATGGCCGTCCACCATGGATGCCCTAGAGAGATTCTCCATCGCCGCAACGTTGTCGTTATGCTGCCCGATCGTCTGCTCGTGGATTTCCGTCTCCTTCGGTGTGCCTCGCTTGTGAAGAAGATGTTGGATCTCGTGTGTCGAGACCAGGAGATCCACCGCTTGGATCATCAACATGGATTGTGAGAAGCACACGATTCATCCACGCGCTCACAAGCGTCTCCTCCGTTGGATCGGACTTGAGACAGGAGGTCTCTTTGTTTAGAGACTCGATCGCAATCACGCTACAAGAGGTAATCCTATTACTTGTTTGTGGTTTAGACAAAACGATCTGAGAAGTGTTCTTGGATCATGTGGTTTCATCGCATGAAAATTTTAATTTCTGCTGCATAGAACAACTAGTCCGACTAATCGTTCCTCGTCACATTCGAGACGACACTCACGCTTCCATGATGCGCTTGAGGATTATCCCATATCCTTCAGTTCCCCTTATCGGGAAGGTAGGAGATGGTGCAATCATAGTCCTTCAACAGCTCTAACCACCGTCTCTGTCTCATATCGAGCTCCTTCTGATCAAACATGTATTTTAAGCTTTTATAATAAATGAAGATTTTAAAAATAATACCACAGAGGTAGTGTCTCCATATCTTTAAAGCTAAAACTACGACAGCTAATTCAATGTCATGTGTCAGGTAGTTCTTCTCGTGTGTCCTGAGCTATCATGATGCATACGCAACTACCTTACCATATTGCATAAGAACTGCCCCAAGTCCTTCTTTAGATGCGTCAGTGTACACTGTAAACCCTTCAGTTCCATAGGGTATAGTAAGGATAGGTGCAGATGTTAGGCATTCTTTCAGTGTCTAAAAACTAGCTTCACATGCGTCGGATCATATGAATGGAACTTCCTTCTGAGTCGGCCTAGTCATTGGCAATGCTATTCGTGAAAAGTCCTTCACAAATCTTCTATAATACCCAGCTAGACCCAGAAAGGATCGTATTTCGATGATAGTCTTCGGGCGTTCCCAACTCATCAATGCACTAACCTTTGTAGGATCAATTGATATACCTTCCACAAAAATAACATGACCTAAGAAGGATACTTCGGGCAACCAGAAGTCATATTTGTTATATTTAGCATAAAGTTTGTTCTTCCTTAGTGTTTCAAGTGCTTGCCAAAGATGGTGTTCATGTTGGTATTTATCCTTAGAGTAAATAAGTATGTCATCAATAAAGACTACTACAAAGTGATCTAGGAACTCTCTGAATACTCTATTCATTAGATTCATGAAGGCCGTTGAGGCATTTGTCGGTCCAAAAGGCATAATTAAAATTTCATAATGTCCATATCTAGTTCGAAAGGCTATTTTAGGGATATCTGCATCTTTAATCTTCAACTGATGGTATCTAGATCTTAAGTCAATCTTGGAATACACAGTTGAAACCTGCAACTGGTCAAAGAGATCATCTATTCTTGGCAGAGGATACTTGTTCTTCACTGTCTTCTTGTTTAGTTGTCTATAGTCAATGCACAACCGTATTAAACCATCATTTTTCCTCACAAACAAGACAGGTGCACCCCATGGTGAAGTACTAGGATGAATGAATCCTTTATCTAGCAGTTCTTGTAACTGTACCTTTAACTCTCGTAACTCAGCTGGCGCCATCTTATATAGAGGGATAGAGATAGGTTGAGTATCATATATGAGAGAGATTTCAAATTCAATCTCTCGCTCAAGTGGTAATCCAGGTAGTTCCTTTGGAGATACATCAGGAAACTCGCACACTATATGTACATCTTCCATCATTCTATCTGACCCTGATGTAGTGGTTACATAGGCTAAATAACATTGGCACCCTTGCAAGAGAAGCCAACTCCCTCCTCTTCAGCTCTTCCCAATGGGAGTATAGAAGTGAGCTCGGAACCTTTCTTCAAATATATTCCATCGAACGAGATCTACTAATTTCTTGGAAATTGCTCTATACCATCGTCTTGCGTAGTATGCTAGGAAGTTATCAACAAAGTGCACCCAAGTGTCGGCTGGTGCGTATATTATTTTCACCATCCTACTAACATCATCAAGCCATAGTTCTGCCTCAACAGGTGTCTTTATGCCTTTGAATCGAGGAATATTTCCCTTTCGATAACTGTCCAATAGTTTTTGGTGTCTAAGAAGAGCTCTTTCTATTGCTCCTTCAGTTGGGATACGAGCATACTCAGAGGAAGATGGTAACTATATTCTTCCTCAGAAAGATGGACAGAACCTTCAATCCTAACATCCACAGGTCCGGATGCCTCAGGTCTCTCAGCTTGTGCATTGAGTTTCTCTTCTAATGCTCGTTGTTTTTGCCCCATTTCTTCCAGTATTACCATCATAGCCGTTAATTTCCTAGACACGTCTTAGTCTGCCATGATCCTGTGATGAGTCAGAGCTAAAGATTAGGTCCTATACATTTTAACATGATGTACATAAGGGACAATGACTTGTAAATGGTGTTGTAGTTACTTATGAAGATCAAAAGATCTTAAGACCACCTTAGTTTCTGAATACTGCTCATAATTACCAATTATTGAGTAAATTACCGGAATAACCGGGCTCCGATACCAATCTGACATGACCCCAATTCCAGACCGTCAGATCCTCTCATATCTGGATCATGTTACTCATCAATAATTTGTTCAGCAATCACAACCAATATTAAAAAATAGACTGCAATTAAAAATAATAAGAAGGAGGTATTTAATACATGTCCATTCACAAAATAAAGTTTACATGATACATTATCCTACTATAACCATTTACATATACATCAGCCAAAAAGAAAATACACAAAAAGATTACCAACTACCTTATAGAGTAAAGCTACTATGGTTGGTTGGATGGCTACTATGTTAGCTGGCTGGATTACTAAAGTCCTTGCGATGGCTCGTCGATACCTGTTGATTTTTCATAAATCATAGGACAACAATTAGCGAATGCTAAGTAACGAAGAAGAGAAAAGCAAACTAATGGTGTATTTTTTTAAACTTGTTATCATAAAAAGTTTCATTCTTTCTCATTAGCTTAACTCATATTCCTTGCTAATCTGCATCATGGATTAGTCTAGGGAATTACCTCACCGTTATATGTACTCCGAAGCTGTGAACACTTCGTCATTGGAGATTGTATTGATCTGGTAAGCTTATGCTGCCGCACGTCGCCTCAACCAATCCTCCAATACTACCCCGACAATTTCTTTTTCTTTTATTAATTAGGGTCTCGAACCCTCAGCCTGGTAAATAAAGGAGCACACCATCCTCGAGGATCCAGTTGCTTAAAACCCCAGGCTAACCTTTAATCACATAACCTAGTGGCTTTAAAAATATGTTATCGTGACCTAGCCGCTATCAAACCATCCGTGCCTCTACATGGCACGATCACATCTTTCGTCGTTCAACCCAAATATATTGGTACCCAGTACCACGCATTGCAATCATTCATTTCGTGTGCACTTATCAAAACAAGGCAACCGCGTACCACCAAGGTAGGATTATAGCAATACGGATTCCTTCCAACAAACCTACAGGTTGCATGCCCAACCTGTAGTTCTACTCCCGATCATTTTTTAATGTAACACACGATCCTTTTCAGGATCCAACTTAATACACATCAATTCTCATGATGTAATTCTTTCGTTAAGTCTTTGATTTACATAATCATCAACATTGAGTATAGACTCACATATATATTAATTCATATATTTATATACTCACATTTATTCTCATTTTAACTTCCAAACCCTACTTTTCAAGTCATTGTATCAATTCGATGCTTGGACCTTATTTTAGTTGAAATCACAAAGCAACTTTTCATATTTTCTCAAAAATAGCCAAATTAGGGTTCTTCGTAGAAGAACATAAAATAAAAAATCTCAACGATCTCATATGAAAATCCAACAGCAAAAGGAAGGGTTTCTTTACCTAATCGAGCTCTTTGTCGTGTATGTAGTGCTTTATCGTGATTCTTTTTTCAAAAAGGAAAATTTATAGCTCATGAAATGATCGAATTTCATTTTCATATCAGAAAATGCTAAGAACGTGCCAAAAACATGAAGAACGAATGAAGAACACAAAGAATGTGAAGAACACACTAAGAACACGAAGAACGCGAATAACATATTTTTCTCTTAAAATTTTAGCAGAGCTTCCACTTAAACGGGGTGATATTTTTAGGAAAACTTCGCCAAAGTTTTCCCTTATATTAGGACATATTTCTATAAAATTTTGGTATAGTTTCCCCTTATATCAGGATATATTTTTATAAAAATGTTGGCAGAGTTTTCCCTTATATCGAGACATATTTTAAAAGAAAAACAGAAAAAATTTGCTCTCTATAAAACCACCGAGAGGAAAACAACATTGAATATGAAAGAATATAATCAAATTGCAAGAGATGAAGAATCGGTAGACACCACACATATTAGGTGAGTGAAGGTGTGACGAATCACAAGGCTCACTAACGTGCATAGCCACCCACACCTAAGTAGGGTATTACACAGATTTCTCCATCAAAATAACTATAAAAGCGGGATCAAAAGAATAGAATCATAAGCGATGGAGAATCGGTAGACACAACGCATCTTAGGTGAGTGAAAGTGTGACGAATCATATGGTTCACTGGCGTGCATAGACGCCCACACCTAAGTAAGGTGTTAAACAAATTTCTCCTCGAACCACAACAAAAAATGAATTGGAAAGAAAGGCGAATCGAAAACAAAGCTGGAAAAAAAAAGATGAATCGAAAACCTAGCTTACGAAGCAAAATAAGAGATGATCGTACCTTCCTTCTCCTCGTTCTCCCGGCAGCGCTTTGTTAGTGTTCCTTCCCCATCTCCCTCTCCTCCTCTCAATCTCTCGCCCCTAGCCCTTGGGGTAGTGGTGGTAGTGGAAATCGTAGAGAATGAATGGGTAGGTGGGGGTATTTATAAGCTCCAGAAAACCACTAACCATGGTTAGTAAACCATGGTTTAGACCTTAACCGTGGTCATCGATCCATGATTTTGGCCCATGGTTTTTGTCAAGTCTTATCCAAAACTTAAGTCTTAAGTTAGAATCTAGATTCATTAATAACACTTAATTAGCGTTGATCGTGATTAACTTTCCCTAATCGTGATTTATCTTTCGTAGCTCATGCTTAACTTTTGCTAACAACTGATTAGTATTTACTAATAGTTATTGGTGGTCCTCAATCTATCATTAGTTTCTTTAATCATGTTTAATTAGTCTTAATGACGGTCATTACGGGTTAATGACGTCTTAAGCCTCCTTGCTTCTCTTTCTTCCAAAAATCATAACAAATCGAAACGAAGTCTGATTCACATGAAACAAATTCCGTTGGTTTTCTTTTGACGATCCGAATCTTATGATATACGATCCGAGAGGCGGTCAAGTTCAAGGTTTTACAAATTATGGATTCTAAGATGTCCCATCATATGTGTGGAGACATGAGTCAGCTTGTTGAGTACAAACATGTTCCCCCTGGTAGATCACTTATCATAATTGATGGGACTCATTCTCTAGTTGTAGGATAGGGGGGAGATCAATTTGACACATTGGATGTGTTTACAGAATGTACTGCATGCTCATGATTTTCTTTGAATTTATTGTCTATTAGTTATATTAGGAAGGATTTGCATTATCGTGCTATTTTTGATCCATTTTCCCTTGTATTCAGGACATTCTTACGTGCAGGGTGATTGGTTGTGGTCGTGAGCAGGGCAACATCTATCGATCGATCTGTACTTCATATGTTGCTCTATCCTCTAATCTGACAGGATTAGTCTCCCCATTTATGGCACATGCGCTTTGGTCACTTTCCTCTTCAGAATATGCGTCATGTTCTTCCTGAGATACCACCTCGCTCATCCTTCTAGTATGAGGCGCGTGTTAAGAAAGCATCACAAATCTATTTTTCCTAGTCGTCAGAGTCGAAGTAGTAGCTCTCTTTTTGAGTTAATTCATGTAGAAATTTGGGATCCGAGTCGTACACCAATCACCCGAGACATGTAGTTTATCTAGTGATTGTAGATGATTTCTTTCATTTGTTATGCATTTTCTTATTAAAGAATAATCTAAGGTTGGGAATGTGATAAAATATGTTATTATGAAGTAAATAATATTGTTTCCTCTACATTCAGATTTATGCGAACTAGCAATGCATTGGAATTTTGTACTCTTGCACTCTCATTGTTCTTCCAATCTCATGGTATTGTTCAACAAACTTCATATGCCTACACGTCTCAACAAAATGGTGTCGTAGAACATAAGCATCGTCACTTACTTGATGTTACTCAAACCCTTTTCATTAAGGGTGTGCTCCACATTCGTTATGGGATAATGCAGTTCTTATTGCTTGTTATCTAGTGAATCGCATACCCTCATCTATACTGGGTGAGAAAATTCCTTCCTCCCTTGCCTTTCCCCCATAAGGATTTATTCTAACTCACATCTCGTGTATTTGGCTCAGTTGTCTTCATACATCAGTTGTCTCATGGTCTTGACAAGCTCTCTCCTAGAGCTGTCAAATGTGTTCTTGTTTGTTACTCCAAGACGTAGAAGGTATATAGACGCTATGATCCATTACACATGGAACATTATGTCATTGCTAATGGCACATTTTCAAGTCAATGATGTATTTTCCCCTTTAGGAGATAGGTTGACTTCATCTGATTCAGACGATGAGGTCTACATGCTACATTCTCCTACAAACCCATTACCACATCCCGATGCGCCCGTTGCTCCACTTACACCACATCCACCACCTCCTCGTGTACCATCACCACCCATTGCCATTGTTCCACCCTTGGCATGTTTCTATACTCGTCGATTGGCTTCTGCTCATGGTCCTTGCCTGACATAAAGCACACCTCTAGTTTGTTCTGAATACATTGTTTCTATTGATGGATCTAGAGATGTGTTTGAGCAGGAACCTTTGCATGAGATTGTCACATGTATTGAGGAGATCCCCAACAACCTGGATGTACCTATTACACCTCGGAAGTAGAGGTGTACAATGGTTAGTCCAAGATGCTGAAAAAAGATTGATTTTGGAAAAAAAACATCATCATTATGGGAATGCACACACAATAAAAAATTACGACAATTGTAGTTGTAGATCCACCACAATCTTGAAATTATTTAATAATGGAAACAACAACCCTAATCTCCATCTTCATATCTGATTTCCTTGTAAGTTTTTCTAGGTATGCCTTATAAACCGCTTTTGGGCAACTCTCTCAACAACTAAGAGATCCATTCATGGAACAAGGAGACTAGTTGATTGAAGTAACGAGCTTCCCCCAATATGGGAGGCTCATTACTTCAATTGAAATAATGAAAAATCATTTTATTTTTTAGTTTGAACCTTGTGCATCATATCCTCTCGCTTCCAATGTTTCTTTTGATCACATGGTAGAGGATTTCAGGATGTTTGCAGTTGGACTATTTACCATAGATCTTCCGTGAACTTACTGATCGTCGAAAATCAAAGTACGTAAGTCGATATAAAACCAAGTCGTTGTGCACCAGATAGAGGAGGAATCAATAATAAAGCTTATATCCGAAACTCAAATTAATAAAACACACATGAGATGTGTGTATGTATAATGGAGAGTCACGGGTCGAACACAGGGAGGTGATGAACGCCAAATTTGTCTCTTTAATAATCAAAGAATGTCGTAGTATAGGAGATAATTTTGGTTAAGCAAAAATCACAATCTTTGAATGTTGTGGAGTATTTTTACTTGGCAAGTGTATCAAGGTCGAACTCAGGGACACAGCTACTCTATCTATTTATGGAATTTAGATTAACTAAGAACAAGTGTGAATAAATTCCAAATCCAAGGTCTTCATGCGTATGCTCAGAGTAAATTGCAGATAAAGGCAGACATATGATGCATGCAATTTTTAGTTGACTTTTATGCAATTATAGGACGATGAATGAACAATAATGCAAGGTTTAATATATGTTATGTGAATGCAAACAATTATGCTGAAGAAAGATTACATAAATGAGCAACAAATACGGGTTGAAATTAGAGTCGAATTGAACATAAGAACAAGAGCAATCATCTAATAGGGTACATATATATGGAGCACATAATCTCATCTAACATAGAAATTCATTTCTTTTAAAATTATATCAGACGAGAAAAGAAAATATGCCATAATATAGACGATGAAACAAGGATAAAAACGACACTAATCATGCAATTTGGACCTACGATGCTCAAGTTATGAAGAAAATAATGCAGGGATATAATTGTAAATAAAATACAAGAAATACAAGGATAAATATTACATTTAGGTCCCTGGAGGGACCTAAATGTAAATACCAAAAACCTCCCGGGGCCCTATGAAATTTGTCCATACACACAGGGGTATTTCTGTAATTCTGCAAACTAGCGAGGGCCTCCTTGTAAAATACCCAGGCACGTACGTAAGGCACATGCCTGTGGACCAATATGCAAATACCAGAACTTTCAGGGTCTTTTATGCAACTTACCCAATCCCTCACGTGGGGTGCACGTGAGGGGCCTAGGCTCGGAAGGCATCTCTGGCTCGGGCCACGTGGCAGCATAAGGAGGCTCGGTGTGAGGTTCGGTGAACCCGAGGCTTCTGGCTCGGACTGAGGCTTGGGCGTCCATGTGTCATCATCCTGGCCGTCCGATCCAGATGATCAGACGACATCTGCTCTTCATCCTCCGTCGTGGGCCACCGGAGGAGGCTACGCTCTGGTGTACCCTCGATGGCTCCTCCGTGCTCCAACTGGCCCTCCGATGGTCGATGAAGATGGCTAATGTCCGAGCGAAGATGCTTGGTGGCTGGTGAAGCTCCATCGGAGTCTGGAAGAGCATGGCGGAGGAGCGTCGGAGAGGAAGCTCAAGACTGGCGAGGCAGCACACGCTCCGACCAATGAAGAACCTGCAGATGTTAAGAATAGCCGAGGCGTGCACAAGTGAATGTACGGGAGATTAGTGAGTGAATGAAGGTCGTGGAGGTGATGGGAGGCGGTGGCCGTGGACTTCTTCTCCGGCGAAGCAGGGGAAGAAGGGGGTCAGAGTGAAGGAGGTTGTGGAGAAAAGGGAAGGGTGAGCAGAGGTATCGGCGTGGATGAGGATGAACTTGCGGAGATGGTAGGATGGTCAGATGGAGGTGAAAGCGAGCGGAGTTATAGGGAAAATTAAGAGAAAAATGAAGAAAAACCAGGGGAGGGAGTACATGGAGATCGGAGATGATGGCGGTCAGGGAGGTTTAGGGTGAGCTCCTTTGGATCTCGGGTTGTCACACAACTCACTAAGCCTATCGTGAGGTGCTCGACGGGGCAAAGCTACCGCAGCATAGCCATGGCGGTTGTGGGTCGACACCGGGAAACCACCCATTGTCGCCAGCCAATTCTGCGTCGTCCTGTCACGAGGAGGGGACGACGGCTAGGGAGAAAGCCTGTAAATGGTGGACAAGGGTTGACGGTGGCGGAGAGAAGGCTTTTATAGGCGGAGGTAGTCAACAATTATGAGTGAGGAGCGGAGGGTTTGCACGGGGATAGTGAAGGCTGGGAGTGATGGCAGCATTAAATGGGGGTTGCACGAAGATGTAGGATCGAAGGGCTGTGCGAGGGTGTCGTTATGGAGCAGAGAGAAGGCCGGTAGGCGGCACGAAAAAGGAAAGGGGGCGGCGATCGTAACGCATGGAAGGGGAAGGTAACGAAGGTAGGAGACGATTGGCAAGCCGTTGGATCTTGGATCCAACGGCTGGGATGGGAGTGAGGGTGGAGGGTTACAATCAGATCCGAGGATCTGATCGACGGCTGAAGGCGAGGCGCTAAAGAGCGGTCATGATGAAGAGCTGGCTTCCATCCAAGGGTTAGGGGCGAAGGGATGACGTGGAGGAAGGAGAGGCGTAGGATGAGGAGCGACCGGGTGTCTCTGGGAAAGGGGCGACGTGGCATGCGGGGAGCCATAGGATAAGAGGTGAATCGGGCGACTGTGGTTAAGGCGCTAGGGGACGGTTGAGATTTGATCAGGAAGAGGATCGAACGGTTGAGGGTGAAGCGGAGATGGACAGATGAGATCGAGGCGGATAGAAGGAGATCTAACGGTCAGGAGTGGTGACGGGTGGAGGAAGAAGGTGCGGCTGCGTGGTGGCTCTAGAGAGCATCACATGGCTGCACCAGAAAATTCAAAAATATAAAATCAAAGAAAAATCTAAAAGAATTAGTTAGAGGCAAAATTAGGAAAAAGTCAAAAACATAAAAGTTGTTCGTCTCGATGAGATCTACAAGTTTCATGTTGGGCGAAAAGCCAAAAGAGGTCATTTACACAAAAGTATTTTTGGGGGTATTTTTAAGGGGATACAAACACCGAACTTTTGATTTTGAATTGTTTTTGTATTTTTTAGTGTTTTAAGGGGTTAGGAAATTATAGACAATTAATCTACCTAATTTTTAGGGGTTTTTGATGAGAAAATAATTACATAGAAAATAATGGTAATTAAATACAATTAATTAAGGTTTAATTATACACAATATAATACAGTATAGAAAAGAGAAATTATTGGTGAAATTTATTGGTTTGATTAAGCCAGGGGTTTAATTAATGACTTTTAGCATAATGAATATGAGATTCATCATACCCATATACTTAAACTATGCTCGCCCTCGAGCATCTAAAGGATGAAGGAGTCGGATTAATTCCTGACCGTGCAGTGAGGATTTCAAGGCTCAATCTTTCGAAGACCCTTAATTTAAGTGATCCTAAAATTCTAGGCTTATCCAAGCTCTAGTCAGAAGGAATCCAACTTCTCTAATTATCAGACTCTCTTTTTGCACATATAATATAAGGATAGAAAATTAAGTGTACTGCATTTCATGAGAGTCGAGTCGAGGCATCACTCGAAGTTCCAGTCCCAAAGACTCTCCTCTAGACCTCACCCTCAATACTAGGGAATAAGTCTATTCTTGCTTCAGTCAACCGTCTCTTTAGTTCGTCGGACTTGAAATGTAGATGGACGGTCAGATGATGGAGGGCATAGGATTGTGTCCATTTTCTCTCCCTCACATTGGAACAAGGTGCCTCTCGAGTGCCTTATTTACTCAACACAAGTATATTTTTATTTTATTGACCAATGTGTCCGTCAAGAGAACTTGGAATCGTCTACACTTGTTTTTCTGGAAGTACACCGGGGTGTGTCTGTTTTGAGTATCTAAGATACCTTCGACACCCAGACTTGTATCGCTTACGATGTAGAGCCCTTTTATGGTGGCAGCCCGACTCCTTGGTACTAATTAGCACTTGATCCAAGTGGATACTTTGAAAATGTTTGGGAGCGATTGCCATTGGTAGAAGCTCTTTTTGTAATTTGACTTTGGATGATAGAGCTTTTCTTTGACATTTCTTTTATTTTGCTCCACTGCTTTTACCAAAAGTTGGCGCACACTGATCAACAATTATCATTAAGTTTCATCACACCCTGGCACATAGGTGGATATCAAAGAGATAGCATATGAATCTTGTTCACATACTGGCTAGGGTTTTGCTGACACTCAGGTTTTCTGAAGCCTTCATTTAATTTATCCCATCCTCGAATATCATTAGATTGGGTCTATACTCAAATCTCTAGTCCTAGTTCCTTAAGTGATATCTCAACTCATCTCATCAATCATGCAGCTGTGAAAGTGACTGTGCTTATTATATTCTTTTGAAGGTAGAGATGAATAGTGCAATATAACGCTCAAATCTTTCAAACCAGGGAAGTGTGTATAATTAAGTTTAAAAACTCTAATGACTAAGGCATATTAACTCAGACTCTCAAGATCACCGAAATCAAGTGTCCTCAAAATCCTCAAACCTTGAATGAATGTGTCAGGAATACAACAACTCCTTAGTTAGTGATTTTTATTTTTGCAGATTTTTATAGATTTTATTTTTTTCCAATTTCATTTTTTTAATAATCTTTGGAGAGACAATGACTGGCCCAGCTCAAATGAATAAAAGTATCTACTCTCAAACAATATGGGTGTAAGTACGGGCTGTTAGACGGACCTGTGTTCCTTAAGGACGGAGCCATATACATTGTCCTCTAAACCATTCACTCTGCTAAGGGAGACCAAAGTTCCCTCACTACAAATATCTACTAAGCCTAGTAGTCAGAGTCTAATTCAAAGAAAAGTTTTTATTTTCCAAATTTTTAGGGATTTTTTGAAAAGGGGTTATTTACAAAAATTAATCCCTCAGTTTTAAGAAAATAATTTTTACAAGGTTTTTACAAAACTCGATTCAGAGGAATACTAAAAATAAGCCCGAGAAAGAATTTCAAAAAGTTTTAAAATGCGAGCTATGTTTAAAGTAAATATACAATAATATATGGTATACCCCCCTATACTTAAATTTTGTTATGTCCTCAAAGCACAAGTGATATGAAGCCATGGCTTGATCAAATATAGGGTGATATATCGGAACTAAGGAGGAGGGTCCCCCTATACTTAGGTCAAAAATTGACCTAAGTACAAGAAGACAATTAGAGGGATGGATGAATAGGCGGGTCCCCCCTATACTTAGGCTACAAATAGCCTAAGTAACGAATCTGAGTTGGGGGGGTCTTGTATTTGGAGAAGTATTTACACTACGATACAAGGGCAGGGGGAGGGGGTGTTGTATTTTTACAACTTGCTAGGAGGCAGATGGGGATGTGTGAAATATACAGAGAGAGAAAGAGTGAGAGAGAGATTGTGAAATATACAGAGATATGTGGGGGGGGGTGAGTGTATATGTGCAAGTGTATGCGTGGGGTGGGGGGTAGATCATCTCGTGATCTATTTTTCTACAACATGCAAGCCCTCTAATGAGGACATGTTAAAATAAATATGCACATGCAAGTTTTTTTTACAGTATGCAAATGCAGGCATACTGCTAAAAATTCCTAAAAATTCTCCACCAAGTGTTTTGAGGTCCCAACTCCATGCCTCAATGGAGATCAAGCATCCTTGATCTTCATGGGCCCTACCACACAAGTGAAATGTTAGAAAAATAGAGAGGAATTAAATTAGCAGAAATGATACAACAATAATGCATGAAAGGAAGACTTGTGAATCTTGAAAATATTTCACACAAAAATAAGTCAAAATTAATTAAATAAATAAAGGTGAGTCGTATCCCCGACAACGACGCCATTTGATGAACGCCAAAATTACCTCTTTAATAATCAGAGAATGTCGTAGTATAGGAGACAAATTTGGTTCAGCAAAAACCACAATCTTTGAAAGTTGTGGAGTATTTTTACCTGGCAAGTGTACCAAGGTCGAACTCAGGGACACAACTACTCTATTTATTTATTGAATTTATATTAATTAAGAACAAGTGTGAATAAATTCCAAATCCAAGGTCTTTATACGTATGCTCATAGTAAATTGCTGATAAAGGCAGACATATGATGCATGCAATTTTCAGTTGATTTTTATGCAATTATAGGATGATGAATGAACAATAATGCAAGGTTAAATATGCTATGAGAATGCAAACAATTATGCCAAAGAAAGATTACATAAATGAGCAACAGAATACATGTTGAAATTAGACTCGAATTGAACATAAGAACAAGAGCAATCATCTAATCAGGGCACATATATATGGAGCACAGAATCTCATCTAACATATAAATTCATTTCTTTTAAAATTATATCGGGTGAGAAAAGTAAATATGCAATAATATAGATGATGAAACAAGGATCAAAACGACATTAAAATCATGCAATTCAGACCTACGATGCTCACGTTATGAAGAAAGTAATGCAGGGATATAATTGTAAATATTTTGCAAGAAATAAAAGGATAAATATTACATTTAGGTCCCTAGAGGGACCTAAATATAAATACCAAAAATTATCTAGGGCCCTATGAAATTTGTCCATGCACACATGACATTTCTGTAATTTTGAAAACTAGCGAGGGCCTCCCTATAAAATACCCAGGCACACACGTAAGGCACGTGCATGGGGACCAATATGCAAATATCGGAACTTTCAGGGTCTTTTATGCAATTTGACCAAGCCCTCACGTGGGGTGCATGTGAGGGGCCTAGGCTCGAGAGGCATCTCTGGCTCGGGCCACGTGGCAGCATAAGGAGGCTCGGTGTGAGGTTTGGTGAACCCGAGGCTTCTGGCTCGGACTGAGGCTTGGGCGTCCATGTGTCGTCATCCTGGTCGTCCGATCCAGATGATCGGACGACATCTTCTCTTCGTCCTCCGCCGTGGGCCACCGGAGGAGGCTACGCTCTGGCGTACCCTCGATGGCTCCTCCGTGCTCCAACTGGCCCTCCAATGGTCGATGAAGATGGCTAATGTCCGAGCAAAGATGCTTGGTGGCTGGTGAAGCTCCATCGGAGTCTAGAAGAGCATGGCGGAGGAGCGTCGTCGGAGAGGAAGCCCAAGACCAGCGAGGCGGCACACGCTCCGACCAATGAAGTACCTGCAGATGTTATAAAATAGCCGAGGCGTGTACAAGTGAATGTGCGCGAGATTAGTGAGAGAGTGAAGGTTGTGGAGGTGACGAGAAGAGGTGGTCGTGGACTTCTTCTCCGACGAAGCAGGGGAAGTAGGGGTCGGAGTGAAGGAGGTTGTGGAGAAAGGGAAAGGGTGAGCAGAGGTATCGGCATGGATGAGGATGAACTTGCGGAGATGGTAGGATGGTCATATGGAGGTGAAAGCAAGCGGAGTTACAGGGAAAATTAAGAGAAAAATGAAGAAAACCCAGGGGAAGGAGAAGTACCTGGAGATCGGAGACGATGGCGGTCGGGGAGGCTTGGGGTGAGCTCCTTTGGATCTCGGGTCATCGCACAACTCATTAAGCCTATCGTGAGATGCTCGGCGGGGCAAAGCCACCGCAGCATAGCTGTGGCGGCTGTGGGTCGACACCAGGAAATCATCCATTGTCGCCAGTCAATTCTGCCTCCTCCTGTCACGAGGAGGGGACAACGGCTAGGGAGAAAGCCTGTAAATGGTGGAGAAGGGTTGACAGTGGCGGAGAGAAGGCTTTTATAGACGGAGATAGTCCGACGGTTATGAGTGAGGAGCGAAGGGTTTGAACGGGGATAGTGAAGGTTGGGAGTGATGGCGGCATTAAGTGGGGGTTACGCGAAGATGTAGGATCGAAGGGCCGTGCGAGGGTGCCGTTATGGAGCAGAGAGAAGGTCGGTAGGCGACACGAAAAAGGAAAGGGGGCGGAGATCGTAACACCTGGAGGGGGAATGTAACTGAGGTAGGAGACGATTGGCGAGTTGTTGGATCTTGGATCCAACGGCTGGGATGGGAGTGAGGGCGGAGGGTTATGATCAGATCCGATGATCTGATCGACGGCTGAAGGCGAGGTGCTAAAGAGCGGTCATGATTAAGAGCTGGCTTCCATCCAAGGGTGAGGGGCGAAGGGGTGACGTGGAGGAAGGAGAGGCATAGGATGAGGAGCGATCGAGCGACTTTGGGAAAGGGGTGATGTGGCACGTGGGGAGCCGTAGGATAAGAGGTGAATCGGGCGGCTGTGGTTAAGGCGCTAGGGGGCGATTGAGATTTGATTAGGAAGAGGATCGAACGGCTGAGGGTGAAGCGGAGATGGACAGATGAGATCGAGGCGGATAGAAGGATATCTGACGTTCAGGAGTGGTGTCGGGTGGCGGAAGAAGGTGCATCCGCGTGGCGGCTCCAGAGAGCGCCACGTGGCTGCATCAGAAAATTCAAAAATATAAAATCAAAGAAAAATAAAAAAGAATTAGTTAGATGCAAAATTAGGAAAAAGTCAAAACATGAAAGTTGTTCGTCTCGATGAGATCTACAAGTTTCATGTTGGGCGAAAAGCCAAAAGAGATCATTTACATAAAAACTATTTTGGGGGTATTTTTAAGGGGTACAAACGCTGAACTTTTGGTTTTGAATTGTTTTTGTATTCTTTAGTATTTTAAGGGGTTAGGAAATTATAGACAATTAACTTACCTAATTTTTAGGGATTTTTGATGAGAAAATAATTACAAAGAAAATAATGGTAATTAAATGCAATTAATTAAGGTTTAGTTATACACAATATAATACAGTATAAAAAGGAGAAATTATTGGTGAATTTTATTGGTTTGATTAAGCAAGGGGTTTAATTAATGACTTTTAGAATGATGAATACGAGATTCATCAGGAGGCTTGTTGAGTATATGGCAATTATCATTCTTATGCAAGAGGACTCTGAATCAAAGAGTGGGCAAGTCAAATAAATAAATTGTAACTTGGATAAAATAAGAAACACAATCCTTGCAAATATGATTATCATTAAAATGGATTGATCATTCAAAGTAGCATCTAGTTCCCGATTAACAGTAATAAAACATGAAACAGATTGGATGCAAACAAGATAAGACTAGTGAATGCAACACAACCAAGAATATATTGAAACGATCGCAGAGACATTTAAATGGAACACATGAGATGTAGATTGTAGGTAAATCGCGCAGTGTTCATTGACGTTTCAGAGAGAGAACATAAGATTAGTGTGATTAATGGGATTTTTATTTTGCTGGGGATGGTCAATGTGAATTCTGGTAATTTTCCCGATTTGAACGAGTCAAGCACATCATAAGTATAGCAAAGATTCGCTCCATTAGATGGATTGGGATTTCAACGAGTATCAACTCGTATTTGCATGGCCTCCGTACATGCAACATGAACGTGATGAAGAGAAATCGTGAGGTGAAATGGTGGGCCCATAAAGGTGTCTTTCAAAATGTCAAGTGGCATACCATATGCGTGAGAATTCAAATGCAATATTGCATGTACGTGCATGGCCCATGATATAGTCTCGTGTTATAAAAAGGAGCACTACGTGCTTGGCAAAAGTTTTAGGGAAGATTATTGAAAACCCCACGAAGTTAAGTTACTTTCCAATTGGTAATACAACTTGAATTCCAAAGATGAGAAATATCCAGATGGTGGATGTGAGACTCGATTAAGAACTAGGTTTTGGTTTTGGATTGGGATAGCGAAAGGCTTAGAAACCAATCATGAATATGAATGCAAAATTCGATCTCAGTGATAAGAATTAAGCTCAAATTTGTGATCACATTGAAGATTGACGAACACAAAGATATGACCAAAAATCATGCAAACTCGATCCACTAATGCTCACAAAAGGCTAAAAATGGGCACGATAATGCAATGAATCGTAGATTCATCACTTACCAGGAGGCCTTGAGAGATAGTAGGTGGCGTCTTTCTGTGGAAGAGGAGATGCCCACTCTACAAGTGCGTGGCAACTGGAGCTTGGTCCCTACTCCTTCCGGAGCATCTATTGTCAGTTGCAAGTGGGTGTTTATTGTCAAGCACCACGTTGACAGAAGTATTGATTGTTACAAGGCAGGATTAGTTGCATGTGAGTTCACTCAAACCTATGGGGTGGACTATCTGGACACATTCTCCACGGTTGCTCGCCACTCCACACTTTGAGTACTCCTTATTGTAGTTTTGGTACGCGATTGGTCTTTATTTTAGCTTGATGTCAAAAATGCATTTTTATATGGTGATCTCCATGAAGAAATCTACATGCAGCAACCTCTGGGGTTTGTTGCCGAGGAGTGTCAACAGGTTTGTAGACTTCATAAGGTCACCTATGGCCTTAAGCAAGGTACAAGGGCATTGTTCCAGAAGCTCTCGAACATGATTGAGAAGCAAGGATTCAACAAATCAAATGATGACCATTCATCGTTTTTTTAGAGGACCCACCGAGGTACGACCGTGATTATGGTTTATGCTGATGATATCCTTGTTACAAGAGATGATGTGCATGAGATCAAAAAGGCAAAAGAATTTTTGGGTCAATAGTTTGTCACCAAGGATTTTGGCACTCTACGGTACTTTCTAGTGTTAAAGTTTGCCAGAAATAAGCATAACCTTGTGATGACCTAAAGAAAATATGTTACAGATATTCTGCTCGAAACAAGCATGATTGGGTGCCGACCTACCATTACTCTCATGGATTTGAGCATGAGTCTATATGATGATGGTACAAAAGAGGTGAATAGGAGAAGATGCAGATAATTGGTGTGAAAGCTACTTTATGTTACCACCACTAGGTCAAATATCTCATTTGCTGTTAGTCGGGTCAGCTAGTTTTGGAGCAATCCAGCCAGATACAAATGGATGCCGTTCATATGATCTTGAGGCACTTGAAGTCATCTCCAGGTGCAGGATTGTTGTTCATAGAAGGGACTCACTATCACAACTTGCACGGATGCAAACTACGTAGGATGTCCTGAGGACATGAAGTCTACCTCAGGCTTTGTTGTATCTGTTGGCATCTCTTTAGTATCCTGGAAGAGCAAGAAGTAGACTGTAGTTGCCAGGTCTAGTGCTGAATCAGAATATAAAGCTATGACACAAGTGAGCATAAAGATAATGCTGGTTCGAGTTGTTTTAGCTGACTTATATATTGATGTGCCACTTCCTATGTAATTGTAGTATAATAATCATGCATCATTATTCATTGCAAAAAATTTGCTTTTTATGAGAAAACTAAGCATATTGAAGTGGATTGCCATTATAGACGGGACATGATTCAGAAAGGCTGTATTTCTACTTCCCATGTAAGCTAAGGGGAACAAACTGCATACATTTTCACCAAGGCCCTATTTAGAGGATCCTTTCAGAAGTCCCCATCCAAGCTGAGCATGATCGATATCTATTCTCCATCTTGAGAGGAGTGTAGAGATATTATTATGTTTTTGGGTTTTTTTTCATATTTACATTTATTTCTTCTCTCTTATGTAATTTATTCACGGGCTTCTCCTCTATATAAGAGTCATACAGTTCTTTGGAACATAATTCGATCATTTTTCCCAACAATGTGTCTATATATATTATATAACTTTTATATTAGGGATGCATTATTAATGAATAATTACATATGTTTTTTTATTCTTAAAAGTTTTTTTAAAATTAGCTTTTTTAAATTGATTTTAAATTTCACATTAATTTATGTTAATAATCTTATTCAGTTCAATGGACATCTTTATTTATAAGTATTTATTACATCTTTAGCCCAACTATACATATATATGATTGCTTTTTTTATCCAAACTTATAACAAGTGACATGATATAGACTTCGAGTGTCAATGCATCCGTACAACTTATCATGAAAATTTTAATGTCTCCAAATAAAATCAATAAAAAATATTTTATACAATAAACGTTTTCGAAGAAGTATAGCGGTAAAATACAATACATTCATATATAACATAGCCACTTCCAAATAACTTGCATGTTATGGTAACGCTTGAACCGCGAATCTCAATGGAAGAAACATAACATGCTATCTACAACATCGAATAAATATTAGGAGTTTTTATACACATAATCACGTATAATTTCATACTCATATATAAAACTATTCATCATTTCGAATTACATAGAATCATGAATATTTGTTAACCATTAAATAACATAACCATGTGTCAACCTCCGTCAACTCGTCTCTGTTCGTTAACCTCAACGGAATCCATTAAGGAAGGGATTGGTGGGAGCAAGGATGAAGGCGAGATTTTAAATACGAAGAGATCAAACGGATAGAGAACGACACACTCTTGTGTTATATAAATCGACATTAGATTCACAATGGTTCTAAAAATTCAACACAACTACTTGAATACACATTTTTACAAAATTAACATACTACAACAAATAATTAAAGAATTTTTACACTATGTTCCATTAGAAAATTTCTCAATAACACTTATAACCTAAACGTTTTTCAATTATACTCGTGTCTCAATATTCTTACAAAATCCCAATATACTGTAATATAGGGAATACATGTAATAATGATAGAACATTCCTTTGAATATTGTAACAATATATGAAAAGAAATGTAATTGCAAAAAATTTAGGAGCATAAACATTATGGGAAAAAATTAGAAGGAGACAACTGTAATGTAATATAATATTAATTTTCATATATTTTGTTATTACTTTATAACAATGAAAAGTACTTGCTGCAAAATTATCCTTGATGCTTTAAAATCATATATCACTAGCAGCTAATTATGTAATGGTAACCTGTTGCCTTTTCCTTTTAATTGGTGCTAAATTAGTACCGACTAATGCGAAGTTTAATCAAAAAGTCAACGGATGATCATCATTATACAAATCTTTTACAAATGACTATTGCATTTGCAGTGAATCACAAGTATAAAATATGATTTTGAAATTAATGACATTCATGGTTTAGAAGTCTAACATCAAATGATATAGAAAATGAAAATTGAAATTATTTGCTACGATAAATCAATTTTGACGTAATGAGAAGGTATTGTTTATAAGTAATTAACTAAATTGATATATATTTTTCTACATATAGTAAGCAAGAAAGTTTGAAATTATAGGGAGGTTATGAGAGAAAAAGTATCCCTATATTATAGGAAGTTTGGGGACAACATGGTGGCCTAGCACCCGCCCATCCTCCTCTGGCCGTCCCTAATGGGAGCCGCAATGACTGAGGGCGAGCCATGGTTGCAGTGGGGGTTCGGTCGAGGGGACCATCTAGAGAGGAGGAAGGAGGAGGTTGGGACTGATAAAGAAACAAAGAATACACATAAGATAAATTTTCCAATGAGCTCTGAGCCCGTTAGGATTGTAACATTTACATTCATTTTTACTCATGATTTCTATCATTTCAAGCATAATACTTATTGGTTTACAACTGTTGTATCATATTCTTAGTATATGTAACCATTTTCATAAATGCAAATCTTACATTAATACGAAATGATCATTAATAAGAATAGAAAAGATTTCATAATACAAATAAAGATACAATCATTTCATATTTATTTATGATTTTTTTGTGATAGTAAGGATACGTATAATATATGTAAACCAATAAGTATTATACTCAAAATGATAGAAATCATTAGTAAAGATGAGTGTGCTTATTACAATTCTAATAGACTCATCAGTCATTGGAAAAATCCTCATAAATATAAATCTTAGGATTTGCTATGGGTATATTAAGTCGCGTCAGTGGTTGAGTTAGTAGAGTATAAGGAAATAACGGGGCTGCCCCCAACAGGCTACTCTCGCACCTTTTTTCCTTATTTTTTTTTGCAAAATATCACAATGTATATTCATATATATATATATATATATATATATATATCCATCCAATATACCATTAGAATTTCGTCAGAAATAGAGACTCTTATACCCTCTATCTAGAACATGTAATTTTAACGGTTTAAACATTGCTGCAATCGACCTGTTTTAGATGGAGGACATATGAGTCTCCGTTTCTGACGACATTCGAATGGAATATTGGAGGGATATAGATGAATATACAAGGTGATATTTTCCAAAAAAATAAAAAAATATTTGCGAAAAAAAGGCGCGGAGACAACTCCATCAAACCCTAATATTGGTTATTGGGTTGGGCTGGGTTGGTGTATCCTCTTGTGAATAATAGCTGTTTGGAGGGTTGGAATGGTTTGAATGATAATTGTGATGTGAAGTGACCTAGATTGTGTGTTATATTAACCTTTTAATAATTATAATATGTTTTTTTTATGTTAATAAGTGTATTTGAATATGGTTAAAAACCATCACACCAAAGAAGTTGTAAGGTCAATACAAGCAATCCCAACCTAAGAATACAGAGTTGGAGCTAAGGGTATACCAGAGTTACCTCGACGTACCCTGACAACCAAACGGGCCCTAAGGATTTAGGGCTAAAAGGAAGTCACTATTCAAAATTATAAGTGTCATTCGGAATTATGAAGGCTTGAGCTTGTAATAAACTAGTTATGAAAATATATCAAGGTGTAAAACCCCTTTTGTATAAGGGGTTGATGGGGCTGTCCTCTAGGGACAACCAACACGGCTGCCCCGCCCCATTTTTTGGTAATTTTTTTATTTTTTTATTTTGAAAAATATTGTCATGCATATTCATTCTTATATCCCTCCTATATGTTATTCGAATTTCGTCAGGAATAGAGACTCCTACGGCCTCCATCCAGACATGGTTGATTTACAAAATCCTACGACCGTTAAAAAATGACGTCTGAATGGAGGCCGTAGAGATATCTGTTTTTGATGAAATTCGAATGATATATATGAGGGATATATAGATGAATATATATGATGATATTTTTCTGAAAAAAATAAAAAAATTTTAAGAAAAATAGGGGTGGAGACGGCCACATAGGGCAGCTCCATTTTTTCCCTTTGTATAAAAGGGGGCCCCTCACAGTCATCAGCCCGTTCCTGTTACCCTTCTCTTGTCATCATCTTCGAGCTAGCAATCACTTTCCCGCTTCCTCTCCATCCACTTCTCGGAACCTAGATTTACCTTTTTTTCCTTCGATGAACAGCGCGAGTGTGGGATCGACCTTCGCCGTCGTTCCCGGCGGATCCCCTCCGGCCATAAAAGGGCGCAACTTGGGCTTCTTCGTGGCGACTAATCGAGGGACGACCCTCCCCGTTCTGAAAGATTGCAGCTTGGAGGTTCCCCGGGGGCAGCTGTGGATGCTCCTCGGACCTAACGGGTGCGGCAAGTCGACACTCCTCAAGGTATGACGAGAATCTTTTGTGCCCCTTTTGTTACTTGAGGTGCTGGGATGCAATAAAAATCGGTTTTGGATGGGATTTGTTAAACATAGTTCTTGACATAATGGAAGAAAGGTTGGAATTGTTGGGATCTTTTTTTAAAACTATTGTGTAAGGTTGGTTGGTTGGTTGGAGAGGAGTGCGATGGAAAGGCCGTGCAATCAAACTAAGTTTGTGTTTGGTTGGTTGGTTGGAGTGGAGTCGATACTTGTTGGTTCTATGGATACGAGGAAAGAAGTGTGTATTTTGTACTTGGCTGTGCAATCGAACGATGAGGAGACGGTGTATTTATAATGGCTCTTGCCACTATAAGAGCTAAAGTTCGATATCAATATAAGTAGCATTTTTTTTACGCTGGTGAAGATTGAATCTTCGTGTCCTTTTTGGATGCTTGTTGAATCTGTGAGTCTGACAGTGCTTCTCGGCCTTTGCTCATTGACATAAGAATGCAAGCAAGATTGGTATTAGTTGGGTTTGTAAAAAAATGGCAATTCGGAATTAGGTCTGATAGAATGGATCGAGTGGTGATGAAGTTGGCATTTTTTAGTGAAGTGAAGGTGGACACCTTAGGTAGGTGTTCACCTGTAATATATAAAGATTACAACCAGAGGCACAGAAGCCCGAGAATGAAAAAGATATCCCCCGTGAGATAAATTGGTGTCTTCAGGTGCCCACACTTCGAAAGAATTATTTTTTTTGAATCGACTTTGAACGAACAACTTGGTAGAAAATATGAAATAGAAGTGCACTAATCATAATAGGAAAGAAAGCTGATGAAGCTTAGACCTTCTATTAAAGTTGAACACCTTCAATTGGTGATTTTTCTTTGGAATATCTAATCCATTCAAATCCTTCTACTTTATTGATAGAACTAGAGAAATTGAATCTAAAAGTGGAACAATGCTTGAAATTTGTACTTGTTGCAATTGCAAATGACTCAAATGATGAAACAATTAGAAATGGATCGGCTGCAATAGAAGAATCTATAAAAAAAAGTTCCTCGTTGGAGTGATCTCTAGGGCTGCATGATTGGAGGTGATCCACTTCATTGGTATAGGTGGTATCTAAGTTCATTATGATATATGTGGTGAAGATCTTAGAATTTAGCCTCCACTTGAGAATGATTTTTTTAAAGGAATCATCGCAATGAATTCTTGGTTGATAAAGTTAATGTTTTCTTAATAAGGTTTCTATTGGGAGACGAGTGAATTGGACCTGAGAGAGTCAGAAGTCTTCGCATTTCACAACATTTTCACCCTCATTGACTATTGCATGCATCACAAAAGACCAATTAATAAGCTTGCGATCAGGATGATCCACTTTGAATTGATAGAGAACAGGGGAATATAGAGAGGCCAGGTAGATGTGGTGGATAAGGATACGGAGAAATCAAATTGAGATGTAGGTTCATAGTAGTAATGGAGGAGTGGTTGATAAAGAAATGCAATCTTCTTCCCTGGACATCAGTCTCAAATCTTAACTGATTGAAAGAAGGGTAAGAGTTGAAGCTTCAGTGGGTTCTTGTGCAGAAAGCCCTCATTCATTAGACTCGAAATTTTGTTGCTACAGGAAATGAAAACTAATCTTTAGGTTTCCCTTGATGTACATATAGACACGTGTTTATTGATGTCAAGGATTGTAAATATAACAGCGTGCCTAAATTCAGTTGCATGGATGTGGCAGCTATGGGTGCAAAATTTTGTATTGCACGTGAGCTCCAAATTCCAGAAATTTCAGAATAGTAGATGAACGCTTTTGGACTTTTATATATGAAATGGGTTGGACTCGAATAAGTTATTTAAAAATGAGTCAAGCCCGACAACGACAACAACAACAACAACAACAAAGCCTTTTCCCACAATTAAGTAGGGTTGACTACATGGATTCTTTGCCTCCATTCAGATCTATCTTGGGTCAATCTTGGGCTTATATCCAAAAAATGAAGATCCCTTTGTATGGTCTCTTTCCAACACTTCTTGGGCCATCCTCGCCCTCTCTTAGCCAACTCAACATCTCAAAACTCGCATCTCCTAACTGGTGTATCAACTGACCTTCTTTGCAAATGATCAAACCATCTTAAGCGATTTTCTCGCATCTTATCCTCGATCGGAGCTACACCAAATTTCTTTCTGATTGCATCATTCCGAATCCGATCTTTACGTGTGTGTGTCCACACATCCACCTTAGCATCTTCATTTCTGCTACATCTATTCCCTGCACATGTCTATAGTTCACAAGCCAACATTCAGATCCAGGTCTCACGGCTGCTTTGTAAAACCTTCCTTTGATTTTAAAGGAATTTTCTTATCACAGAGAACAACAGAGGCTCCTCTCCACTTTAGGCAGCCTGCATTTATTCTATTAGTAACATCCCCATCAATTTCCCCATCATGTTGCAAAATAGATCCCAGGTATCAAAAATAATATCTCTTCCGAATGTTATTGTCACCAATCTTCACCTCGATTCCTTCACTATTGCTTCCATCAAAAGGTGCACTCTATATATTCCGTCTTAGCCTTGCTTATACGAAATCCTTTAGTCTCCAATGCATGTCTCCAGACCTCAAGTTTCTCATTTACTCCATCTCTAGTCTCATCAATCAACACAATATCATCAGCAAATAACATACACCAAGGTTTCTCATCCTGAATGTGATTTGTCAACTCGTCCATAATCAAAGTAAAAAGAAATGGACTCAAGCCGAACCTTGGTGTAAACCAATGTTGATGTTAAAATAGTCAATCTTCCTAAATGGGATCCTTACACAAGATAAAGCTCTATCATACATATCCTTTATGAGGTTAATGTACATGACATGTACTTGTCTCTTCTCCAAAACTCTTCACAATATCTCTCGTGGGACAAAATCATAAGCCTTTTCCAAATCAATAAAAATCATATGATGGTTCTTCCTTTTAGCTCTATAAATCTCCATTGTTCTCCTCAACAAATGGATGGCTTCAATAGTTGAGCGACCTAACATGAATCCGAATTGATTTTCTTTTACTTTGGAAACTTGCCTCAACCTTCTTTCGATCACACATTCTCAAATTTTTGTAGTGTGACTCATCCGCTTGATACCTCTGTAATTTGAACAATTTTGAATGTCTCCTTTGTTCTTATAAAGAGGCACCACGATACTCCTCCGATCTTCAGGCATTTTCTTGCTTCCCAAATAACATTGAATAGATTCGTAAGCCAAGTCAAACCACGCTCACCTAAAACTCTCCATACTTCTACAGGGATGTCATCCAGTCCTGCACCTTTCCCAGGTATCATAACCTTGAAAGCCTCCTCTACTTGCTTTGTATTTTGCTTGCACGACTCAAGTAACTTTCTCTACTAGCTAGATCACACAAAGCGATCTCTCTATTTCCTTCCCCGATGAAAATTTATGGAAATTCTGCTCCCATATAATCTCTATATCCTTCTGACTAACAAGCCCGGCATTACAATAAATGGGTATTGATTTGAGTATTCACTATTCAAGCAGTGTCATAGCAAAAGAATGGCAAAAAATCATGAGCTATCATTGGAGGTACTGGAAATACTTTGACCTTGTGAGGATATATTGAGTTTAGCCTATTCCCCTGGAATAATGAATCCTCTCAAAGGAATACTTTGAAACTTGTAACCTAAGGGGTTTACTTGTATTTATTTTCAAGTCCGATTAGCTAGATGCAAACCCGATGACTTTGTTTTTCCTTCTCTTATATATTTTAGTTTCTTTGCTTTTAATACGAGGCACTATGAATCATAAGGTTACAGAAGTCGACAACCGGTACTCGATCAGCATGGTCACTAAGGATTAATTGGCAGTCAAGAGAGTAATTGGATTTAGTCGAGCATTAGTCGGTTCTAATTTTTTTTAATTATTTTAAATATATAAAACAATTTTTAATACATATACTCTCATATATTCATAGATTTAACAATTTTCACATTTATAAGAGCTTAAAAAAGAAACTATTATAGCAAAAGAAGAAAAAAGTGAAACAAGTTATGAACAAAATGTTTGGTACATAGCACAGACGAATGTTCAAAAACAAATACAACATGCCCAAAAAAGGAATACAAGTAGCAAGTAAGACAAGTCGATCCTTAATGCCATCATCCAATTCAAGCTCTTCTTCTTCATCATCTTCATCATCGTCTTCGTCTTCTTCTTCTATATCTTCAAAATGTAACTCCTCCTCATTCATCGGTGTAGCAATTGAGCTCAAGATGAACCTCCCTTGACAACCTTCTTGCACAGTCTACAGGTAACCGCATTCGGATCCGCACGGTTCGAAAGGTAACCAATCATATTGCCATGCCGGATCAGTTGATCCTGACGCCACATAAAAAGACAAGTCACTACCGGAAGCGACGTTCATCGGAGCACTGTTATGTTATTATTTAGTCTTAAAAAATATTGGTGTTTTATTCAGCTTAAAACTAGAGTATGCTATTCTACTTGTATTGACTTATCGTAATGTATGGCATGAAAATCCAATTCTTCACACGTTTTATTAGTAATAGCATTTTATAAAATAATGTCCTTATGTCTTATTCTTATGCATCGACCACCTCAAGGTTTATACCTTGCTTTATTACGTCTTATATTTTTTAAATCCTTGGTCACTGCATACATAAATAGGGATAACTACTAAGAACTAAGCTATCCAAGAAAATATACTAACCAATTGATTTCACAAGTAGTTTGTGTGTTAGCTCTATGCTCAGCTTCAATATGTACAAACATACGTGTATACATGCCTAACATATAAAATGTTGTTGGAGGACCTTCAACTATCTAAGAATGAGGGCATCATTCTAGTATATATCCGGTCTTCTCCATAAATTGAATTAGAGTCTACTAATAGTAAGGTAAATGATTTTATCAAAAATACTCCCATATATCTTGGTGTCCTTAAATAGAGCACCATATGGACTGCACAATGTTGAGAGTCGACATGAACAGAAGAAGGCTTATGGCCAAGTAATTCAGCTTTTTTCTAAGATATCGAGGGAATATTTGCATTGAGAAAGCAAAATTCTCTAGATGGACACGTGACCTTAACTCCTTAAATATATAGTAATAGATCAAGATCCTTGGACTTGCTGAAGAAAAACCTGTCTCCTAAATCCCTATAGCATCAACTCTATTGAGAATCTTGCCATCTATATAAACAACCAAAATAAACATGCGAATGTGCTGACACTTGACATGGAACAAAGCAAAGTGATCTGAAGAGGTTCCACTGAATCCATGAGAAGAAATCTTAATACTCAGATTGTCAAACCAAGATCATGGACTTTGCTTTAAAACCATAGATATCATTCCACAATCTACAAACACACTCCCCTTCGATAGAGTAACTAGGAGTCTTAGATGTATTAACTTTCTCTTCAAGATTGCCACACAGAAGAACATTCTTTATATCCATCTGAATAATAAGCCCATCCCTGTTGACGGATATATAATATATATATATATATAATTACATGTGTACATTTGAGCCCACTTCAATGGTTTGTTGGTAGTACAGTGTGTCTACCACTCAAAGGACCGTGGTTCAAATTATGGGGCGAGCATCTACGCATGTTCCCCCTCTTGTTTAAAAAAAGTGGCACGTGTATATCTCGTCCACACAATTGAGGAGAAAGTCTCAAAATAATCATTGTCGTAGATCCGAGTAAACACTTTTGCTACAAGCCTAGCCTTTAGATGCTCAATAGTACTGTCATGTCCATATGTTGTGGTATTACTCTTTTATGCAATAGGGTGGCATCTTTAGGGTGAGGACCTGATCATAGGTGTCACAGGGTTGATTTCTTCCCTCCATCTTTCTTAGCAAGCTTCCATCTCGGGTCTTGCATGGTTGTAAGATGGTCTAATGGAACAAAAACACTTACAGAAGCATCAATGAAGTTTTTGTTAATAACTGGAAGTTTCTTAGTACCCGTCTAGTGAAACAAACGGTGAAGAGTGCAAGATCCACAACCTTGTGTAAAGCAATGGAATGACCATCTACAACGTCATATCTGGAAGCAAAATGGATTATCTAGAGGAAATGGTGGCATGGATGGTTACCAACTTGTTTATCCTATATATCTCGAAGGAACATCCTCACATCCTCCATAAACCTGGAGCAATAGTGGGAACTTCAAAGGGAGATTTTGAATGTGATCAACGGACAATGATACTCCTAGCTAATCCTTGTTGACCGACACAGTGATGATGACACATATATCACACCTGTGTGATGCGACCAAAGAGAAAGTCACAAAATTGTTGATGGCATAGATCTAAGGAAACACTTACTGCTACAAGCCTAGCTTTTAGATGCTCAACAGCTCAACAGCACCATCATATCCATACTCCAGATTGGTGGTAGTTAATCATTTACATGCTACAAGGGTGACATCTTCAGGGTAAGGACATCAATTGTAGGTGCCATGGGTTGTGATTGCTTCCATTTGTCTTTCATAGCAAGTTTCCACCATGAATCTTGCTTAATTGTAAGATGGTCTCAATGAATAGTAACGCTTATCAAGCATCAATGAGCTTTTTGGTCAAAAACTGAGTCTATAAGTACTAGTGTAGCGAAACAAAGGGTAAATTGTGTATGATATTACAACCTTGTGTAAGACGACAATTATTTGTAATGCTATGTGTTGAAGCTAATGGATTATCTTAAGAATACATGGACAAGGGGGTGGGGTATGGATGGCTACCGACTTGTATATTATATATATTAGAAGAGCATCTTCGAATAGATTTAAATATGGGAACTTCAAATGAAGATATGGAATGTTATTTAAAAAAATGCAGACCGCGAGCAAAAGTGTCATCGATGGAACATAGTAGCTACTGAGTAATAGGATTGCAGCATCGGCACCCTTTCAATAGAGGAGAATACTCTAGAATACACACTTGATTGCATGTGGAGAGAGTTTGTCCTTTACTCTAAAAAGTGGGCAAAAGAAGTATTACCAAAAATGCATAGTGGAAAATTGTCATCATTGACGTTGAGGCATAAAAAAGAATTGGAGACAAATGGTGGGACTTTGTGGATCAGATAAGTTGTGATGAAATTAACATCTCTTAAAAGGTCTTAAGGTCTTAAAGATCTCCAAAATACGGCATGATTTCTTTTCTACTTTTGTGAGGTATGGGGACATGAAGTCTGATGTAGAGCCTCATAAGTAGTGGCGGACCTAGGATTCCATGTTAGAGAGGGCGGCTCTACACTAGTAACACTATATATTACATTGATGCTTAAAAAACTTAAATTATCATAAATTTCTATACAAGTGAAGTAAAAATGTGGTCACATGATTTATTACTTAGACTAAATGATTTTATAATTGTGCTTAAATTATATCTATTTGTCTTCTAAAAAGTATCTTCCAGGCTTCCAGCCAATTACATAATTTTTTATATTCATATGATATCAGCATAAAAAATGTTGTTAAAATAGTCCGTTCCTAGATATAAAAGAAAACATAAGCATACAAAAGTTGACGCACGAATAACAATAGAAGTTAATCAGTTTCGAGAACCTTATCCCCCATCTTAGAAAAAAATCAAAAGTATTGTGTGCTCATATCCTTGCAACTACACCAAAATAAGTCTATATATATTTTAAAATCCGTTGTTATATTGTTCATTATTAAATATACACCAATGAGTATTTTCTATTGCAAAATGATCGTTTATACTTAAAATTATCGGTGAATGACATATATCAATGACTATTAATTGTCTTTGTCATAAAACTAGTGCAATTTTTGGCTAAAAAAATAATTAATGCAATTTATAATGAAAGTGGAAATGAATAATCACTGTGTTATAAATCACAATGAGTGAAATAGGAACATATATATATTATTCATTGTTAATTTCAAGAAAATCTTTTTACGGGAAAAAACATTTGTTGTTGTATATTTAACAACAAATATCATGAGTCATGACAGTTTCAAAAATATATCACTATAGATTCACTTTATTATATTAATTGTTATTTCCTATTTTTTTTACTATATTAATTGTTCTTCCTTTCTCGTAATCTTAATGTTGCTCCTCCCTCAGAAATATTTGTGATGCATAGTGCAGTAAGTGATAAAACTTTTTTTCAGACAAAAGAGAGGGAAACATGCGAGAGGTGCCTGCCTCACGTATATTAAATTATTGGAAAAATACAAATGCTACCTCACAAAAGCCAAGATTCAAGGAGATTCTTGGCATGAAAAAAATACATTTTCAGAATAAAACAATTAGACGAGGAAATAACTACATTACGAGATAACCAAAGTACCCATATGATAGCAAGGGGTCGTTTTGAGTCAACTCGAGATCTAGCATGGTAGAAAGAGTCTCAAAAAATTATAAGAGCACTATTATCTACCCAATCAATCTCTAGAGCCAACCACATAGCTTTTGTCCTTCCACAATCGAAAAACAGGTGGTCAATGGTTTCTGTTGTTTCAACACAGAGATGGCATATGCCATTCTCACTACCACAAAATCTGCTCCAGCGATCCCTCGTATGGATTCTACCTCTGCGCATCAACCACAAGAAAACTCTGATACAGGAAGGGACCTTCAAATTGCAATTGAATCTACAATCTCTGACCAGAATGTCAGAATCGGTAGCCGGAGGCTTATTAACACTTCTATAAGCCTTCTTTATAGAGAAGTCTCCATCACTCCAAATCCAGTAATCTCTTCATGTATCAGGAAGAGAGAGAAAAAAGTACACCATGAAGGTCGACATACTCCAAAACCCATTGGTTAGAGAAAGATCCTCCAAAAGTAGGCTGCCATGCATTATCGAGCCAAGCGTCCACAACTCGCGCTTCCAGAGAATCTGATAGAGCGAACAAACGAGGGGACCTTCTTGCCAGGGTTCCACCTCCTGTCCAATCATCCGTCCAAAAAGTCAAGGAATTACCATCCCATACAACAAGCTTGAAAAGCATACCTGCTTGCGGGAGAAGGGAGCAAATAACCCTTCCAAAAAACTGAAACATGAAAAGAGGGACGATGAGAGATACCAAGACATGCCTAAACACCATATATGTTATGCGTCGAAAAAGCTTACAACATAGGTCTTCACTATTCCCCCATATTCGGGCTACCCACTTCGTTAACAATGCTCTGTTCGTGATTTCCAATCTCCAAACGCCAAGTCCTCCATTCTGTGAAGGTAGAGTTACCATCTCCCCGTCCACCCGACGTGTATTGTGCAAATCTTGGCCTAACTTGCTCCAAAAGAAACTTCTTATAATCCTCTCTAATCTTTTCCGAATCCCAATTGGAAGAAGTCTGGACGACATAAAAATACATAGATTGCAACGAGAGCGGCCTTTACCAGAACAAGTCTCCCCCTCCCCCCCCGAAAAAAATGGACACCTTCCACCCAGATAATTTCCTTTCCATCTTTTCTATAATGGGTAACCGGTCAGACATCTACAGTCTATCTACAGTCTATAATGGGTAACCAGTCAGACATCTACAGTCTATCGCAAGTCAATCGAAGTCCCAAGAAACGTATAGCATGATATCAAATTTCACAAAAATTCGGCCGAATTTCGATTTCGGCAGGTGACCGAAATTCATCCAAAATGGCCTATATCGATCGAAATTTGGGGGCTCCAGTTCAAAAACTGATCGAAATGATCGAAATTTCGTTTCGATCGGTCACTGGAATAGTGATCGAAATTTGAAATTCTAGGCCTTGACATATAGGCAGACTCCTACCTGCTATCCCCAGCTCTAAGCAACACTCTCGTTACTCCGCATCTTGAAGATTGAACAGTATAGCTGTAGATTTCTGTTTGTTTAGCTTGAGTCCTGAGAGCTCCCCAAAGATATCTACCACAACTGACATATTTGTTGCCTCTTGTCTTCCCCATTCGATAAATAGGATGGTGTCATATGCATACTGGAGAAGTGGGATGGAGATGTCCGTACATGTGTATCCATAGGTGGCGCCTACATTTGAAACCATGCACACAAGAACATCCGCCACAATAACAAAAAGGAGTGATGAGAGCAGACAACCTTGGCGTGCTCCTCTTTGTGACTGAAAGAAGCCATCTTCTGGTCTTCTGTTAACAAGCACATAGTAAGATGTCGTTGTTATGCATCTTTTCATCTAGGAGATCCAAATATCCGGGAATCCTCTTTTTGCAAGAACTGACCATATGAATCGCCAATCTATCGTATTGTACGCCTTTGAAAATCAATTTTCCAAAGTAGATCATTATTGCATTGTCTCTTCCAATCAACAATAATTTCTGTTGCCATTGCTAGGCTGGCTCCAATATGTCTTCTCGAGATGAAAGCGGACTGCACTGGTGAAACAATAGTTCTAAGGACTATGCCTAATCTGTTTGCCTAGACCTTCGCTACAATAAGGTAAATTGCATTAGACAATGCAATTGGTCTCAAGTCCTCCACCCTTTCAGACCTTTCCTTCTTTGGGAGGAGGAAAAGCAGTGCCCTATTAAGTGATAAAACTTAATGGTCGTGCATACAATACAAGGATTGTGAGGAGGTACAATGGTCCCTTGGGAGATGGAAGCTCACATGTGTGTGAATACTCGAGGATTTAAGAGGGCTAAATGATGAAATTTAAGCTATGCTTAAATAGAAGTTGAAGGGAGGTTCACCAACGAGAATGGATCAAGAGGGGACACAATAGCCAAAAAAGCGAATCAGTTGTTGACAAGTATTAAGATTATTAGTTGAGGACAATAAGGGATCACGAACATTAGGGGAGGCACGTGCCCCCTTACAAATCACGTAGGTCCACTGATGGTCATAAGGAATAGAAAATTGCGATAAGTCAAACTGCATAAACTCAGCTACATATCAATTATGAGCACATTGATAAGTAGGAAAAAGATCTTATTTTATCAAAATCGCTTGTTTACATAGTTGATCTCATACCATCCTTTATAAATAGGCTCATGAAAATATGTTATAATCTTCAATAAGAATGGCTAGATATCTGTGATCATAAAAGTGGTTTGTATGAGACAATGAGACATTGCTCCTATACATGATGATGGACATAATTGAAAGGAGCACCATGATATGGTTTAAATATGCTATGAAAGAACAATGTGTGATGTTTTCCAAACTGCCACATGTCACTCAGAAAGACTTCAGTGGGGCCTTTCAAGATATATTTAAGAATCTGAGAAGCAGACACATGTCCAGGAAAAGATGAAGCCACAATAAGGCATCAATAGAGATTGACGAAGCACCAAGCACCGGCAAAAGCAGAATGATATCCATGTAGTATAAGCCATCCTTTTTGTTAAGATATTTGTATTATCTTGTCGTTCTTTCTATCTCATTTATTTCTATTGTCTTGTCTATGTAATTTACCCACAGAATTTTTCTCCTATATAAGAGAGCTCTAGGGTGAGACAATAAACAACTTTCTTTTCTTCTTAACATGGTATCAGAGTATTGTTACTCAAATGGGCGGCGAGGGTGTGGGGTAGGGAGGAGAATTTCATGTTGAAGTGCCTTAGGGAGGCGACGGGGGTCGATTTGATCTCCGCTTCACGGGGGCGGATCGAGGGCCACAATTCCTCCTTGTGGCGTGGTGTGCTTTCCGCTTTTAATCGCAACAGATCTTTATTTAAACCAATTCTCGGAGATGGTAATTCCCTCCGCTTCTGGACGGATGATTGGACCGGGAGGGGTATTTTGCAGATTTTGTATCCACGGCTGTGCGCGCTGGCAATCGACAAGGACGCCACCGTGGCGTCCTGCTGGGCCGGTGGATGTTGGTGCCCTTTCTTTGCCGCAAATCTTTCGGATTAGCGTTTGGACGATTTCACCTCCATGTTGACTTTTCTCTCGAACGCTCCCACACCCACTGGGGGCCGTGATCTCTTGGCTTGGAAAGACGGTCCTTTCTCTTCCAGGAAGGCGTACCACGCTCTTATTCCTTCAGCTGTGGGGGACGATGCGACTTTAATGGGTCATTGCAAGTTCATTTGGAGACTCAAACTACCGGAACGGGTTAATATCTTTCTTTGGCTACTTCGGCGTGGTCGGCTGTTAACTAGAGATCGATGTGCAATTATGTTTCCTAATGTCCCGCGAATGTGTGGTCTATGTGGTACGGAGGAGGAAACCAACGGTCACCTTTTCCTTCAGTGCGACTGTGTTCGTGCTCTCTGGGACGATCTGGGATGGCTGAATATCTCGAACTTTGGTGCGTTTTGCGACAGCTTGATGAATTCTCGGGGTCGGTCTAGGGTGGATCTCGTGGACCCAATTGCGCGCTTGTGGAGCATCTGGCTAGGAATAAACGAGGCACTCTTTGCTCGGCAGCGGTTCTACAAGGAAAATATTGCATCTCGGCAGCACGCTTTCTTCATGATTGGACTTCTGGGTAACATAATTCGTGTGCGTTGGGGTTATCTCTTATTTGATACCATGTAGCGTTTGTTTTGTTCTTCCATCTTGTAAGTACTCTCTTCTTTACGTTTTAATACATTGGGACGAACACCACTGAGTGTCTCCCCCTTTTTTGAGCGTAAAAAAAAACATGGTATCAGAGCGACGGTCCTAGACCGGAGCCTGTAACCTAACCCTAGCCCTTCCCCATCAAGAACCCCTCCTCACGCCGGCGCTGCCTCGCCCCCCCCCCCCTGACGCCGGCGCCGCCTCGCTCCTCCGCGCAGGCCCCTCCTCACGCGCGGCCCTCCTTGATGCCGCCGCTCCTCGCGTAGGCCTCCTCACGCGAGGGGTGACACCACTGCCCCTCTAGGACTGCCACAGCCCTGCGTGTTCTCCGTCTCGCATTTGATCTCGAGTTAGGTCCTCCTTTGGACCTCTAGGGTGTGACATGCTCATCTAAAACACCCTAGCCACCAAAAGGCCATGTCAAAGAATGGAAGAGATTGTGGTATAAGTCTACACGCACAACCATCTTCCCTTATGCTCGTGTAGACACAAGTCTTGTTTGTTGCAAGTTCCAATCTCGGTGATTGTCGTTATTATGGTTGACAACAAAGCAGATGGCTCATCCATGGGGGGCTTCAAAGGTCCAACCCCCATCGTCAAAATGGATGGCACGTACTATGAACTGTGGGCCAAGCAGTTCATGAGTCTGATGCAGTGCAATGGCAAGAAGCACATCCTCATGGTGGAGGAACCAAGTGACAAGACTGGGATAAACGCCTCATGGGAGGCAGATGATGCTTACGCACGAGTATGGTTATCTGGGACTGTATCTTCTGAGATAGCTAATGATATTCTGAGCCAGCCAATGGCGAAGTCTATGTGGGACATTCTCGCAGCCACATATTCACCGACGACGAATGAGTCGAATATACTACAGCTCCGACATGATATCTTCACGTCCAAGCAGAATGGTTTTCCCCTTCATACCCTCTATACTTCCTTGAGGAGTATGTTTGAGAAGCTACATGGGTACATTCCCTTGACTGCTACGCCAAAGCAGCTCAAGGCATACAAAGATTCTCTGATGACTGGAGTCTTTCTAGCATCTCTAGATTTTGAGTATGATGCTGCTCGTGCCCAGATCCTTACCGACGCTACCATGCCTCCAATGGAGGATGCATATCACAGATTGAGTAGACTATCTATATCCTTAGGAGGTACTCTGCAGTCCCAGACATCTTCAGCTATGGCTGCTTCTCGTGGTAGGGGAAGCCATTTGCCATATCGTTGTAGAGGGAGCTCTAGCCGTGGCAGAGGAGGGGGTGATCGACCCTGTCAGCCGTGTACCTACTGCCATAGATTCGGCCACTCGGAGGATACATGCTATTCCAAGCATGGGTTCGCTACTTCAGCTCGGGTTGCAGAGTATACACAACCAGTTGGAAGTCCTTCACCTACTCCTGATCAGAGATTTGATGAGCTTGTTGCTCGACTCAGGGAGATTATGCCCATTACTGGTTTGACTAGCTCTCCTTCAGGATCCTCAGAAGTGGCTGCCTTAGCCTCAGCATCTATGTCAGGTACATCGTATGCCTTTACTACTTGTTACAGGGCAGACTTGTCAGAGTGGATCATGGATTCAGGTGCATCATATCATCTCCGTGGTGACAGAGATCAGTTTAGTGTTCTTCGTTCTGCCCAGCCTGGACGATCAGTTGTGATAACAAATGATACACACTCCCCCATCACTGGTCAGGGGGAGGTGCAGTTGACTCCTACCTTGAGGCTTACTAATGTTCTCTATGCTCCTAAATTTTCTCTGAATTTATTATCAATTAATCAAATCACCAAAGATTTACATTGTCGTACCATATTTGATCTATCTGCTCTTGTGTTTCAGGATATACTTACGGGCAGAGTGATTGGAACTGGCCGTGAGTAAGGGGGCCTTTACAGACTTATGCAGTCTCCGTATGCTGGTGTCTCATCTTCTCTACACACCGGGTCTGTTTCTCCGTATATGTGGCATCTGCGATTTGGTCACCTTCCTCTGCAGAAGCTGGTTCATGTTCTTCACAGATTTCTCCTTGCTCCACTTTTAGTTCGAGGCCTGCCAGCTTGGGAAGTACCATCGATCCTCTTTCCAGAGTCGTCAGGGTCCAAGTAGTCATAGTCTGTTTGTGTTGTTTCATTTTGATATTTGGGGTCCTAGTCGTGTCCCAGATCATCAGGGACATAGATTTTATCTTGTTGCTGTTGTAGGCTATCTTGGGTTTTCCTTCTTAAGAACATGTCATGTTATTCAGTCTTTTATTAATGAAGTGAAGAGCATTTTTTCTGCCAGAATCAAGTGCATACGTTCTGACAATGCTCTAGAATTATGCAGTTCATCAAATCTCTCATGGTCTTGACAAGCTTTCTCCCAGGTCTGTCAAATGTGTATTTGTTGGGTATTCCAAAACCTAAGGGCCTGTTTGGTTACTGGGTTGGGCAGGGTTGGGTTGGGCTGGATTGGGATGGGTGAATAGTAATCTGTGAGGAGAAAGTACCCTTGTGAATAGTAACCAGGGTTGGGCCAACCCTGCCCAACCCTGCAACCAAACAGGCCCTAAAAGTATATCGTTCTTCTGACCCTGTTCGACGAAGGTACTATGTCAGTGCTGATGTCACCTTCTTTGAGTCTATTATGTATTTTTCTCCCACAAGTGATAGGTTTGCTCTTTCAGAGGATGGAGAAGATATCTATATGCCTCCTCCTCCATCATTGCCATGCTCTAATCTATCCCCACCACCACTACCACCACCGTCTCCTACTTTCTTTCCTCAAGTCTACCAGCGAAGGCTTCATGCTCATGCGCCACCTCCATCATCCAACACGCCCGAGGTATATCCTGAGCATTTGAGTTCTTCTAATGGCACGGGTGACTTGCATGCACAGAATGAGGTACAGGGTGCAGATGATATCTCTACTACTCCTGTTGATGATCTGGATATCCCTATTGCACTTCGGAGGCAGAAGCAAGCACGCACGACGAATCCCAAATATGGGGTGGACTTTGGCTCTCATGTTTCCTTGGAGCGTCTGTCCAAGGAGTTTCAGCACTTTGTTGTGGGCTTGTCAGCTGTACAGATACCACGGTCGTATCAGGAGGCCCTGCAGAGCAGTCAGTGGCGTTTAGCTATGGAGGAAGAGATGGCGGCATTCCGATCGCGAGGTACGTGGAGTGTCATTTACCCTCCACCAGGTGGGTCTATTGTCGGTAGCAAATGGTTTTTTACTGTGAAGCATCGTGCTGATGGTATAGTTGACCGATACAAGGCCAGGTTGGTTGCTCGTGGGTTCACCCAGACATATGGGGTGCACTATCATGACACGTTTTCTTCTGTGACGCGTCACTCTACCTTGCAGATTCTTATTACTGTTGCTGTGGTCCGTGATTGGCCACTTTTCCAGTTGGATGTCAAGAATGCTTTCTTGTATGGTGATTTACAGGAAGAGGTCTACTTGCAGCAACCACCTGTGTTTGCTGCTGAGGGGGAGTCTAGTATGGTGTGCCGTCTTCATAAGGCTATATATGGCCTTAAGCAGAGTCCGAGGGCTTGGTTTCAGAAGCTCTCAGAATTGATTGAACAGAAGGGGTTTGTCAGATCTACTGCAGATCATTGTCTCTTTGTAAAGAGAGACCATCGAGGTATTGTTGTTATCTTGGTTTATGTTGATGACATTGTTATCACTGGCAGTGATGCACATGGAATTCAAACAGCTAAGGATTTCCTTGGGCATCAGTTTGTTACCAAGGACCTGGGTACGCTTTGTTACTTCCTTGGACTGGAATTTGCATGAAATCAGCAGGGTATGGTTATGACACAAAGGAAGTATGTTACTGATCTTCTATCTGAGACAAGAATGACATGATGTAGACCAGCTACTACCCCGATGGATCCTAATGTGAAGCTTCATGATGACGGATTTGAGGAGATGGACAAGAGACGCTACAGAGAACTGGTAGGGAAATTATTGTATGTTACTATTACCAGGCCTGATATATCTTTTGCTGTGAGTAAAGTAAGTCAGTTCATGAGCAACCCAGGCAGACGCACATGGATGCAATATTCATGATTCTGAGATACTTGAAGTCATCTCCAGGTGCACGTCTTCTGTTTAGAAGCGATACATCTCTCTCAGTTACAGGGTGTGCAGATGCCGATTATGCTGGATGTCCTAATGACAAGAAGTCTACTTCAGGCTTTATTGTGTTTGTTGGCAGCTCACTAGTCTCATGGAAGAGTAAGAAACAAACTGTTGTTGCTCGATCCAGTGCAGAATCAGAATATAGGGCGATGGTCCAAGGTAGTATTGATATGATGTGGATCATATCTGTCCTAACCAATTTAATGATTGAAGTACCTCTTCCTATGCAGCTCAAATGTGATAATCAGACAGCTTTGTTTATAGCTAATAATCCAGCATTTCATGAAAGGACAAAGCACATTGAGGTAGACTGTCACTACACTCGTGATTTGATCCAAAAGGGGCTTATTTCAACATCTTATATGACGTCAGGAGATCATATTGCAGACATGTTTACTAAGGCTCTGGCTAGAGGTCCTTTTCATTACTGTTGTTCCAAGCTGAGCATGATAGATATATATGCTCCAGCTCGAGGGGGAGTTGTTAACATGTATATTAGTGTTCTTTATGTCTCTCTCTGTTATTTTTATTTTCAGCTGTACGCTCTATGTAATTTACCCGTAGGCTTCTCCCCTATATAAGAGAGCCTAGGGCTTATGGAATAAACATCTGGTTCATTTTTCCCAACATAGTATCAGAGCGACGGTCCTAGACCGGAGTTCTCGAAACCCTAACCCTATCCCTACCCCACCCCACCCGCCGGCCTCCCTCTCTCTCTCTCTATCTCTCATCGGCGCCGCCGGGGCACACCTGCACCTCCGCCGCGCGAGTGCGCTTCCGCACCAGCGCTCGTGCGCCTCCGCCGCACCAGCACTCCTGTGCCTTCGCCGCGCGACTGCACCAGCACCGCAGGCGCCTCTGCGTCGCAACTGCGCATCCACGGCGCCCTGCTTCCTGTGCTAGATGTCAGCGCCTCATCGGCAGCACTGCGCATCCTGCGCAACTGCGCCTAGCGCGATCGAGCGCCTGCTTGTGCGCGACTGAGCGCCTGTCTGTGCGCATCTCCAAGCCTGCGCCTGTGCGCCTAGCGCGCACTCTCACGCGCAACTGCGCGATCATCCTCACGCGCGACTGAGCGCCTGCCTTGCGTCCCTGCGTAGTTCAGAGGGCGCCGTAGAGCCCTAAGTGTGTGCTAAGCCCTAAAGCGCACAACATCAAGTACATGGGTTTAGTTGCTTGAGGTCTACACATGCAACTAAACCCGTCTATGTCATTGTAGACAAATCATATCTTCAATCAATCGCTCCAGTCTTCAGTTTCCAGTATGTCAGAAAGCAAGGCGGATATCCCATCTATTGGTGCCTTTCGTGGTCCAGCGCCTATTGTAAAGATGGACGGTACAAACTATGAACTGTGGGCGATGTAGTTCATGAGCATGATGAAGTCAACGGGTAAGAAGCATATTCTTACCGAACCAGAGCCTGCTGAGAAGACTGGAGCCAATGCCTCTTGGGAGGCCGATGACGCATACGCCAAAGTTTGGCTATCTGGCACATTGGCGATCGAGATTGCCAATGACATTCTACATCAGCCCAGGACCAAAGACATGTGGGACATTCTGGCGGCCACATATTCTCAGGCGAAGAACGAGACTAAGATTCTGCAACTACAGCATGATATATTCACTATAAAGCAGAATGGTCGCCCTCTACATTCACTCTACACATCCCTGAGAGGGATGTTCGAGAAGCTCTACAGCTTCATGCCCCTTACAGCCACGCCAGAACAACGGAAGACATATCGGAATGCGACTATGGTGGGCGTGTTCCTTGCTGCACTTGATCCAGAGTATGAGGCGGCACGGATCCCAGATCTTGGCTGATTCTACTATTCCTCCCATGGAGGAAGCCTTCCATAGACTGAGCCGCATCACCGTTCCTTCCACGACCACGAATCAGAATGCTTCAGCCATGGCAGCCAACAGGGGTCGCGGATTTCATCATCAGATCCATGGACGTGGACCTCGTGGCAGAGGGGGCCGCACTCGACCAACATGTACCTACTGTCATCGTGTTGGACACAATGAAGACACATGCTACTTGAAGCATGGATTTCCTGCATCTGCACGAGTCGCTGAGCAGATAGAGCCTCCATCTGCTGCCACTTTGGACCAGCGGTTCGATGATCTAGTTGCCCGTCTAAGGGGCATTATTCCCCCATCTGGCCCAACACCTACTACTGAGAGTCCATCTGATGCTGCTGCTTCTGCCTCTGTGTCTACCAGTGCTTCAGGTAGCATACTTGCATTTACCAGTAGTAGATCAGATACATTACCTTGGATTATGGACTCGGGCGCTACACATCATCTATGTGGCGATCAGAGTTTACTTACATGATATTCTCAGATTCCTCCAGGCCGAACAGTGGTCATTGCCAATGGTACACATTCTCCCATCACTGGTCAGGGGGAGATTAGACTGACATCTTCTATGCAGCTCAAGACTGTGCTACATGCACCTGATTTTTCAATGAATTTGTTATCAATCAGTCAGATTACGAAGGATTTACAATGTCGGGCAATTTTTGATCCATCTTCTCTTATTTTTCAGGACATCCGTACGGGCAACGTGATTGGTCGTGGCTATGAGCAAGGAGGCCTCTATCGCCTAAATCAGACTCCATTCGTTGGAACCTCATCCCTTCCCACTGGACCAGTATCTCCTTTGCTGTGGCATCTGTGCTTTGGGCATCTACTGCTTCAGAAGTTGCGTCGTGTATTACCCCAGGGTCTTCCTCACACATCTATCCAATGTGAGGCTTGTCAGTTGGGAAAGCATCACCGGTCTACCTTTCCCAGTCGTCCAGGTCGGAATAGTACCTCCAAGTTTGAGTTATTTCATATTGATATCTGGGGTCCGAGTCGTGTACCTGATCATCAGGGACACAAATTTTATATAGTTATTGTGGATGACTTCTCTCGTGTGTCATGGGTATTTTTGATGAAAAATAAATCTGAAGCAGACAATATTATTATCCATTTTCTGAATGAAATTCAAAATGTTTTCTCCACATCTGTGAAATTTGTGAGAAGCGATAATGCCCTAGAACTGTGCACTCATGTCCTAGCCAACTACTACTCATCGAAAGGGGATTATCCATCAAACATCCTGCGCTTATACCTCTCAACAAAATGGGATCGCTGAAAGGAAACATCGCCACCTACTAGATGTCACAAGATCACTCCTTATACAGAGTCATGTTCCTTATTCTTACTGGGGTGACGCGGTTCTTACAGCATGTTATCTAATTAACCGTATGCCGTCCTCTGTCTTGGATGAACAGATTCCTTTTTCCCTTATCTATCTTGATAAGGATCTGTTTTCCCTTACTCCTCGTGTGTTTGGTTCAGTTGTCTTTGTCCACCAGTTGTCTCCTGGTACTGACAAGCTCTCTCCTAGGGCTGTCAAGTGTGTGTTTGTTGGGTACTCCAGAACTCAAAAGGGGTACAAGTGTTTTGATCCTTTGCGTAGGCGGTATATGGTCAGTGCAAATGTTAAAATTTTTGAATCCGTAATGTATTTTTCATCCTCAGGTGATCAGCAGCTACCTCCACTGACTACCGACGCCATATATATGACACCACCACCACCAGCTCCACGTACTATCCCCATTTCACCACTACCATTCCATTATACCCGCATGCCTCCTCCAGCTCATGGTCATGACTCATCTCCTAGCTCGCCTATGGTATGTACTGAAGATATTTCTCTTGATGGATCTAATGATATTTCTAAGGAGGATATGTTGCAGGGGCCAGATGCGGACACACTGATTTAGATGTTCCTATTGCTATACGCAAATCGAAGAGGAGCTGCGTTACATATCCGTTAGCGGCTTCTGTGTCATTTGAGCGACTATCTGGGGATTTTAGGAACTTTGTGGTGGCCTTGTCAGCTGTAGATATTCCACGGAATTATCAAGATGCTCTGCAGTATAGTAGATGGCGTCTAGCAATGGAGGAAGAAATGGCAGCACTTCAATCTAGGGGAACTTGGAGTCTAGTTCCTATACCTCCAGATGTGACCCTGGTGAGCTGCAAGTGGGTATTTACGGTGAAGCAAAATGCAGATGGCAGTATTGACAGATACAAGGCCCGTCTTGTTGCACGTGGCTTTACACAGACTTACGGTGTGGATTACCTTGATACATTCTCACCAGTAGCCCGTCATTCCACTCTACGGATCTTGCTATCAGTCGCAGTCAGTCGAGAGTGGCCACTATATCAGTTGGATGTGAAGAACGCGTTCTTATATGGAGACCTACCGGAGGAAGTCTATGCAACAGCCACCCGGTTTTGCTGTTGAAAGGGAGTGTTCCAAGGTGTGCAGACTTCATAAGGCTATCTATGGCCTTAAGCAGAGCCCCAGAGTATGGTTTCAGAAGCTCTCAAACCTCTTTGAAAAACAGGGATACAAACGCTCTAATGCTGATCATTCCTTGTTTGTACAGAAGAATTCAATAGGTATTATTGCAATTATGGTTTATGTAGATGACATCCTGATTACAGGAGATGATGAGCAAGGCATAAAGCATGCGAAAGAGAAGCTGGGGAGCGAATTTGTCACTAAGGATCTTGGAGTCCTTAGATATTTTCTGGGGCTGGAATTCGCTAGAAATCCGTATGGGTTAGTAATGTCGCAGAGAAAATATGTTACGGACCTGTTGAGTGAAACAGGTATGCTTGGGTGTCGGCCTGCCACGACACCAATGGACCCCATCATGAAGCTATATGATGATGACACAGAGGAGGTGGACAGGAGAAGATACAGAGAACTGGTAGGCAAACTGTTGTATGTCACGATCACTAGGCCCGATATATCCTTTGCAGTGAGTCGTGTGAGCCAGTTCGTGGAGCAACCACGTCAGGTTCATATGGATGCCATACATATGATACTTAGATACCTCAAATCATCTCCAGGTGCAGGTTTGCTATTCAAGAAGGGTAAGGGGATTTCTATCTCAGCATGTGCGGATGCAGACTATGCAGGTTGTCCCAAGGACAGGAAGTCCACCTCGGGGTTTGCAGTCTACGTTGGAGATTCTCTAATCTCATGGAGGAGCAAGAAACAGACGGTGGTAGCCAGATCTAGTGCTGAATCTGAATATAGGGCTATGGCCCAGGCTAGCACCGAGATGATGTGGGTAAAGGCGGTGCTTACAGATCTATGTATAGATGTACCACTTCCTATGAGCTTAGAATGTGACAATCAGGCAGCCTTGTTCATTGCAAACAATCCAGCATTCCATGATCGGACCAAGCATATTGAGGTCGACTGTTACTTCATACGTGACATGATTCAGAAGGGGTTCATTGCTACATCTCATGTTACTTCAGAAAATCAAACTGCCGATATATTCACCAAGGTATTACTACGAGGCCCATTCCAGAAGTGTGCGTCCAAGCTGAGCATGATTGATATCTATGCTCCATCTTGAGGGGGAGTGTTAACATGTATATTAGTGTTCTTTATGTCTCTCTCTGTTATTTTTATTTTCAGCTGTACGCTCTATGTAATTTACCCATAGGCTTCTCCCCTACATAAGAGAGCCTAGGGCTTATGGAATAAACATCTGGTTCATTTTTCCCAACAGGAGTGTTAAGATATTGTATTATCTTTGTCGTTCTTTCTATCTCGTTTATTTCTATTGTCCTGTCTATGTAATTTACCCATAGAGCTTTTCTCCTATATAAGAGAGCTCTAATGTTATACAATAAACAACTTTGTTTTCTTCTTAACACTTTTCATACCTATTATCCAACTTGTCCGTTTGTTTTGACAATAACAAAATAAAATTTGCCAAATACACTTTGCAACATAACAATGTGTATTAAAGCGAATGCTCAAAACATAAGTTGTAAGCGGGAATGAGCCATTAATCTGATTAAAGAAACTACAGTAGAAGGATGAATATAAAAAGGGATCTTCCTAAATTAGCCAAGTGATTTGGCGCAAGTAAGTCAGTTATTTGATTAAAGATGGAGATAGAGGCAGTACTGGTTGAATTAACAATTCATGCATCAATAATTTGTAAGGCGAATTGACCACTTAGGAACTACGTACGGCGCTCACAGTCCTCAGAAGAGGGATGAATTGTTGGTTATCATGTACTAGGACATGTTCATTATCAGGACCGAGCGGAGTGTCAAAAACAGTAAATGCCTTGTTGGCCATGGAAGGTTGACCAAACTTCACCTAACCATGATCAAAGGTACGATGGGTCCTACCATAGTGAATACATGGAGGGAAATCATGATTATGCTTATGCTCCCTTTAGATGTTGGCAGAAGCAAGAACGCTCCAAGTTGCTAGATAGGGCTAAAGATAGCCCGAATATACAAACTATCTTAGCAGGCAAAAACTGACTCTGTACTATATGATAATGACGAATCAGAATCGAAGAAACTTGTAAGCCCGCTTATTGCAACGGAGTGGTTGGAAGATGCAAGCGCCTCAAACAATCCAATCACCGTCATATAATACTAAACAAGTGTAATATCCCCTCGATTGGAAGACAACATGTATTTAAACATCAATCAATATGTATTTTGCACTATATTGCAATAACTGTGAAGGTCCTCCCATAGAGCTTTCACAATCTCATTATATAGGAGATGAGAGACGTAAAAGGAACATCCATGTTAACTTCAATCCACACCTCGACATTGGGTCATTTCACTCCTGGACACGAAGAGCAATGCCCCATTAGTGAACTTGGCAGCACTAAATCTTAATTGACAAAACCTCTATGTATTATGTTTGTTTTCAAGGTAGGTGATGAGGAGAGGTGTATGTTGGGAAAATAAAATGACTTGCTTATTTGTTGGGAAAAGAGTCTTCGTTGTTTATTCAGAAAACCCTAGGCTCTCTTATATAGGGAGAGACCGTAAGGGTAAATTACAGAGAGGTCTATAGAAAATAAAGAAATAACGACAAGCTACATAAAGATATAATAAACTACGAACTATCTCTACACTCCCCCTCAAGGTGGAGCATAGATATCTATCATGCTCAGCTTGGATGAACATCTCTGAAACGGTCCTCTGAGCAGTGGCTTGGTGAATACATCTGCAGTCTGATCTACTGAGCTCACATGTGCAGTAGATATCAATCCTCTCTGGATCAAGTCCCTAGTATAATGGCAGTCAACTTCAATATGCTTGGTCCTTTCATGGAAAGCTGGATTGTTGGCAATGAACAATGCTGCCTGATTGTCACACTGAAGCTTCATAGCTAGGGGTACAACTACATGTAGATCTTCTAGTACTGAACGAACCCACATCATTTCCGTGCTGGCTTGAGCCATGGCCCTATAATCGGATTCGGCACTAGACCTTGCCACAACAGTTTGTTTCTTGCTCTTCCAAGAAACCAAAGAGCCCCCAACAAACACTGCAAACCCTGAGGTTGATTTTCGGTCCTTAGGACATCCTGCATAATCTGCATCTGCACACGCTGAGACGGATAAGTCCGTGCCCTTTCTGAATAGCAGCCCTGACCCTGGAGAAGACTTCAGATACCTCAGTATCATGTGTATAGCATCCATGTGAACTTGTCTTGGCTGCTCCATAAACTGACTCACCCTGCTAACTGCAAATGCAATGTCTGGACGAGTAATGGTAATGTAGAGGAGCTTTCCCACCATTTCTATATATCTCCTCTTATCTACTTCATCCGTATCACCATCATACAGCTTCATGCTAGGGTCCATGGGAATACTTGATGGTTTGCAACCATCCATGCCAGTCTCAATCAGGAAGTCTGTAATATATTTCCGTTGCGTCATCACCAAGCCTTGTACGTTCCTTGCAAATTCCAACCCCAGAAAATATCTTAGGGTTCCAAGATCCTTTGTGACAAGCTGACAGCCTAGGAATGCCTTCGCCCTCTCTATGCCCTGCATATCGTCTCCTGTAACAAGAATATCATCCACATAGACCATAATGACAACCGTACCTGCCGAAGACTTCTGGACAAACAATGAGTGATCGGCATTGGACCTCTTGAATCCCTGTTGCTCAATCAGATTGGACAACTTCTGGAACCATGCTCTCGGACACTGTTTGAGGCCATATATCGCCTTGTGAAGCCTACAGACCATCTGCTTCTCCCCCTCAACAGTAAACCCAGGTGGCTGCTGCATGTAGACTTCCTCCTGCAAGTCTCCGTACAGAAAGGCATTCTTGACATCTAGTTGAGATATACTCCAATCACGTACCACAGCAACAGATAAGAGAATACGAAGGGTAGAGTGTCTCGCCACTGGAGAGAATGTATCCATGTAATCCACACCGTAGGTTTGTGTAAACCCACGGGCGACCAAGCGTACTTTGTACCTATCCAAAGTGCCATCTGCATGGTATTTGACTTTGAAGACCCATTTGCAGCTCACAACAGATGCATCAGAAGGTGCAAGGATCAAAGACCATGTGCCACGAGACTGTAAGGCCCTCATTTCTTAATCCATTGCTAATCTCCAGCATTCATTCTGCAAAGCTTCCTGGTATGTCCGTGGTATATCCACAGAAGACAAGGCTGTGGCAAATCTCTGAAAATCACCAGTGAGACGGTGAAAAGAAACCTGTGAAGCAAATGGATAAGTGGCACATTGCCTCCTCTGCTTCCGAATAGCAATCGGAACATCAAGATCATCATTTGCTGTACTGGATGGGCTAGTGTCTGCCTGTACTAAAGGATCGTGCACATGTACCAAACCTGACCCGTCAGTAGTAATGCCATCTGAACATACCTGAGGCGTGATGATCGGCTGCTGTGTAGTCTGAGCAGGACCTGACCGGCGTGTATAGAATTTAGGTAACGGTGATATGATAGGCCGTGGAATGGGTGGTGGAGGAGGTGGTGGAGGTGGTGCTGGCATGGAGACGGGCATAGGGGACGACCCAGGTGTACTCACTGTAGGTGGTGGAGGAACATAAATGTCATCAGTGGTAGTGGATGGTACCATTCTGTCACCTGCAGGAGAAAAATACATGACAGACTCAAAGAAGGTGACATCAACACTCACGAAGTATCTCTTAGTTGCAGGATCATAACACCGGTAACCCTTCTGAGTCCTGGAATAGCCAACAAATACGCATTTGACTGCTCTAGGAGAGAGTTTGTCAAGTCCAGGAGATAGGCGATGCACGAAACACACAGTACCAAAGACACGTGGAGTCAAAGAAAACAACTCCTTGTCTGGAAAAATAAGGGAGATAGGTATCTTCTCACCAAGGACTGAAGATGGCATTCGGTTGACCAGATAACAAGCAGTAAGAACAGCATCGCCCCAGAATGAAATAGGAGCACAACTCTGAATCAACAGTGTTCGAGTAATATCCAAGAGATGTCGATGCTTTCTTTCCGCCACACCATTTTGTTGTGAGGTATATGCACAAGTGGTTTGGTGAATTATACCCTTTGATGAAAGAAATTGTGAAAGTGAGTGTGTACAAAATTCAAGGGCATTATCCGTCCGAACATATTTGACAGAGGAAGAAAAAACATTGTGCACTTCATTAAGCAAATTCTTGATCACATTTCCTGCTTCAGATTTATTTTTCAAAAGAAAGACCCATGACAAACGCGAGAAATCATCCACTACCACAAGATAAAACCTGTGTCCCTGATGATCGGGACACGACTCAGACCCCATATATCTATATTTAACAACTCAAAAGGGGAGCTGCTGCTCCGACTCGGACGACTTGGAAAGCTCGACCTGTGATGCTTTCCCAACTGACACGCTTCACATCGAAATGACGAACTAGGAGAGATCTGGGGCAGAAGATGGCGCATTTTCTGAAGTGGAAGGTGACCAAACCGGAGATGCCAAATATATGGAGAGACTGGTCCAGCAGAGTGAGAGGAGACGCCAGCATAGGAATCCCGAACCAGTCGATATAAACCATTCTGCTCAGAGCCACACCCAATCACCTTGCCCGTGAGTATGTCCTGAAAAATGAGAGACGACGGGTCAAATATAGCGCGACAATTCAAATCCTTCGTAATCTGACTAATAGATAACAAATTCATTGAGAACTCAGGAGCATGCAGGACGTTCTGTAGTTGCATAGTAGGAGATAGAAAGACCTCCCCCTATCCAACAAGGGGTGAATGAGTACCATCTGCTATCTGCACTGAACGGCCGGGAGGAATGTCCCTATAGGCCTGTAATCTACCTCTATCACGACAGAGATGATGTGTGGCTCCGGAATCGATAACCCAGTCAGATATATCATGAGATGTTGTGAATGTAGTAGGTCTACCTGAGGTACTCGCAGCGGCAGATGAACTGGCAGAGGCCGTGGCAGCAATATCTGAAGAACCACCAGACGAATCACCAGACGCATGTGGCATAATATCTCGGAGACGGGCCACAAGTTCGTCAAATCTATTATCTGCAGTAGAGGCTAATGGAGACTGAGAGTGCTCTGCAACACGTGCCGATGCTGGAAATCCATGCTTAGAATAGCATGTGTCTTCAGAGTGTCATGTGCGATGACAATAGGAGCATGTCTGACTGAAGCGACCGCCCCTTCCCTGGGGTCCACGGCCACGTCCACGACCACGACCAGAAGGCGGTCCACCTCTCCCACGCGAGACTGCCATCGCAGATGGGGGTGGAGTAGAAGAGCTGGAGGAAACTGGAATGCGACTGAGCCTTCTATAAACATCCTCCACTGGAGGAATAACTGCATCAGCTAGGATCTGGGACCGGGCGACATCGTACTCAGGATCAAGGGCCGCAAGAAGAACACCCACCATGGTGGCATTCCGAAATGTCTTTTGTTGTTCTGGAGTAGTAGTGAGAGGAATGGTACTGTATAACTTCTCAAACATCCCTCTTAGGGATGTGTACAGGGAATGAAGAGGTCTGCCGCTCTGCTTCATTGTGAAAATGTCATGCTGAAGCTGCGACATCTTTGTCTCATTTCGCACCTGCGAATATGTAGCAGCAAGAATGTCCCACATTGCCTTTGCAGTGGGCTGATGGAGGACATCATTCGCAATCTCCATCGTCAATGTACCGGACAACCAGACCTTTGCGTAGGCGTCGTCAGCCTCCCATGAGGCATAGATCCCTGTCTTCTCTGCAGGCTCATCTTCGGTAAGAACGTGTTTCTTACCATTAGACTTCATGAGACTCATGAACTGCATAGCCCAGAGCTCATAGTTAGACCCGTCCATCTTCACTATTGGCGCAAGACCTTTGAATGCGCCGGTGGAGGGCATATCTGCTTTTGATTCCGACATACTGCTGCTTGGAGAAGAACGAGGGTATGGAGACACAATGATAACTGTCTACACCAACTGCATCGGATTCGAGTGCGTAAGTAGACTTTACGCACCCAAACCCATATCTCGGATGAAGTAGAGGACTAGGGCACACCTACGAGAAGGCTTACAGCCCTTGGATGGACTAGTTGGAACCTTCGGCGGCAAGCAACGACCACGGGTAGTGGGCTGGGACCCGCAGGCGGGGCTGGGACCCGCAGGGGACCCGCAGGTGGCGGCTTGGAGATCGCCGGGGAGGCGCTAGCGGCGGCTTGGAGATCGGCGGGGGGCTGGCTGGACTGCCGGGGAGGGCGTTGGCGGCGAGGGAGATGCGCCGCGGAGAGGGTGGCGGGTGGGGAGAGGAGGGGCGGCGGGTGTAGAGCCCTAGGGCGGCTCTGATACCATGTTGGGAAAAGAGTCTTCGTTGTTTATTCAGAAAACCCTAGGCTCTCTTATATAGGGAGAGACCGTAAGGGTAAATTACAGAGAGGTCTATAGAAAATAAAGAAATAACGACAAGCTACATAAAGATATAATAAACTACGAACTATCTCTACATTATTGAAGAAACCCTAGAGCTCTCTTATATAGGAGAAAAGCCCTGTGTTAATTACATGGGAGACACATGAAGAAGATAGAAATGAGAAATAAATATAAAAAGATACTAATATCTCAACACTCCCCCTCAAACTGGAGCATATATGTCTATCATGCTCAGTTTGGAACAACATCTCTGAAATGGATCTCTAGAAAGGGCTTTGGTGAATATATCAGCAATTTGATCTCGAGTAGAAACATGGGAGGTGGATATGAGACCCTTATGGATCATGTCTTTGGTATAGTGGCAATCCACCTCTATATGCTTGGTCCGTTCATGGAATGCTGGATTATTGGTAATAAGCAAAGATGCTTGATTGTTGCATAAAAGCTGCATGGGAAGATGTACCTCAACAATAAGATCAGTCAGGACGGATTTGACCCACATCATCTTTGTGCTCCCCTGAGCCATGGCTCTGTACTAAGACTCTACACTAGATCTAGCAACGACTGTCTGCTTCTTGCTTTTCCATGACACAAGTGAACTCCCTACAAAAATAGTAAAGCCAAAAGTAGACTTCCTGTCTCTTGGGCATCCTGTATAGTCTGCATTTGAACAAGCTGTCACCTCAAGAGATGTACCTCTACTGAATAGAAGACCGGTATCTGGTAAAGTCTTCAAATATCTCATAATCAAATAAACAACATCCATATGAACCTTCCTGGGCTGCTCCATAAACTGTCTCACCTTGCTTACAACAAAAGATATGTCTGGCCTAGCCGCCTAATGATAGTAGCATAGAGGAGCTTCCCAATAAGCTCCCTGTATCTCCTCTTGTCCTTCAGTGTCATCATCATATAATCTCATGCTCGGATCCATAGGGGTAGTAACAGGCTTGCACCCTGTCATCCCTGTCTCTAGTAGAAGATCAATCACAAACTCCCTCTGGGTCATCACAAGATCACTATGGTTCTTGGCGAACTCTAGTCAAAGGAAGTATCGAAGACTACCGAGATCTTTAGTCACAAACTGCTGACCTAGGAACTCCTTGGTGGCCTGAATGCCCTGCTCATCATCATTAGTGACAATAATATCATCAACATAAATCAGAATGGCACTTGTACCTCTCTGTGTTCTCTAAACAAAAAGTGAATGATCCGCAGTAGACCGGGCAAACCCTTGGTGCTCTATCAACTCTGATAGCTTCTGGTACCAAGCTCTCGGACTCTGCTTCGGACCATTAATCTCCTTGTGGAGCCTACAAACCTTCTGAGACTCCCTCTCAGCAGCAAACCTTGGTGGTTACTGCATATATACCTCCTCATATAGATCTCCATATAGAAATGCATTCTTGACATCAAGTTGGTAAAGAGGCCAATCCCAAGTCACTGCAACAGATAGAAGAATGTGCAAATGTCGAATGTCTGGCTACTGGTAAGAAGTTATCATGATAGTCCACCCCATCAGTATGGGTGAACCCACGTGCTACAAGCCTTGTAGCGATCAACACTGCCATCTGCCCTTTGTTTGACTGTAAAGATCCATTTGCAACCCACAACAGAGACAGCTGGAGAAGCAGAAACAACACTACAGGTACCACGAGACCGCAAAGCGACCATCTCCTCCTCCATGGCAAGTCGCCAACTACTATCCTGTATGGCCTCCTGGTATATTTGTGGGACAGTAACAACAGAGAGTCCCATGAAAAATCTCCTGTACTCCTCTGAAAGATGATCCAAGGAAACATGAGCAGTTAGAGGATAAGTAGCACAGTTACGACACGACTTCCTCAAGGCAATAGGTACATCAAGGTCACCAGCCTATATGTTCTCTGGTATCAGCTCCTCCTGTACAGTATCTTGTGGTACAAGTATATTACCAGTGCCGTCAATAGAAATAATGTGTTCAGTACATACTTAAGGCATGCTGGATGACGGCGAAGGCGCATGAGCAGAGGGGCGAGTAGAGGACCTACGAATGTAAAACCGTGGCAGGAACTGAGTCAGGGTAGATGGAGGTGAAGATGGTGGAGGAGGTGGAAGTGGAGATGACTGTGACTCAACATGGAATGTTGTTGGTGGAGATAACAGAGGTGGTAGAACAAAGACATCCTCTCCAGAGTTGGAGTTAGACAACCTGCCACTTGTAGGAGAAAAGTACATAATAGACTCAAAAAATATGACATCAGTACTCACATAATACTTTCTCCCTACCAGATCAAAACATCTATACCCTTTTTGGGTACGAGAATAGCCAACGAACACACATTTGACATCTCTTGGAGAGAGCTTGTTACAACTAGGTTTAAAATTGTGGACAAATGCCACAGACGCAAAGACCCTGTAAGGGGGAAAAGGTCCTTCTCCGGAAACACAATCAAGAAAGGAAGTTTTCCAAGGACTGTGGAAGGCATGCGATTCACTAAATAACAAGCGGTGAGAACCGCATCACCACATAACAAATGAGGAGCTCGACTCTGAATCAAAAGAGGTCTCGTAACATCCAGAAGATGATGATGTTTGCAATCACCAACACCATTTTTTTGCGAATTGTAAGCACAAGAAGTCTGATGAACAATACAAAGAGATCTGAGGAAGTCAGATAGCTGTAAAGTGGAAAGCTCTAAGGCATTGTCAATGCGAATAAACTTCACATTAGCAGAAAAATGTTCTTAATTTCAATAAGAAATGATTTAATGACAGGACCCTCTTCAGACTTATTTTTTAACAAAAAACCCCAAGATAATCTAGAAAAATCATCCACATCAACCATATAGAATCGATGTCCCTAATGATCGGGAACACGACTAGGACCTCATATATCAAAATGAAACAACTTAAATGACTGACTAATGCGACGACTATGACGACTCGGAAATGAAGAACAATGATGCTTCCCAAGCTGACATGCCTCACACTCCAAGGTAGTACGAGTAGAGATCTGAGGGAGAACATGACATAGCCTCTGTAGAGGAAGGTGTCCAAATCGAATATGCCACATGAAAGGAGAAACAAAGCTAGAAGGAATGGTAGCAGCACCAACATACAGAGGATGGACCAGTCTGTAAAGACCTCTCTGCTCACGGCCATTTCCAATCACCATGCCCATGAGTATGTCCTGAAACACAAGAGAAGATATGTCAAATATGGCACGATAATATAAATATTTTGCAATCTGGCTAATAGATAAAAGATTAATCTAAAATACTGGAGCATGTAAGACATTCTGCAGGTGCAACGAGGGGACTAGGACAATATCCCCTTGACCAACAATGGGTAGATGAACCCCATTAGCAATCATCACTAATCTACCAGGAGGGATAGATCTGTAAGAAGTAAACCGAGCTCGATCTGATGAGAAGCTCCAGAGTCTATGATCCAATCAGTCAAATCTGAACTGCTACAACTGGTGCATAAGCAATACCTGAAGAACTCGTAGAAGCTCTGGCAGCGGCTACAACATCTGAAGATCCTACTACTGGTGTGGACGGTGTAGCCATCATCTCTCTCAATCTAAAGACAATATCGTCAAGCCTCGCCTCATGAGAAGGACCCAGAGTAGTCTCTGTCTGCTCAGCTACATGAACAGACACATGATATCCATGCTTCAGATAGCATGTCTCCTCTGAATGCCCTGGACGGTGACAATGTGAGCACCGGCTTTGCTGACGTCCTCCTCCTCGACTACGGGATCCATGCCCACAAAACTGTGAAGTACCCCCTCTGCCACGAGAAGTTGCCATGGCAGAGGGAGTCTGGGCCATGGTAGTAGACAAGGTAGTGATCCTGCTCAGCCTCTTGTAGACCTCCTCCATCTGTGGTATCGTCTCTCCAGTAAGCAGTTGAATACATGCTGCATCGTACTTAGAGTCAAGGAGGATAGAAAGACTCCGATCATAGTGGCATTCCGGTATTCATGCTGTTGCTCAGTGATGGTAGTAATGGATATAAAGCTATGGAGACGCTCAAACATGCCTCGAAGATGCGAGAAGTGTGCATGAAGAGGCCAACCATTATGCTTAGTCGAAAAGATGTCATACTGCAACCAAAGGATCTTGCTCTCGCCCATATGTGGTTGCTAAGATGTCCCACATAGCCTCGGCTGTGGGTTGATTGACGATGTCGTTGGCAATCTCTGTGGTGAGCGTCCCGGATAGCCTAATCCGTGCACATGCATCATCTTGCTTCCAAGAAGCATTAGTCCCAGTCTTAGTCCGTCGGCTTGGAATCCGTCAAAATGCGCTCCTTGTTATGGCACTGCATAAGGGTACAAAATTGCATGGACCACAACTCGTAGTTGCTTCCATCCATCTTCACGATGGGAGCCGGGCCCTTGAAGGCATCAGACGAGGAAAAACGTCACCCTTGTTCTCTGATATGATAAAAAGAATGCCGACAATCTGGAACAAAACTGAGTAGTAGACTACTCTGATCGAGTTTACACAATCATATTGAGGAGCGGTTGTACGTGTAGTCTCATACAACCATCCTCTTCATTCTGCGTTGTAGTCTAGGGTCGGGAAACATGATTTATATGTTCGAAACCACGTTTCACAGTCAAAATCAGACCATATCCGGCTGATGCAGTGACCGTACTGCGGCTGATAGAGGTGGTGCAGCCCACCGAAGAAGAGGCGTCTGCCGGCCGGTAGTGAAGCAACAACCCAACTGTGGTGCGGCAACCCGCAAGGGCGACTGCCGACGGTGGGGCTGCCCGGTTGGCTGCAGGAGGCGACCTACGAGGAGTTAGAGGGTGCCACAAGAAGGCGGCCGACGGCGGGGGAAAGGCGGCATCCGACGGTGGGGAGGGGCAACCGTCGAGGGGGGGGCGGGTAGGGTTAGGGCTTGTGGTTGGATACGGGAACTCCGATCTAGGACCGTTGCTCCGATACCATGTTGAGAAAATAAAACGACTTGCTTATTGAAGAGACCCTAGGGCTCTCTTATATAGGAGAAAAACCCTGGGTTAATTACATGAGATATACATGAAGAAAATAGAAATGAGCAATAAATATAAAGAGACCAACCTACGTGGGAGACAGATTTGTTGTGGTAATGTTCATCGTGACTTCTGCAGTGACCTTGCCACCAAGGAGGATCGTTTACGAGTGTATTCTTCGTCTTAGCTTCGTGACTATTAGGTCATGTTCGTTTGGAGAGTAAGGCTTGGGATAAGGGGTCAATTCCTCGTGCGACGCAGTTTTTAAGAGCACGACTATTCTCATCCGCATCCCATTATTCCACCTTATTCCTATCTTTATTTTATCTTACTTACCCTTATTTCACCTTATTCTCCTTATTCCCATCTTTTTAGTCGAACAGAGAATAGACTCTTATTCTCCTTATTTCACATCATTATTCATGCTTATTCTCAACAGTGTAAGAGGAACATCCATGTTAACTTCTATCCATTCGGCATTGGGTCATCTCACTCCCGAACATGAATGGCGATGTCCAGTTAGTGCACTTGGCGGCCGCGGCACTATCTTAGACGTTATCTTATGCTTGGTCATAGGGAGCTGTGTCGAAGATTCTTAACATTCGGATATAAGGTGAGTTCCCTTACCTAAGCATGGTTCAGTTTACATCATTGTTGTTAAGGAGTGAGTGATTGTATTGCTGAGGTGTTTAAGTTGCACAAGTGGGGAGAGTTTTGGCGAGAATACAGAAATCTCCGGAATGGAGTTGGATGTTCTTGGAGGAGAGTGTTGCTCCAGGGGTTGAACATTGACATTGAGCCAATTGGAAGTTGAATAGAGTAGGGAGTTGAAGAACTGGTGAACAGAATCACTTGGTTGGTAAGGGTATGATAAGAAAGCAGGAACACCATTAAAACATGGCAGATTTTCACAGGATACGGTTGTTGAAATATTTTAGGCTAACCTGTGTCAGACTCGGGGTCACAATTACTTCTCTTACGTAGTCCTCCCAAAATGAAAGATAACCCTCTTTGAAACTCTGCGCTAATTGTAATATAGGGGGCAGTCTATTTTTTATTAAACCGATATAGTGCAGTTTATGCATCATATATTAGACTCTTGTCATTTCCTTTTTTGGAAATAATTCCCTGGTGACAATTTGATCCTAGGTGTAGTTTATCACTTATTTCTTGCAAGAAAATGTGATCTTTAAGCCTCCAAATTAAGTTAAAATGATTTGTAATCATGCTGTACAGTTTCAGATAACGAGACTTTACATAACTTGGACAGGTTTTAGCAGGGCTACTAAATCCAACAAAAGGGTCTGTTTTTGTACGTGAACCAAAAAGTTTTGTATTTCAGAATCCAGATCACCAGGTACGCATTTCTCTTGAAATTGTTATTTGCATTATATGTTACTTTTCATATCATGTAAGTTTTCGGAGAAAAACTATGACAATATTGATTCCGGGTGAGTTAGTTAAGGTAACATGTTCGTTGGTGGTTGGGATTGAAATGAACCTGAATTATCACACATTTTTGTAACTCAGAAGTGAAAAGAATGATGACTGGTGAGAGTAAATAAATACAACTATATCTACTTTTTGTGCTTGTTTTCATGTTTTCATTATGTTTTTATAAGTTACTTTGTTCCAAGTTCTTATTTTGTATACAGCTTCTCTATGTTAAAATCCCAACTTCTCTACATAGACTGACCAACCACAGAATCTTTGTTATAAAAGGGGTCATGCCCTTTTTTAAATAAATCCAATTGTTTTGTATTGCCAAATATCAAGGTGGTCTGTTAAATTAACCACCGCTTCTCAAGAAGCAGCTATTGATATCTTTTCTCGTCTAGAAAGCAGATAGTTCATATCATATTTATCTTTTTTTCCCTCTTATTGCTCAATTCTCGTTCTTTTATTGCTTTATCCTTCAAAGATGTGAACAGTCAAATCGTCCTCTTGCATGTTTAGCAATTTTGGCTAGTGCTCACAAGTTGCATTTAGCATAAATTTGTTTTATGAAATGTGCAGCAGTTGTGTGTTTGCTTGGTAATGAGATATGACTGGATGCCATTGCTTCATTGTTATACCCAAGAGATTCAGAGCACATATTGTGATTTTATTCTTTTCTTTTTCAGAAATTCCAAGTTTTTTCCGGCTAAGGGTTATCTTGATTAGTTTTGTCCAAAGTTTACATTTTGTCAGGCTTAGTTCAAAATAAACTAATACATGTTTAAGGTGCTCTTTTAAAACCTCTCTCATCTTCTCGATCCTTCTCCTGAGGTGCACCGACCAGCTTCGCATTCCTTTGAACCATGCATCCATTGGCATTCTTCTCAAAACTCTGAATGATCTTAAACTGTACTCTTTTCCTTTTTATCATATTTTTTTGAAAGAAGTTTTTATCATATTGGTTCCACTAATTTTCCTGCTGAAGTTCCATTTAGTTTTATATATTTTGAAATTCATGTTGGCCTTTTCTTTTTCCAGACATTCCCTTCAACCATCTGCCGTTATTGGCCAACATTTGGCCAGCATCTTTTGCACAAAGAAAACTTAAAGCTCCTTTATTCTAAAAAACTTCTCTTTCCACATCTTTCTTTGGAGCGTGCATGCGAGTTTTCGTGTCCATCTAATTTGTAGCCCTTATTTTCTTAACTCTCGTTCCTACCGCATGTGAATGGTAATATCAAAAATGCTTTATATAGGACTTTGTACCTGTTTATATGAGACCAAAAAAGAAAACTTCAATTACGACCATCTACTACACAAAATAAAAAGATAACCCCTTTTGGAAATTTGGAGACATTACTTACGAAAGTTTGGAGGAATGGCTCTTGGTGTCATTCCTTACGCTCAGGATTCTCAGACCAACTCATGCGGGATTTTGTTGACTTGATGCAAGACAGTAACTTGATTTCTATTTCAATCGACAAGCAAGATGCATGGATGCGGGCAGCAAGAAGATACACAATCAAGAAGGCCTACAAGGTGCTCACGTCGCATTTGGAAGGGGTGCGGGAAGACATGAATATTTAACATCTCATTTGGAAATCTCTTTTGTTGCCATGTGTAAAGATCTTTTGTTGCAAACGAAGAAAAAGAGACTCATGACCAAGGTTCTTAGGGGTCAATGGACACATAATGTTGATACGATGTGTCTCAGATGTGGTACGATGGTAGAGGACTTGCATCACTTGTTCTTTGAGTGCCTTGGTTCTTTGGACATTTGGAGATGGTTAGCGGTTCCTTGGCTCGATCTTGCAAACAATGATAGCTTTTCGGATTTTGTTCGGGCGGCCTGTTTCTCATCACACGAGGGTTATTTCAGACCACTCATTATTGTCCGGGTCATTTAGTGATCTCGCAAGAACGTAATGTTTAAGCAAGAGTGGTTTTGGTAGGCAATGTAATTCATCATGCCAAGACATTGTTCTTGGCATGGTCTTTATAAGTCTTATTTTGCTAGTTTTAATATAATTCGAGTGTAACTCACCTCGAGTTTACACTCCTTTTCCCTTCAAAAAGAAAAGATAATCCAAAACTCGTAATAAATTTTTTCTTAACTCCTTTAGCTTATATTCCATTATGAAGAACTTGGAGAAGCACTAATCAAATGCTAGTTTTGAGGAAGCCTTGATGAACGCATTGGTAATATAATCTCCTGGTGAAATATGAGAAAGTGCATACATGCAATTTCTTAGTATACCCCTGTCAAATGGCAATTGCTATCGACATAATACATACTCTCGTGGAAAGCATTATCATTGGCTATAAAAAATGCAACCTTGTTAATTCTTGGCCGTCCAAGTTAGAAGCTCTTGCCAACAAGAGGGCAAGTCCCCATGCACTCTGTGGGGGTTCTGAGGAAACACCTTCGAAACATATTTTAATTACGAGTTCTATTTGTATTTAGATTTGTGGACCTGCCTGCTTAGGGAAACCTGTATATACGTGGTACTATATATATATATATAGGGCTTATCCAGTGAGCCCTGTGCCCATTTGAGTTTTGGTGAGCACCAAACGTGGGTGCGCCACATGTATTTCCATTTGAATGGTTGCCTATTTCGAAGGAGCACTGTTTTGGAAGGATATTAATATGTTTGAGCATTTTATATTTCCAATTATACCGAGTCCTTAAAAGAAGGAAGACTGTTTTGGAAAGATAAATTCAAATTATTAATTTCGTACCGAAGAAATAGCCATTGTATATTTGATTAGTAATGTATATATTGGACTCAAGTAATTATGTGTTACGAGATCAGTAATACTGAAACATTCGTCAGTATTTTATATCTGTAATATTACATTGTACAGAGATCAGTAATTGATTCATGTTACTCAAGTAATACATATTCAGTTCTCAAGTAATTATTGCTGTGAGATCAGTAATTAAGTAGGTAAACTACTAATGTCCATACAATGATTACTGATTACAGATGTTCATTTTACTGAACTCATTTTGATTGTTACTAATGCTATATTTACTAAATGCTTTGAGTGTTACTGACGCACATTTTGTTTACTTGTATAATCTTTTTAGTCACTTATAATGCATATGAAAATTACTGATCATTTATTATGATTTTACTGATTTCATAACAACTACTTACTTGTCCAGTGTATATATATTACTGAATTTTGAACCATATAATAAAATGAACGTAAATTACTGATCGTTGTTTGGGTATTACTAATCTCGCAACAAGCATTTATTGGACTATTGTATATATATTACTGATTCCATTTGTTTGTTTGTTGTTACTTAACTTTATATCATTTTGACTGAATCTAATTTGAAGACAACATTCTGAATATAATTGATTCAGTAAGAATGATAGGAGAACAAGTAACACTTAACAAAATGCATGTAACATAGGCAAATGGCATCAGTAACTTGGTATAAATGAAAATACATGTATGCAAGTAACTTTCACGTTTGTCTCAGTAACTTTCACGTTTGTCTCAGTAAAAATATACATGTCTCATGATTCAAATCTAATTGCAGGTCATTCATCGTTGTGTCTTCTGATATGATGCTCTCACGATCCAATGTTTCATTTTTTTTTATCCACGAATGATGTTGCGAGTTGTAAAACATCAGAAGTATTCCGGCATCTGACATACCTGAAATAAAAATGAATTAGTAAACCAGTAGTTGGAAGTTGTAAGAACTAAAGAGGGAGCAGTAACAATTATGTATGCAATAGTAAAATTAAAATATCATCTCAGTAAACAATGTAATAACATTAGTAACTCAGTATATTTTCAAAGTAATGTATGAAAAGTAACAATTGTGTTAACGATAGTAACATAAAATATCTTATAAGTAAATTAAGTAAATACATTAGTAATTCAGTATAAAAGATTTAGTAAGAATGACAAACTGACAAGTAATACACAGTATTTTCTTAAGATACATAAGTAACTAATTAATAAAAATGAACCAGTAAGAATAATATATAGAAAAGTAATTCATGCCATATTGTCAGTAACTTTGACAAATGCATTAAGTAACTTACTATAATTTTTTTAATAATTTGACTCAGTAACATAATGTGATATAAGTAATTTTTAAGGATTCAACGGTAATATAAATTGAACATGATCCTTCTGAAGTAGTGTTTTCATGATACAAATCCAAATGCAAGTCATCCATCGTCGATACTTCTCATATGATATTCTGACGATCCAAATCCAATCAAGAATCATTGTTTACCATTGCTTCTGAAATATCATGATTCAAATACAATCGCAAATAATCCATCACGTTAAAAACTGAAATCGAAAACTAAAAAAAAAAACGACCAGATTCTACCAATAACGTGAAATAAACGTTTAATCTTCAAAAACGAAACCTTACATTGGACAAATCGATCGTCTCAGTTTACAAGACAATCTCCTCACGCTGCAAATCGCCAGATCAATCCCTTGTCGTTGCAATACAATATGTTTTTATAAGTGCGTGCTATTTTTAGACTTCCTTATAATTTCCAATTTAGTTTTCTTCCCATTATGGCTACGATTCCTACTATTTGGGGATTGAAAAAATCTTCTTAAAAAGGCAATACACGTGTAATACAATGATGGTTGGATTAAGATCAAAGGGCTAAAAAGATGGGCTCACCGAAACTCAAATGAGCACAAGGCTCATTGGATAAATTCCCTATATATATAAACACCTTTACAGTAATACATAAAGGAATGAGTGACTTATTTCTTTTGAGGCCATATGGCTCCTTTATATAGAGGAGAAACCATATGGGGGTAATACATTATAAATGAAATACATTAAAAAAGGAAATAATATATGTAAAGAGATAACATTAATATATATTTCATATAACACTCCCCCTCAAACTGGAGTGTAGATGTCTATCAAGCTTAGCATGGATGGATTATTTCTGGAACAGCCTCCGGGCTAGTGTTTTAGTGAATATATATCCTGTTTTGTTATGCAGATCTGATATGAAATGTAGAAATGAAGCTCTTCTGCATCATGCCTCTAGTATAGTGCCAGTCCACCTCGATATGTATGGTTCTTTCATGGAATACTGAATTGTTAACAATAAATAATGTAGTATGATTGTCACATATAACACATGCATAAGAAGAGGCGTTTCAATTTCTAGGCCAGTTTAGATAGGTCTGACCCACATCATCTCAATGCTACCTTGTGCCATAGCTCTGTGTTCAATTTATGCACTTGATCTAGCACAATAGTTTTTTTCTTGCTTTTCCATGAGATAAGAGAGCTTCCAATAAACATCTTGAACCTTGAGTTAACATCATGCATAACCAACATCTACATGGGTTGTGATCTCAAGAGATGCCCCTTTACTGATCATGTACTTGGTGAAAAATTCATGTACCTTATGATAATGGAAACTGCATCCATATGTGCCTGACATGGCTGCTTCATAAATTGACTGACTTTGCTTACATCAAAGAAAATGTTTGATCTAGTGATGGTCACATATAGAAGCTTCATATTGGGGTCACATATAGAAGCTTCGCAACGAGTTCCTTGTATCTTGTCTACCTCTTCAGTGTCATCATCATATAGTTTCATATTGGGATTTATTGGAGTATGTGTTATGCGTCACTTGTGGTGTAGATGGGTAGATCATAAATGGATCACTCCAGAAGCCATTTACCACATCCAGTTGTTTAGTCCCACATTTACCAGTTGTGAGATGCGGGGACTCAGTGAGGGCTATATAAGAAGCCCCTTACCACCTGTATCCAGAGAGAAAAGTACAATGCATACATCAACCCTTTGAGGCTTTCTCCCGTGGTTTCATTCCGCTCCTTAGGGAGTAGGGTTCCACATTAAAATCCCACTGTTCATATTTCTTTATCTTTATTTCTCTGATACGCTTTCGCATCATATTTTCTAACATGGTATCAGAGCGGGTCGATTCTTGAGGATTTTTTTATGCTTGAGGTTCAAGAGCCAATTCTTCGTTATTCTTGAAGATTTATAATTGGAGATTATTTTGAAGATTGATGTTCGATCTAGTTCATGTCTGTGATTGTTCATGATCAAGTTTTTTGTTTTCTTTTCGAAACCCTAATTCTTGCACAACAACCGTCAATGCCGATCGATCCGATCATCTCGAGAATCTGTTAGCGTTTACGAAACCCTAGTTATCCAAGAGCAGGGAGATTTGCATCATGATTCGCTCCTCTTCAAGCGGATGTCCAGCCGCATCGATCCAAGCGATGGCTGGTGGCAACACCTCCAGCCAAGGTTTAAAAAAGCGCGAGGCAGTTTGAGGAGTTTCTCCGAAATGTGAGGCGAGGCGTAAGCCTCGAGGCGATCGAGGTGTAAGCCTCAATTTTGTAAAAGAAAAGTTAAAATTAAGCAAAATATATTAATAAATATATAATAATATTATGTTTTGCCAAAAACATATTCAAAATTAATTTCACACTAGTAAAAGGTACAACACATAAGCGATGGAAGCATAGAAGTTCAGAAAACTAATATTAGGCACGTGATTGTTTCCGCTATTCACAACAAAGCGTAATAATTATTCTACTCCATGTGTTTTTTTTTTCAATTGTGCTTCTTCTTATATGTGATAAGTATTTTAATAACAAACAAATAACAATATCAAGTTGCAAACTTACAAGTAGTATAATAATTTTATTACAATTCAAACACAATCGTGTACGTTGTGTACAATATAACTAGTATGTGTGGATGTAATATGGTAAATTGAACATGATGTATACTAGATCATCGAGCTTCACTTGTTTCAAGAAATCTTTTCTCTTTGTATGGACATATTTATAGAAATATGCAAGGTTTAACACAGAAACATCAATACTAGCAAAAAAAATGTATAATGTTTATGGTAAAACAAGGTTATGTGCAAAGCACCAAAACCTAATTTTTTTTAAAAAAAGACATACGCTCGAGGCTTACGCCTCCGCCTCGCCTCGACCGCCTCACCGCCTCATACGCCTCACAGTACCCTGAGGCTTATGCCTCAGAACTTCGGGGTGAGGCTTAAGCCTCGAGGCATTTTTTGACAAAAAATGCCTCGAGGCTTAAGCCTCACCGCCTCGAGGCGCGCTTTTTAAAACAAGGCCTCCAACCACTACTCCTGCGCACATCACAAATGCGCAATCGTCTTAAGAAAATGTAAAAAAAATCCAGGCCACGAGCAATTCCTTGGCTCTCCTCATCGCACGCATCCTCAGATCTCATAGGCGGACTCCTCTCTATCTCAACCTCGCATAGGCGGTGTGAGATCTCCTCTTCAAGCGCTCCTCTCAGAGCTGCCTGCGCACAACAGGTTTCGGCGTTCGAACCGCACATCAACGCCAACCACACATGAACAATCGACATCCAATCGGCGACGCATCATGGCGGAACCCCATATCAGCCGCATCGCCCTAGCGGAGGCCCTCCATGCAGCAACACCTCCAGTCAGGGCAGAGGCGAAGCCCTAGCCCTAGACGCCCAGTCCCTCTTCCCACTTCCTGCGGTGAGCCCCATCTTCAACCGCAACATATCCAGGCGGAGGTCGTGACCTCCCACATCCCAGGTGGCGGCAATGGAGCTTCATCTCTTGAAGTTCTAGGCGCAAGACATAGCTGCCCTTCCCGATCGTCATTGCCTCTCTTGTTCACAAACAAGCATCATGCGCATCTCCTCTTCCAGAAACCATGGGCGGTGCCATCTTGCGACCTCGAGAATGGTGACGCTCCTCTACACCCATCCCAGCACACCTCACAAACGTGGAGACCTTCTCTCCTCGAGGCGATGCCTACCGGATGCGCAGCCAGAGTCCTTCAACGTTTCCTCTCCCAATCGAGCATCCTTAGCTGCGATGATTGGGTTTCCAGATGGTGAACCCTAATCGGGCACACGTGAAACAAAGGGATGACGTCCTGTCGTTTTTATAAAAAAAGGGGGAGGTTGGGGGCAATTGTCAAAGCCCTAAATGGGCCTAGTTGCCAAAAAAAGGGAGAGCTGTGTTTTTAATCGGGGTTGCTGTATCATAGGCCCAATTGGGCCATGAGTTCAGAAAAATGAAGGGCCTTCCCCTTAAAAAAGGAGTGGACTGCATAAAAAAGGGGTGGCACTTATCTTTGGGCCTAAAATGGGTCGTGTTTCAAAAAAATCTTTTGAAAGAGGTGCGTACAAAAAAATCGTACGCAATAAAAAAAGGAGTCTGCTATTAAAAAAAGAGAGGAAATAGCCAGAAAAAAATGATACAAAAAATTGATAAAAAAAGGAAGCCGAAAAAATGATAAGATCGGCATTTGGGATGTTTGTTGTTTTCCCCATTTTCTTGTCTTCTCCCAACTTGGTCGTCGCCATTGTGTTCCGACAAGTATGGAAGAAAGGGGGAGTATTGTATAGAGTTCTACAACCATATTGATTCCAGTTCAGATTTAGATTCTACAGTCAGAGGCAGGCTAGATTTTCTGGACTTTACAGATGTTCAGGTATTCAGACTCGACGTCAGATGTTTTCCGAGTCTTCAGTTCGATGTGCACATGTGTGCCATCATTTGTGCGGTCCTCATCTTTTCTGGTCGGCTCAGAGTTTTCATGTGTTCCATAGGGACTCCATAGTAGAGATCCCATTCGCTATGCCATGTGGGATAGGGTTTTTAAGTGGTTTCATAGAGACTCCATAGTAGAGATCCCATTCTCGGAGCAAGTATGGGAGAGATCCAGTTCTCCGACTATGAGACTCTTCAAACTCCATTCTCCAGCCATCGTGGACTCCGATGAGGATGTTTACCACGACTTTTCTAGTTCTACCCTTCAGAGATGGAGCAGTTTTCCACATGATCCAGTCTTCTACATGTAGCGGTCCAGAGTTCTCCAGATGGAGACTCATTCAATTTCAGTGGCTCTGACAGGCGCAGTTCAGAGCACACCCAGTTTGACTCACACTCGAGCCTAGTGTTCCTCCTCACCTGCACAGTATGAGAAGCAACGTCCTCGACAACAGCCGACAGTTGTGCGCGTTGAATTGATATCGTCTGTAGTGTCCTGTAACGTGAGTTTGAGATTTCTTTCTGTTTGTCCAAGCTGAGCATTGCATGCTCCAGCTTGAGGGGGAGTGTTGGAGTTTATGTGTTATGTGTCACTTATGTTGTAGATGGGTAAATGGATCACTCCAGGATTCATTTACCATATCCAGTTGTTTAGTCCTTCATCTACCCGTTGTGAGATGCGGAGACTCAGTGAGTGCTATATACGAAGCCCCTCACCATCTGTATCCAGAGAGAAAAGTGCAATGCATACATCAGCCCTTTGAGGCTTTCTCCCGTGGTTTCAACCCGCTCCTTAAGGAGTAGGGTTCCACGTTAAAATCCCATTGTTCATATTTCTTTATCTTTATTTCTATGATATGCTTCCGCATCATATTTTCTAACAGGATCCATAAGAGTAGTAGCTGGTCTGCAGTCTGCCATTCCAATCTCCAAAAGAAGATTAGTAAAATACTTTTTCGCCTCATCACCAACCCTTTTTGGTTCGTGACAAATTCAAAACCAATAATGTATCGCAATTCTGCAATGTCCTTGGTGACATATGTTATTCCAAAATTGCATTCGCCTTACTAACACCTTGCATATCATCTCTTGTAATGATGATGCCATCCATATACACTGTTCTATAAAAAGCTTATCATTTATAATCTATCTGTGGCATTAATAGCAGGAGTAAGAAGATATACCTCAAAGTCATGATTCGGGGTATTCAACCTGGAACTTGTAAAAGAGAAGTAGAAGAACTTAAAAAAGGTAGTATCACAATGATAATATCTCCTTTACGAAGGATTATATCATTGATAGCCCTTTTGAGTCATCACACATCTCGGAAAAACACATTTGATAACATTGAGGGCATATGTTAATCAAGTAACTTGTGGTAGAAATAACATCCCCTTAATACTTAATATGTGTATAGTTCTGGCAACATCAATATGTAATAGTATTATTTTTCCGGCAACATCATTTTGTTGGGATTTTAGGCATATAAATATTGATGTAAGATACTAAGCTTCTTAAGAAAAACATACAGATAAGCAAAACATGAAATTCATGAGCATTATCATATTGTGCAACTTTAACCGTGACAGAAAATTGAGTTCTTATTTTTGAAATAAAATACTTAATTACATCCCAACATTGGAATTATTTTTCAAAGAAAAACCCAACCGACGCGCCCATAGTCATAGAAAACCACCATACAATATACATGTCCATGTAGATCAAGAACATGACTAGAGTCTAGAACCCTATATATCAATATGTATCACTTAAAGCATATGAGCTACTCTTGATAGACCTGCTCAGAAAGGATGAATGATTATGTTTCCAACTTTCCATAGCTCAGAGGATTCAAACTGGAATGTAGATTGTTGGAACAACTGAGGAAGAACTTGGCAAAGTTTTTGAAGTGGGAAATGATCAAAGTACATATGCCGGAGATAGGATGAAGAAGAGCTATTTGAGGAGACAGCTGGGCTACTTGCTAAAAAGTGACTGCACCACCTGATACAGAACTTATTTACTCATGGCCATAATCAGTCATCGTCACCGTTACTATATCCTGAAACTCATCAGATAATGGTCAAGATGCTACTACGATTACGTTACCCTACTTATAGTGGGAGAGTGATTTGCCTCTTTTTTTTCTGCCTTAATGGATTCACGTGACTTGAATTGTTTAGTGTGTTAATTGAATGACCTAAGCAATACATTTCTTATATCCCGAGTATCAAATACTTGTTTGACAAGAACCTTTTAGATGTAGATTCTTAATTTTGGGACCCATTAAGAAGTTTATGTCAAATTTTCATATATTGTAGTTGTTTTTGTCTTGCAGTGACCAAATTGTTGGTGATGAAAAATGACTTGCAAATTCTTGTGGATAATCATGTAGGTAGTGATGCCCACTGTAGAAGCAGATGTTGCATTCGGCCTCGGTAAGTTTAGTCTCTCTCCTCTTGATGTTAGAACCAGAGTTGCAAAGGCTTTGGATGCTGTTGGCATGTCGAAATATTCACAGGTAAATACAAAAATGTGATGATTCTAAGGAAATGTGTATCATCTTACATGGACCATTTTTGTTCTTTGTAGAGGCCAATTCAAACTCTCAGTGGCGGTCAGAAGCAAAGAGTTGCGATAGCAGGTGCTTTAGCTGAAGCATGCAAAGTACTCTTGTTAGATGAACTTACGACTTTTTTAGATGAAGGTGACCAGGTAATTTTATCAACATTTTAACAAGCGTACAATTCACACATTCTGCAAATTTTTCCATGGGGATATTGAGTTAGTAGAGAGCAGTTTTGTGGTTGGTTTGGAAGCAACGGAAATAAGGAGTGGTGTTAAATATGGGTGCATGGGATGTGTGATGAAGAATGCTTTGTTAGATGTATTAATGCAATTATGGATGTCTATTGTATGTTGATCTTTGATTCAAAAACAAAATTGCTCCCCAAAAGGAAAAAGTAAATAGAGCTTGCTAGGAGGATTTGTTTGTTTGAAATTAGACTTCTGGTAAGGTGCTCGGATGTATAATTCAAGCAGTACTGGTGGATTTTGGGGCTGTGCTAGAGAATGTTGCAAAAAGCAGGCGAAGCAGCTTACTTTTGTATATTTATTTAACAATTAACTACTAACTTGCTTACCACTTTTTTGTGGCGGCTCAGTATCCTTGAAAAATGGGATTTCAAGGAATCAAAGTGAATCGTGCAGTGATCTATTGGTAGCGATGGCTTCTTTAAACTTAAGTGTAAATGATTTTCTGATTATCTAATATGTGCTGAATGGGCACCTTATGATATGTTCATTCCTTAGATTTGTTGAGTTCACATTAACAATCCGGCTTTGGATTTCCCAAGGAATTTTGCATGATCAGCATTTTCTGCTTCTCAAAAAAAATGATCAGCATTTTCTGTACTTTTAATGATTTCCTGCCTAGGATTATTATGTTTGCTTGATCTGAACCAGCTTCCTTTTATTTTTTGTTAGATTGGAGTTCTTAAAGCTGTACGAAATTGTGTTGCTGGCCCTGGAGGAGTTTCTGCATTGTGGGTAACTCACCGTCTGGATGAGCTTGAGTATGCAGATGGGGCCATTTGTATGGAGGATGGGCAAATTGTCATGCAAGGCGCTGTTCCCATCATTGTTGATTACCTAAAATGGAAGCAAGCGATTTTCTTTTGACATGAGTTCATTTTTTCTCTCCTATTAACTTGTAAGTTATCTTTGAGTTCATTACATATCGATGATAGCTTTGTAGTTCATAGAAATAATAAGAAGCATCATTAGTTATGGAAGTAGATTCCCTTGTACCAGGAACATAATCTATCATGTTATTTAAATGTAAAATGCAATCATTTTTTTCTGCATATTATCATTTTTGTAACCCTATTAAAGATATATTAAGTAATTTATAAGGGAAAAGAGAGCCCACACCCATGTGTAGGTAACTTTCCTATGCACACCCTTTTTCCCCTCATTTTTTTTGATTTTTTTGAATTGAATCCTTGAGGAATTTAGATCACAATATATCACCATCACGTCAATCAAATTTCAACTTATTTCGAGACTTCTAACTTATCCATCATGACAGTCAAATTTTAATGATCTCAGATTTGCTGAAATCAACACCATCTGATGGAGATGTTAGGATTGTCTGCCAATGTTGTAAAAGTAGCCCGACTAGCCCGACTAGTTTAGTCAATGGGGTGGCCGACCGAGTACCGACTAATTCCGACTAGGTCCACTAGTCAACCAATTTTTACTTGGAGATACCATGTTTTTTTACCTTTTTAAAAGCAAATTTATTCTAATACGCTTAATGTTTTATTTAAATTCAATTACTTCTTTTGTTTCATTATGATAGTAAAAATACATATAAATATATGTAAATATATAATAATATATGTATATAAATGATTTATATATTTAAAAAATCAAAATCGATTAATGCCCGACTAAATCCGATTAATCGCCCGACTGCCGATTAATCCTTAGTCAGTGACCCAACCGACCAAGTATCGACTACCGACTTTTGCAACCTTGTTGTCTGCTTTACACGAAATTTGAAACACGTATTTAATTTAATATTCTACGTAAATCCCCTAAGGAACCATTTAAAAAAAATCAATAAAATTGAAGGGAAAAGGGTTGGCTGTAGGAAAGTTACCTACACATGAGTGTAGGCTCCCCAATCCCAGTTTATAATGTGTTATCCTATAGAAAATATTTTGTAATGTTCATTTTATTAAAATTTTCTCACTCATGTGATTAGGATGCCCAAGCTTTAATTGCCATATTGTGATCTCATTATTAGAAGCATGTTCCATGTATGTTGATTTCAGTTTCAGTTGCGATGCATGTAGTTGTAATTTGTTAAAAAAGGAAAAATAATTTATATTACACGGCTGCCAATTCAGTTTTGATGCTTAATTTAATTGTACAAGAGTTGAAATATTGTATTTATTATAGAGTTGCCTGCTACAATATTTTAGTTTTTTTCTAGTTGTTTCAGAGTATTCTCCAAAGAACAGTCCATCGATGTTATATCGCCAAGTCCTGATTTTGTCTCAATATCTCTACGTGTTAGGTTACATAAAAACATTGCATAAAGTTGCATTAGGTTGCCACAAAATGATATGATATGATTTGATTGGTGAAGTTCTTCCCAGTCAATTACAAAGGAAAATATTTTTTAGTTATGAGATTATAATGATTTGCCAAGTCATGAAAGTAGTAGCTGGAAGACTTCTCCAAAAATGAAGCAAGTAGATGGAAGAATATAATTGCAATTAAGGATACTTTTACGATGATAAACTGATCATCAATAAGATTATAGAGGAAAATCACAGTTACATCAAAGGTAATTGGATCCTATTCCATGAAGGGAAAAACAAGTAGGGCCTTAGGCATACAGGTATGTGGTGTACACTGGGTGGACGGTGTAAATTGAGTTGGAAAGGCACCGCTCTTGATTTCATTGTAGCTAAATAATTATTGTCACTTATGCATTGCCATACTTAGTAATTGAAGCTTGAAAGATCACCTAGGTAGCTGGGATAGGTGAGACAATAGAGTTTAGCCTCATGTGGGAAACCATCTTGTACTAGGTGTAGGTGTGCTGCACCCAAAGCAAGTTTGTAAAAAAGTGGCTGTCATTCTGGGATTTGCTTTTTTTCAGATTCAAAGCCTTGATCTGTCAATGTCTCAATCTCTACCAAATACGTATAATACTTGCCATCTCTTCTAGTTCACGTAAGCATCATTAACCTGACAAGATTATGTTTCCTTTGAACTTGTGTTACTAATGCTTGCACTTTTCTTTCCCTCAACATGAGTACAGTTTTCTGTGTACGAGGTATTCTGTTGTGTTTGAGGACACTGGTCTACTCATTCTCACTGGATATAATATATTTCTCATCTTCTGTTGATCCAATAATCATCTGCTCATTTCAGGACCTTTTTCTGTTTGACCTAGAATCCCTGGAGCCATCCCCTTATGTCGAATAGAAGATCCATGCACAGCATGGGGTCGTTTGTGTTCTTACCAAAACATTCAGGTCTACAAAAAAACCACATATATGGTCAAAAGTCAGCATCAAACAAACGTCCAGTGCTGCCAAAAGGTATGTGAAAAAAAACAATAAATGTCAGAAACTTGCTTCTGAGCTAATACTCAGGCCAAGAGTAAAATCACCAGTTAATGTAGCAAATATCCAGTTACTCTTGGAGTTCCTATGCTCATTTGGATTACTGATCTTTCTGCAGTCTTCTAACCTGCAACATGAATTTGGGCTTCTGCTTCTTGCACCTCTTCCAATCCATTTATATAGACATAATTTTCAGCACTTGACCTTGGCTTCCTTGGTTATTTTCCAAGGGTATCAACCCTGAATTTTTATATCATCTTCTCTTCATCTAATAAGCATGTTCTCATTTCAGGCCCCTTTCTGTTTGACCTAGAGTCCTTGGGGTCACCCCCTTGCATTTGTTTATTTGTGTTCCATGGAAAACTAGAATGCGGAAGCGTAATATCAGAGAAATAGAATAAACATGAAGAACATCGGGATTTTACGTGGAACCCTACTCCGTGAGGAGTGGGATGAAACCATGTGAGAATGCCTCAAAGGGATGATGTTTTTTTTTCAACTCTCTTCTGATACAATGGGTGTGGGCTTCTTATATAGCTCACACCGAGTCTCCAAGTCCCACAAATAGTAGATGTGAGACTAAATCACTGGATGTGGTAGTTGGACCCTGTAGGGATCCAACTACCCATCTACTTATGATACATATACTCCAACATTCCCCCTCAAGCCGGAGCATGCAATGCTCAACTTGGACAAATAGAAAGAAATCTCAAACTCACAATACAAGGCACTACATACAATATCAACTCAACACATACTCTATTGTCGGTTGATGTCGAGGATGTCGCTTCTCATGTCGTGCTGGTGAGGAGGAACAAAAGGGCTGGAGTGTGAGTTGAACTGGGTCTCCTCGTCGGAAATCGCATACATGTGCGCATCAAACTGAAGACTCAGAACCAATCTGAACGTCGAGTTTGAATCTGAAAATCTGTAGAGTCTGAAATCTGACCCAGAGAATCTGAATATGAAACCAAGCTGTAGAACTCTACATAATACCCCCCCTTTCTCCCATGCTGGTCGGAATAAAGGACATCAAAAAAGTTTGGAGAAGACAGAAAAGATGGGAAGAAATAAAAACCCATACCGGTCGATCTCAAATTTTTTCTCGGCTTTTCTTCTCGCAATATTTTTTGAATCATTTTTCGGCTATTCCTTTTTTAGTCGTCTCTATTTTTTAAGCGTACAATTTTTTTATACACACCTCTCTTTTTTTAGAACTCTCAGCCCACCTGGGCCCAAAAATATCACATTTTTTGGATACACGACCCAAACAGGGCTCGAAAACGCAATTTAGCCCAACTGGGATTAGAAAACTGGGCCACTTTTCTTCTTTTTTTTAAACTTGGCCATATAAGGCCCAAAGCTGCAATACTCTCCTTTTTCCCTTTTCCTCTTATTTTTAAAAACTCGACTCGTTCGGGCCCAAAAGACGAATCGAGCCTAAGATAGGCCCACCCCTTCATTTAAATGAAGGGGATCGGACCCCTTCCTCTCACAAACAAACGAATGAGTTAGGGTTCCCACGATGGGAACCCTTTGCTGGAGCCATCTAGGTGTTGCGCCGCCAGGGGGTGGTGCATATCAGCATGAGGATCGCCTGAAGAGGTCTGGAGTGTGGAGGGAGAAGGTCAATGCCTTGCGTAATGGTAGAGATCCTGCCGCTTGGGGGGGGGGGTGAAGAGAGGCAAACCACCGCCACCTGCGATGGGGCTCCGCATGGAGGAGCTGCAGATCGCCTCCAAATTTTTTTGATGCCTGCTTTGCGGACAAGGAGGATCTTTGCGCAGAGCCTTTGGTGCTGCTTGGGGGTTCTTCTTGCCCTTGCATGTCGCTTGAGATGTGCCTGGAAGAGGAGAGAAGGTCGCCGCCTGAGTTGTGATCGGACGGTGCTTCGCCTGAGGTTATCATGCTTATTGGATGTTCTTTGACAAGGTTTCTTGGGGTTCTTTTTGATTTTTCTACGTCGTCACACGAATAGCTAATGCTTGGAGCAGTTGCCAGGGTTTCAGAAGAAACTCAAAATCTGGATAGACGAGTGATCGAAAATTCGCTAGGAGACCGTGCCTAGGGATGAGCATTGGGTAGGGCCGGCCCAGCCTGGTGCCCGACCCGATAAAGCCCGAGCTCGGCCCGAGCCCGAACGATAAATGGGCGGGCTTGGGCTTGATTTTTGGCCCGATCCAATTTTCGGGCCGGGTTCGAGCACGCTTGGGCCCGAGCCCGAAGCCCGTGGGCCGGCCCGAATATAGGTCCGAGTGTAGGCCCGTATATAGGCCCGATGTTTTTTCCATATGTAATTTATGATTTCTAATATTACATTTGATCTTTCTTCTTAAATTGCCATTATTCTATGCTATTTAGACATCAACTATGTTCATGTTTTGAAGAAATACATATTCAATTTGTATATGTACATATTAAATGTGTATCATATTCACATTTTAATTTTTTTTAATATAGTGGGCCGGCCCGACCCGAGTCCGACCCATGTAATTGCGGGCCGGGTTTGGACTTGGCTGCAATTCCTAAAATTTAACGGGCCTAGGCCCGACCCGTAAGCCCGTAAATTAAAACCGGGCTCGGGTTGGGCTAGGTTGGACCCGGCTCGACCCGGCCCGATGCTCATCCCTAACCGTGCCCCTTCAGATCTGGACAGAAACCCAATCTCGGATTTATGGTTTCAAAAGAAACCCAACATCATTGACGAGATCTTCAGTAATTTGCACGTGGATCGGTGAATATTTTTTGAATAGATCTTGAACAAACAATATTAGTCTTTAAGTGTAAATTATCAAAATTGAATCATGCAACATTAGGGTTTAAGAAAAACCTGGACTAAATCTCGAATCTCAAACATGAATTTAGAAATAATCTTCAAACAGAAATCGAAGAATTAGATCTGTTCCTTTAATCTTCACAGAATTAGGGTTTCGTGAAACTATAAAACTTTTGAATAAATTAAGAATCTTGAGCTAATAAATAGAAAATACATTCTCGAGAATCGAACCTGCTCTGATACCCTCGCATGTGGCGCACTGCACATGAGAAGAACAAAACCCTAGAATAGTCGCGAGGAGGTGTGGCCTGGATGCCACCAGAATTAGGGTTCTGGCCCTCGATTTCTTTTCTCAAAATTGCTGATGACGATCTCTTTATATTTGAACTTGATCTCGTGGCTCTCAACAAGACATTTGAACCAATATATGAATAAGAGAACTCTGAACATATAATCATATCCCAAAACAAACAAATGTTGCAACCTGAATAAAATCTAAATAAAAAATTGAACCGTTTTGATACCATGTTAGAATACGCTCTGAGACCATGTCAGAAAACTAAGAATACAAAAGCGTAAGATCGGAGAAATAGAATAAACATGAAGAACACCGGGATTTTATGTGGAACCCTACTCTGTAAGGAGCGGGATGGAACCACAGGAGAATGCCTCAAAGGGCTGATGTTTTACTTTCCTCATCTGATACAATGGGTGTGGGGCTTCTTGTATAGCCCCCCACCGAGTCTCCAAATACTACAAATAGTAGATGTGGGACTAAACCAGTGGATGTTGTTATTGGACCCTGGAGGAATCCAATTACCCATCTATACATGATGCCACATACTCAAACATGTTCTGATCTAAAGATCAAGTTGACTATTCAGGTCTACTAAACTATCAGTATGGTCAAAAGTCAGCATCAAGCAAATGGTCAATGCTGCCTAAAGTATATATGAAAGAAAGAATAAATGTAAGAAACTTGCTTCTGAGCTAATCCTCAAACCACGTCTCAAATCACATTTGATGTACTACTCTTGGAGTTTCTATGCTCATATGGGTTACTAATCTTACTGCAAGTCTTACAGTGACCCTGCCATGAAATGGTGGTTCTTTTCCTTGATTTTCACCTAGGCTGAATAAAATTTGGTTTAGATTGAGTACTTCAAACCCAATAATCAATTCATTTCAAAGTAAGTATTATGATTTCACTTCATCCTGCATCTGTTATCCAAATCACTCAGACTTTCAATCTCAATTCAAAAGTATCGTTCGGTTATTCGCAAAAATATATGATTCAGCTTCTCTTGAGTATTATCACATTGGATAACGATTGTAATATATAACCTAAATATATGGAAGTTATTAACTACAAGAGATAGTTGTGATATACTATTGCTTCTAGTCATCCAGTTCCATGGATCTCCTCGGTTGAACCTCTACGCCAATCAATACTGAACCAGTACTCACTACGTACAACTCACTCACAGACGGAAGCATTTAGTATAATCTGGGGCCAGTTTAGGAGAGTCAGTAGATTGGTGACCTAGACGAGGTGGAAGAGATGACTGATATCAGCCTGACGCTTAGCTGTCCTACCGATGATCCTCTCAAAAAAGTTGACCTTTTTAATAATGACATGCCTACTGCGAATTCTAGAGAGCTGGCCTACTTAAATTAATCAGCAGGTCAGACAAGCTAGCACTTGATGATTTGAAATTAGGATCGAAGTTTTTGTGCTATTAGATCTCTTATGGGTAGGGGCTCAGCTTTGAGAATCCCTTATGGGTAACCGAATATGCCCTAAACCCGACTACATACACGTAAACATACATGTGCGTCTTTACGTATTTCACTTTATTCAAGTTAATCAAACTTTAACCCATATCTAGTCATTTCCAACCCTCCTACATAAAAGTCTCATTATATTTTCACCCATTAATTCATTCAAATTCAAGTATCTTGTGTATATTCGACGTCTCCGCACTTTACACTATGTATTTCCACGAGCTACAAAGTCAATATATGCATCTTTAATATCTCCGTTTAATAAATATATCCAGCATCCTCAAAGTATTTATTGCACTAATTGTTTTTAGAATCGGCTCTATGTTTGATGTGTGTGAAGCTTCTGTATAAGTTGATTTTTGTTATGCATGTATGACCAACTCGTGATTGATTTTATATTGGATGTGGATACCCATTAGGTAATGGGATACTTGCTTGGTATAGCGTCCGCATAGATAATGGATAGGCTTGGGTAGTGGTTTTTATAAAGGGATATTTACATTCATAATCCTGAGTAGTTTTGTATTTATGTATATAACACTCGATAATCCATAATTACACTTAGAACCCAGAATAGTTAACCAAGGCGTGGCATGTGTTAATTTCCATCAACTTTGATTGTTATCTTTGATGGACTCTGTTGAATTCGGAACATTTTACCCTTTTAACTCAAGCAAATTTGCAAATGTTCTACTTCATGCACTCGATCATTAAAAGCGGTAGAAACTCATTCTCCGGTAATGTTCGTCCTCAAGTAGAGCTTGGAATCCTTACTAATGTTGTGGGAGGAGAGGAGGAGGTGGAGCTCGGAGCATTCCCTAGGAGCATCATCCTCGAGGTTACTGCTGCAGGAGACAGAGGAGGGGGTGGTTTGCTGCTGCGGGAGGAACAAGAGGAGGAAGAAGAGGCGGAGGAAGGGGTAGCTTGTTGCTGTTGTGGGGGAGAAAGAGGAGGCGGAGGAGGAGGGGGCAGCTTTCTGCAACTGCTTTGGGAGGAAGAGGAGGCAGAGGAGGGGGTGGCTTGCTATTGCTGTTGTGGGAGGAAGAGAAGGCAAAGGATGAGGCGGAGGGGTGGGAGTTGCGGGGGGGGGGAGATCCGACCGAGTACGGCTCTTGGGAAGACAAAATCTCTACTCCAAGTGAAAGAATTAGTAAATAAACAAAAGAAGATATCAAGGGAAAGAGGGCCATCCTTAGGCAATGTAATTATTTATCATCCACTTCTATTAAGATTGACAATCAAAAGTCCTCGCCAACTCCCTTCCATCTATCTCCTGCGACCACTCTTTGTTGAGAAAACCGTCATGAACATACATATATAAACCCAAATATTAACATATTTGCAGAACAAATTTACGTATGTATGCATCCATGTTAACAATGATAAGAGAAATATCCGTTTTAACCACATATGCATATTAAAGCAAGGGAAAATTCCGGAAACCAATATCATGACAAACAATGCGACAAAGAAAGAGTAGAGTTAGAAATCACAACCGAAGCGTCCTATAGTAGGACTCCCCTTAGAGAGATAGCGCCCCCCACTTTACCGGCGCACAGGGCCTTGACGTGCCGCTCCCAGGGTCCCACGATCCACGCTCGTCGACGGTGCGCACTGTGCTTGAGCGTCCTCGAAAGTCACCTCCGTAGACGAAGCCCGAGATCGAGAGAGGAGAGAGCGTCCTCGAGAGAAAGAAGAGGCGCTGGGTATGAAGAGATAGAATGTTCGTTACCTACGCCCACGTCTTTAAGAGATACTTAAAGACGTCGGGCGGTTACGTTTCGTGAAAGGATAATGGGGCGTAACCCTTGGAATTCAAACACGTGGTTACAAAACGAACCCGGTCTTTGCCACGCCGCAGCCGCAGCCGCGCCCGAGCCCGGCCCGGCCCGGCGCGCGTGCGCGTGCGTGTGTGTGGTCTAAAATCCTCTCTAGTCTGTTTCCAGACCAGTCTCAGGACTTCCCGTATAAAAACCAAGTGCTAGTTTTGTCTCTCCACGATGTGGGACTAAACAGCACCCCACAGGGTTGAAACATTGAATTCCAAGAATTGAGATACATTAATACAACTTGATATTGACCATCAAATTGCATCAAACTATCCCAGTACAATTAATTCCAACACTCTTCGCTTCTCAACTCCAACAACTTGAACCCCTCTAATGGTCTGGTGGTAGAAGCAATGGCTCTCACTTTAAAGGACCAGGGTTTGAATCCTACTAGTAAAAAAAACTCCAGCAACTCCAGTCAGTCATTTGAGATTGCAAGACCATAAGTTCCGGGTAGAGATCTCCATCTCCTTCTCTGTGGCTTCATCTCCCCATGTGCATATACACATATCATTTATTTGGTTATTGGTTTTATCATGCATCCGATTATTTTTTTTCCTAAACATCACTCATCACAATATCTGTTTGCATCTCTAATTACGATACCGGTGACTTTGCTTTTCTGAAAAAAAAATATTGTTAGGCCTTTTATGTTGTAGTGCATGTAAAAGTGGGATTACAGAAGGTTGTATGTAGACCTTTCATTGACCTAGATGGTTGTCATTTAAAGGATCCTAATAAAGGAATTTTTGCTTGATGGTTGTCATTTGAAGGATCCTAATAAAGGGAATTTTGCTTGATGTTGTTGCAAGAGACGCAAATAATGGAATATTTCTCATCTCCTTTGCTATTTGCTATGGTCGAGGCTGAAAACTTTAAATCATTGAAATGATTTTCGGATTTGTTGATTGTATTTAATTTATATATATATATATATATATATATATAGACAGAAATTTTCCAATAGGCATTGAGCCTATTAGAAAATTGATGAGCACGCGATCCCGTTCATCAATTTTGCATCCGATGACAGAGATCAAAATCACTTTAAACACTTTATGTGGTTTTGGAATCTTTTAGATTAGGATAGTGATTATGGTAGCAATTTTTCTTTCATCGTTCTCACATCACTAAACTAGAAAAGTGAGCTAATGTTCCTTTTGGACACATCAATGCCTCTCCATTCCCACGAATACGATGGTAGCAGTGTGGTAATGGGAGAGCTTGTAATGTCCTCGACGGAGATGCAGATGTCGGTGGAGTCAAGGGCAGACTCAGATGGATGGGATCTTCGCCCACGATCTCACAAAGGATGCAGAAGGAGGCGACACATCACAATGCATGAAGATGGAGGAGACAAGTGAGCGGCGTTGGATTGGAAGAGCCTCTCAGGGTCCACGACGAGAAAGGGAAGGTGGGGCGAGCGTGCGAATGGAGGTCGATAGAAAGATGGTGGCTTTTAAAGGAAGAGATTTAGATTCACTCATTTGTTTTTATGCAAAAAATGAAATTGTAAAGCGGACAATTTTTCGTATTCACTTAGTAGCAAATAATAATATAGTATCAATAACTTATGTGATTTTTAATGCATGCATCTTTTATGCAAACTATTGTAATAATCATGAAGGAATTGTAAGTTTGATTCATTCATTAGTATGTATTAAAACAACATCTGCAACTTTCTAATTTTTCACTTGTTATGTAGAAAGTTGTAATAATGAAGAAGGTGTTTATAATTTTGATTCATTTAGCAGATAACACCACAACATCAATAACTATACCTCTGTAATAATAAGAAATTATTAGTAACAATATAATAGTAAATAGTAACACAACATCAATAATTTTGATTTGCTCCGCACGAAATAACACAACATTAGTAACTTTACCTCTATAATAGCAACATAGCTACAATAACAATACAATAGCAAATAGTACACAATATTTGTAAGGGATTTTTACCCGGCAGACCCTATAACCTTTTTCAATTACATGTACGACCTTTGAGACATCATAATTCCTCCCTCGACATTGTAAACTTGCTCCGTCTTACCATACGAATCCTACCGTTAAATTGATTATCCAGAGTTAACTTCCTTGAGTTAAAAACGAGTTAATCTAACCAATCTGCGATTGGACGGCTAGAATTAACCAAAAGAAGAAAAAACAGTGGAATCAAAGGGGGGGGTGCTCGACCTGGGCTGGAGGGGGGGGGGGACACTCGACATGGAGGAGGTGAGGCTTCCAGGCGGCGGGTGGGTCGCTACCGGGGGCGAACTGGAGTAGGATGATGGACTGGAGGAGGTTGATGGGGATCGATGGAGGCGCTTAAATGGGAGGAGGGAGCCTTCGAGCAGGAGAGACGACAGGGGTGGTGGGATTGGAGCAGGTGAGGCGGCGGAGCGGGGGGGGGGGGGGGGGGGCTTCGAATAGGGGAGGCCCACACATGGGAGGCAGCCTGGTAGGGGGTGCTTCGGGCAAGGGAGGCCCGCGCAGGGGAGGCGGCTTGAGGAGGGGGGAGCTTCAAGCAGGAGGAAGCCCGCGGCGGTGGGGGTGGGGTGTGTGCTAGCAGGGAGGCGGCGGGGCTCCAACGGTGGGGAGGGGGCTTCGAGCGACAGGTACTAACAGGGGGGGAGCAGGGCCTGCCTGCGGGGGGGGGGGGGGGGGGGGTGCTTCGAGCGCGGGGGTGATGGCAGGCCGGGGGGAGGGAGGGGGCTTCGAGCGAGCGCGGGGGTGGGGGGGCTTCAAAGGGAGGTCCGCGATGTGGGGGGGGGGGGTGAGTAAGGGGGTGAGGGGAGCGAGTGCGAAAGGGAGGCGGTAAGCGGGGGATTCGAGCGACCGGGGGGAGGGTTCAAAGGGAGGTCCGCGGGGGGGGGGGGGGCTTCGAGGGGAGGTTCGCAGTGGGGGAAGCTTCGAGTCAGGGAAGGCCCGACGGGGCGTCGAGCAGGGGAGGCAGGGGGGCCTCCAGCGACGGGAGTGGGGGAGCAGCTGGGTGCGGGGCTCCTCGCTAGTCGGGCTCGGCGGAGGAGGGGGGTCCTGATGAATCTACGTTTCATCATCTTTATTCTATCATTTTGGCCTTAAAAACCTTAGTAAATGCGTGTAAATACTGTTGAACTAGGCATTTTAGCATTCATGCATCATTGTGTAAATATTGTATAAATATGATTTTTAAATCTAAAATTATAGAATAAAGAAAAGAAAAGAAAAAGAATAAAATATTGTAAATATTTTATAACCCGAAACCCCGAGACCTAGGCATCTTGATGAATAGGTCGACAAGGAATAAAGTAGGGGGAGATAAGGGCCAGATACCTGTTCTTCTTAATTCATTCTTTATTCATTTTGGGACCTATTTTTGGTTTCACTTTTTATACCTCAAATAAAGAAAATTTGTACATGGAAGTTGTAGATAATTAAATAAAGAAAAATACAAAATTGAATTCACTCAAAAATAATGTACAGATAAAAAGTTATGGTCTGAATAGAAATCCAGAATCCCAACTTCCCAGACATGTATCTCCCAAATGAAAACTCCAAATACAGCAAACTCACCTTTAATTGTATATAGTTTAAAATAAGCTATTTAATGGCAGTGGTTTCACATTTGGCGGAGCTACGGTTTAAAAGTTGAGTTTTGGACCCTCATTATATACTTGGACAGATTAAAATATTCATTTTATTATTTATTCACTATTTTTATAATTTTATATTTTATTATTTTGTAAATATTACTTATAATATATTTGTACATTAAAATCAGAATAAAAACCTAAATAAATACAAAAATAAAATACTTGTGTATCACGTACCTAGGTATATTACCTATATACATACCTATACATTTTATACTTTAATTTTATTAAGTGTATAAAATATATTAGAAAAATAAAATAAAAATATAATTAAGTGTATAAAAGTATTTTACAAATTTATAAAATAATAAACAAAAATAAAAAAATTAAAATCACAAAAATAAAAATAAATTAACAAAATATACAGACGTATATACCTATATATAGCCTAAAATAGCAACTTGTATTTTTATACCTCATAAAAATAATTTAAAAATCATAATAAATTACCTTATAAAATAATAAACATTTTTTATTAAATAACCTAAAATTAATAACATCAAATACTATTTTTAAATGATTTTTTAATTATTTTCTAGAAGATTTTTCCTGGTTGGTCCACGTGGACCAACCAGGTTGGTCTGACAGTTGACCTCGGTCAACTGTCTGACCTCCCCCATAGACTTGTCAAAACATCATTTCTCGCTCTTTTGTCGATTTTCGAAGGCTGCCCTTTCATCAAACCAGATCCATGTCTTCTGCAATTTTGTTGCCCAAGACTCCATGATTCACGCCTAGCTGAAACATCGGGGATTGGACCTGAGATTCGGCCTATCTTCATCGTTCTTTGATGCCACTTCGTCAACACTACAAAATGAAGCCCCCGACTTCCTTTCTCTCTTGATCCCTCTTCCTCCATCGATTGCCCTAAACTCCTCGCCCTTTGCATTCCTGGTGACAGCAGGAAGACGTCGAGCCCGAGATCAAGCTCGTTTGGAGTCGAATCGAGGTGGTCCAAGCCCCTCGCCGGAGTGCCGCCTGCAGCTTGCTGCAGCCCACGCCGGTGAGCCTCCCTCCTTTCTTTTTCCCTTTTCTTGTAGCTTTAGCTTAGTGTAACTTAGCCTAGTAGCAGTTTAGGGTTTCCTTGTGTTAATCATCGTGAATCATCAGTCAAAGACCACGGCGGAGCTGAGCTCCGCCTCCACCTTCCGCCTTCACCAGTCACTGAAAGCCTCCGCGATCACCCCCATCTTCTTTCCCTTCACTCAGTCGCTTCGCTCCACCCCACCATTACTCTCGATCTCTCCCAGATCGAGTGACCCGAGCTCCCATCCTTCGACGTACGTCAGAGCTCCACGCCCGAGCCACTAATCGCCTCCATTGCACAATCTGAGGACACCCGTAGCTTCGCCTGGTTTTTGTGCGACTAACCCTGCAGGTCAGAGCCAAGGAGAAGGCTCTATCAAGCCTCGACGTTCCAGGGAATAGCCGCCCAGGTCATCTCCGCCGTCCCGACGTTCCACGCCATCTCAGGTTAGCCTGAGACCCCCATTCGACGCGGAAGGGCCCCAGGATCGTTTTGCCCTCGATCCTAGGGCCGGAGGACACCAGAATCGGCCACCATCATCGATCGAAGCAACCCCCAGGCCGAGTTCTTCCACCATTCTCGAGGACCGTCCGATCACGAGCACACGCCAGATTCGCCCTCAACCGTTGGATGATCGAGAGCAGCGGTCGTTGGATCGTCATCGACAATCTAATCACGGTCGTTGGAGACGAACCGTCATCGCGCCACCAGGGAGCGCCACACGTCAAGTGAATCCATCTCCGCCATCCGCTCCCGCGCAAGGCCTGGGTATTTTGCACTATTAACCCTGACCCTTTTTGTATTTAATATTTAGAATTAAAACTTTCATCTGCAGTTCAAAAGTTTTATAATAATTGCAATTAGACCCTCAACTTTTCATATTTGCACTTCAGTCCTCGGCCACGTCTCCTCACGTGACAGGGCCACGTGGTTTTTGGGTATTTTGCACTTTGATCCTGAACTTTTATGTATTTGCATTTATACCCCTGTGCGTAGTGATTCAAATATACTTTTGGGTGAATTTCACTCATGTCCTGCTGGTTTTTATTATTTGCAAATATACCCCTGTGAACAGCAGAACACGTGCTTTGCGCGTGTGTTTTTTGGTGAAAATTGCAATCAGGCCTTTGGATATTATGTTATTTGCATATATGCCCTGCCAGGCCTTGTATTTTTGTGTGTTTCCTCTATTTATTTCGTGCACTTCTAAGACTCAAAAAAATACCAAAAAACGTAAAGGATCAAAACACTTGTACCTCTTTTGAGTTCTGGAGTACCCAACAAACACACACTTGACAGCCCTAGGAGAGAGCTTGTCAGTATCAGGAGACAACTGGTGGACAAATGCAACTGAACCAAACACACGAGTAGTAAGAGAAAACAGATCCCTACCAGGGTAGATAAGGGAAAAAGGAATCTGTTCATCCAAGACAGAAGACGGCATACGGTTAATTAGGTAACATGCTGTGAGAACCGCGTCAAGCTCCTGTTTAGTTGTAGATTCACGCCATTTTTTTGTATTTCATGTTTGTTGCATTTTAGTATTTATTAAAAATCAAGAACATGTATTTTTCCTACTGTTTGCATTAGAAAATACCAAAAAAATATAAAAACACATCAGAAAAATCCCAAAAAAATATATTTTGCTTATCTTACTGTGTTCTAACTCGAGTACAAAAATCACTAAAAAATATAAAAGGAAACTCCTAAAAATTATAAAACCCCAAAAATCTTCCAAAAAATATTAAAAATCATAGAAAAATCCTAAAAATACCATTTTGATTCAAAAATTTCTTTGTTTTGTTATATTTAATTTAAAATTAATTTTGGAAAATTTTGTTACTGTTTACTATTTTCATTCCCGTTTTAAGTCCAGGCAGCAAGTTTGTTCACTGTTTTCTTGTATTTTTGACTTTAAAAATACTAAAAAAATCAAGAAAAATCCCCCAAAATCACAAAAATATTATAAAAATATAAAAAAGCCAAAAACATTTTATTTCTTGATTTTTGTGTATTTTGCTTATTTTTTATAAATACTTAATTCCCCTCTTTACTTACTTTTTACATATATTCTATTTCTTGAAAATAAAATATAAAAAAGTATAAAATACAAAAAGAAAATATAAAATCAGTAAATTAAAATCAAAATACAAAAAAATTATAAAATTAAAAATTAAATAAAAAATACAAAATCAAAAACCCACAAAAAATCCATATTGGCTAAGTAGTTCATTAGACATAGGCCTTGACTTTTGTCTGTCCACTCTACACCTTTGTTTCCTGTGTTCGACCTCTACTTGCTTGCCATTGTACATTTGTAGTAGTGTATAATAAATTTTGATCCTTGCTCTTGATTGTTTAATTAATTGTGTGGGTTAATTGTTGACAAACGTGAAAGCTTGAGTAGTCACCCCAGCGACAGTGAGTCTGACTTGTCAGACCACTATTTAGCGGCTCTCGCCTTTTTCGTTTTTCTGGTCCTTCCAGGAGGAGCACTGCTCGGGACAGCGCTGCGGGCGGGGGTATGTGTGTAAAAATCCCTGATATAAAAGAATGTAATGGAATCAGGCCAGTTTTAACAGATAAATGGATGTGGGTTAACCACGAGGTATGTGTGGTAAGAATTAGCAAGTTTACAAGGTCGATGGAGGAATTATGATGTTTCAAAGGTCGTAGAGGCAATTGACAAAAATTATAGAGTCTGCCGGTTAAAAATCCCTATTTGTAATTCTTAATTGTTCCATACATAATTATACGGCATCGCCACATAATTTTGAATTGGATGAGCAAAAGCTTGACTTTGGCATCTTCGCATAATTTTTGATGTCATTCTTTTAGGTGGTAGAAACATTGTTCAATGATCATAACATTTAAACAAGTTTGAAAGAAAGATTCTTCTATGCGAAGAAACACAAGAAAACTCTATACCCCTAGCTTTTTTGCAATTATACTCATGCTCTGTATTTTTACAAAAAAAAATCACGGCATTGTCCCCTAGAATAGCGGAACTATGCTACTACAAATTTTGTAAGAATATGAAGTCACTAGTGTGATTGTCAACAACATTAGGAGTATAAATATTATTTGAACGGGGTTAAGATCTGCTGCACACTGACATCTTTTCTCTGCTGTGAAGAGATGGGGTGAGAGAAAAAGCAGAACAGCAATACGTCTGACTCAATAACATGGAATATCTACAATGACGACCTTATCCACGCCAGGGAAAACGTAAATATATTGCCACCAGATTCGATCTTCTTGTCCTTATCAGGACAGATATGGTGATTAAAAAATGCACCAAGGGCATCCGCAGAATAAAATGCTGTGAAAATGAACAGTGCAAGAAACAGTGACACCCCCACGGGGCTTTATATATAGTAAGATTTGAAAATTTTGCAAGGTAGCAAATGCAAAAATCCCGTGAAATCAAATAACCCATCTCCTTCAGCAATGAATCATCTGCCCTTCCTCTCGGAGTTCTCCACAAAACGTTTTCCACCTCATGGAGACGACCTCAAACTCTCAATTGGGGTTTCTTGCAGAAACCAAAGATCGTTAACTACTCGTTAATCAAAGGGGCTAAAAGGAAAGCACGTTGAAATACAATAATATTATATATTATCGCGACAATGAACAGTGAAGATGTGTCAAGGCAGTTGAACAACTTGACTTTCTGTTGTGAAATGCAACACTCCCCAGGAAACAATCCAATGGGGGAAGAAGAAGAGTAGACGGCGACGAAAAAATAATACAGACCATACTGCTGAATGTTTCATATGGTATAGCATTTGATGGTTTAAAGGGCATATCTTTACCTTCATATCAGTGTCAGTTTATGTACAAATTCTTCCCCCTAAGCAAACAGGATGTCCGCGGTCAAGTGGAATTATCCAACCAGGGAACTGTACTCGTCAGTCGCAGCATATACAATCGCAAGCATAACAAAGCCAGCCTCATGCCCAGGAAACAGATCTCCGCCACCGGCTTTTAGTTTTTTCTTCCTGAACGAAGATGGCCTACTGGGATCTCTGATCCATCGGGTCCAGGAATTTCGAGCCACTCTGAGAAAGCAGCATATCTTTCATCTCCTGATAACTGCGGAGCTCTTCCAGTGCGTCGGAAGTCTTCCGTGATAGGAAATAACTGGAAGAACCAGCATCCCCACCAAACTCAGATCGCGACGACTGAGACGAGCAACTGTCCTGCCGCAAAGGAGGGGCGTTTCTCAGCATGCGAACAAGAACACCGACCGCGCAATCTTGTGACTTCCTTGTTGACAGATAAGGTTGCGAAGATTCTGATCCGTCCTTTCCATCAGTATTTCTGTGAATAAGCCCAAGGTGTGAAAATGCAAATCACACATCTGAAGTTCATTTGAATAGAAAACATTTGTTATGGGGATTGTAAATACTAGGCACCTCCGCTTTTAACCAACACGGCATCATCGAACGCCTGCAATCAACTTCATAATTTTTTTTTCATAGCATGATGACATGCCGCAATTTGCCATCAATTTTAGGATTTAATTTTTACAATCCATCTAGCAAAAAAGATCCCTCAATTGGAAAAAAATACCAGATTAACTAGCAAATAACTAATAAAAATATGAAAGTATGGTATGACAAATAACTCATTATATTTTGTCTCTTATACAAATTTCGATATCAAAAGGTGCTACATATTTTTCAAGAAATATGAATATACAAGTGGGGCTTCATATTCCTCTGCATAAGATAAACATTTTCTCATGCAATAAAAATAATATCCAAAGTCCAATCCTGAGAAGATTTCACGTCATCATATGTACAAATCGTTATTTTGGAAACTTCAGTCTTACTTTCAGTTTCAAAATTTTAAGCATTTTGATCAAAACTTGATGTCTGACAACCGTTGAAGGAAAGAAGCCTGAAGAACATGATCTCAGGATGAGCGATGGCCACCTTTCCGTTAAAATAAATGATGAAGTTGTAAGGTTATGGTGAGAACTTCTGCATGATTCTTTTTGTTTCCTGACAACAGTCACAAGACCGTGTCTATACCGAGAGCATTATCCTACGCCTGAGTGTTTTCTGTGTATGGTGCCATGAAGTTGGTGCTTGAGGCAGTTGACAGTATGCAGAGGCAGTTGGGAAATGTCAGGGTTCCGTTTTTACTTTGAGGACTAGCTTCCAGCACTACAAGGAGCTCCTTGGACTGCTCAGGGTTGTTGAGGGTGTGCGCTGTTAGTAGTTGAGTCCGATGCAACATTTTTTTGTGGTTGTTCCCTAAAAGCTTCTTTGAGCATTATACCTGTCAGAGAACGAGTACAATTCTTGACAACCGATGTCTTTGAAAGGCTAAGGCTCCTATGCGTGTGAAGATCATGATAGGTTGTTGAGGATA